>VXBZ01002045.1:0-15242 GCA_013399135.1 Heliornis fulica
ATTCTGTGATTCTGTGAGTGTAGCTTCATCAAGTTTTCAAGTGAGAAATAACCTGATCCACCAGAAGGTTGTGCTGCCATCCGGAGGGACCTGGATAGGCTGGAGAAATGGACTGACAGCATCCTCGTGCAGTTTAATGAGACACGCAAAGTCCTCTACCCAAGAAGAAACAAGCTCCATGCACAAGTACATGTTAGAGGCCACCCAACTGTATAATAATTTGGCAAAAGAGGACCTGAGAGTCATCCTGGTGGACATAAGTCGAACGTAAGTTGAACATAAGCCAGCAGTGCTATTTTCTTGACCCCATCATAGTCCTTTCTGGTTGCATGAATAAATATCCATTAAGCTAAGAAAAGATAAAGGAAGAGAGAATGATTGATTCCTTACTCTTGTTATTAGTGACTTCATCTGACAGATGGGAGCTGTCAATTTAACTCCCTGCTCCAATAAATATTTGTGCAAAATGGAAGTGATCCAATAGGAGAGATTAAGAAAGACCTAGCCTGTTGTTCATACCATTTATCTGAGAGCAAGGTTCCATAAATATGTGCACACCTGCTTTTTTCTATAGGTTGTGTTTGCTTTAGGCTTCTTAGGTGATCATGCCTGAATGTTTAATCTTGCTGAAGAGGTCTAACCAGATGATCTTGACAGGACTTTCAGAAATGTTGCCTGGGCAGCTCATTAGACACACAACAATTTGAGCATGCTAAATGTGAATGTAGCTTCATATTTACAGACCACTGAACATGTTAAGTCTTTCTGGGAGTTCTGAGTAGCCAGTGGAACTTATATGGTGAACCTGCATATTAAAGGATTTGAGTATCCAAATGCTTACCAAGTTATAGAAAAAGTGACCTAATACCTAACACAAAAAGTGTTGTGGGGAGGGTTTCTTGCTGTTTATGACAGTGTTTTACTGTGAAGTCACATGAGCAGCAGAGCCCAGGTCACAGCTGGACAGGAATGAAGTGATGAAAGTGTGTAAAGTTCCCTTTCAGCCACAACTAAATAAGTGTCTTGGTTATACACAGTGGTGTTGTGTTTAAATATGACCAGGTTCAGTCCTTTCTCCAAGGAACTCCCTGATGATTTCTCAGGAGTCAGACTAAGTCTATAGATTATTCTTAAAGAAAATGTGCTGATAAACAGTGCTGATGATTCTGGCCTGAAGTAATAAAATGGTGTGCATCATTTATGCCTCTACAGTATAGAAAAATATTGATATAGAGAAATACCAACAGTTAACTATGCCTGGTATCCTGTGCACTGCACTGTTATCATTCTGTTATTACATTTTTGTTATTACACTTTTGTTAGTAATTTTATTATTATGCATATGCATCATCTGGTTTTATAACTATACCTCCTTACAGAGAAATAGATTATATTGTTCAAAGACACACCATATAATTTTGTGCTTTCTCTTTCTGCCAGTTTTATTATCTCAATTAACTAATACCACCATTCCCAAAGCTGAAGATGCTAATGCAGAAAGAGGGATGCCTTGGCATGACAAGACACTATTATAGATTTAAGTTTTTATTGCTGCTAAACATATAAAAACAAGAATTGAAAATGAGAAGATCATTATGTCATTCAGTGATCTCAGTATGCTTGATTATAAATTACTTTACTGGTTCTCTGAACATGTAATCCATGACCAAATATTAGGTCTTTTGCTCACTGCTACTCACACAAACATCCACGATACAATTTGAAATGAATATGGAACAATGTCCCCTGTGTGCACTTGAAAAATTTTTGGCATTCAAAGGCCACCCAGTCACTTCATACTTTGCCACTAACAGTTATACTAAAGGTCCATTAACTAGATTTGCATGAGTTGATGAGCAGGGAAAAATGAAAGGGCAAGAGTGGGAACAGAAAGTCTAGATGTCTTTATGAGATTTAAAAACATACTAAATTCTTCTAGGATTTCCTTTTTCCCTCTGATACTATATGAGGGTACCTCAGTTTCTTTGGAAGAAGCACTGTTGAAATCACAGCTGGTTTTCTGAACTTGAGTTAAAAATAACTATACAGCAAGTTAGCTCCCTGTGTTTAGTTTGGGAGTGGTGGTGTTTTATGCCTTTTTCCATACACTTTAGGTGTTTGCACAAAAATCTCTGCTTTTGTTCTCAACTTGTCCTGTTCCTCCCTCCTACCACCTTTCCCCTTCCCATTTCTGTAAAACTCCTAGCAGAATGACAAATATAACCTGCACAGGACTGACTTTTTTTTGCTCCCTTGTTTTCTCTTCACTGACAGAATACCTGAAATGGAGTTGAATGGTGTGTGATGATGAGTAAGTACTACATTAAAGTAAATTTTACAGGTAATAAATAACTGTAAGATAAATGTGCTCAGGGAAAACAGGAGGAGTAAGTCTTCAACGCTGTTAATCTAACACCTCTATGGAAGGCAGCATGTAAGTGATGAAATGTAGCAACAGTTGTCATGACTGTATTCACAAGCTGGGAAGTGCATGAGCCTGCCAATGCACTCTGCCTTCTGGACTCATTAACACTGGATTATTTGAGTTTATTGCTCAGGATAGACTGCGGATTTTGTTGGATATCAAAATCATCTGTAGATATATAAAGTATAGATAAGGGAGAGCAATCCTTCCTTAATGTATCTGTTACAGTTCCAAGGGATAGGGCCATCTGCAGAAAACAAATCAGGAGTTTTGTTCATCTAGTCTTATGAATTTTCTCTGAAAGATAGAATGTTTCCTGTTAGTTTCAAATGTACCGACAAATTTGTGAAGTAGACACATATTTGCCCTTTTAATGAAGCAAATATCCTGTACCTGTCAACTTACTGTTAATCAGGACTTGCATTAGATCAGCAACCTACATTGCTTTTTTTGTTAGAATGAAGCTTTCCAATTGCTTCTTGGTCTGAAAAAGGACCCTGTACAAGCCCTGCATACCCTCCCAACACATTTCTTTACTGTGGTACTTTTCAAAATATAAAAGAAGCAAACATGAGGCAGAGAATGAAATTAGCATTTCATAGTTATTGTTTGGCAGAGTTCTTTTCTCCTGTTTTACCTTTCATTATAATGCTAACAATACTAAGAAACTCTGGCTTCTCAAATCTCTATTATATTTTTTAAAACTTTAAATTTACAAAATACAAAAAGTCACCTAAACTTTGAACTGTTAAATTACATAAACCAAATAATTCCAGTGAAGGAAAATGTGTATGTCTTTACATTTCTCATGTCAAACTCAGAAGTGCTGCCAGTTGAAGGACACAGAAAAAGGAGTCTGCAATGGATGCAGCCAGCACCTGAATACTTTGTACAAAAATCATATCAGTTTGTTGCTAGCATGTTGTACTTCGTGACTTTTTCTGATTGAGTATGGGCTTTGTGGAGTGTCTACTAGCTGTATTTCAGGGAATGTAACTTAGGTAAAAACTGCATGAAGTAAAGCCTGGTTCATCTACCTTGCTCTGTGACTGGATTTGCAAGGATAATTTAATGAAATGTTTGTCTGAATTCAGTGTTTATTCACTGAGAAAAACTCTGTTTCTTACAGTTTTCCTTACAAAAATTAAAACAGGTTTTCTAAAGTCCCTAGGATTTCCAGATATCTGCTGATCCTAGTTCTGTTACTTAAAACTCTGTATTTAATATTGTGAAAGTTAATTTCCCATTAATTTTGCATAAAGAACTGGAAATCTTAATGAATAAAACCTGATTTTATTTCTCAATACATCATTTAAATCCTTTTTTGTGTGTCAAGGAAATCACAGGGAAATCATAGGTTTCTTGCCTCAAAGATTTACCTTGGTAATTTCTGGAATAAAGGGGTGCATAGATAGCATGTTATGAAACATCCAAATACTGCATATTTAATATACACTAATACATGAGATGAAAAATTGTAATCAAGAAGACTTTAGAGCAATGCACGAGAGTAAATTAACAGATTATACTGTAGAGGTTTCTGTATTGGGCAAGCCAATATCTTTTCACTGGGTAAAATTTCATCATTGTACAATTTATCTGGGTATAGAACTCAGCTTTAGAACATCACCTTCCATGTGGACAGGCTTAAAACCCATTAAAAGCCTTGGAGCATGCACGTAGTATATGTAGAAAAAAGTGAAAGCTTAAGGGCTGCATGGTATAGCTTAGTAGTATTTATTTCAAGCAGAGGTTTGAACCATGAATGTGAGCCACAACACATCTAAACTTCCAGTTTCATGGATTCAGCCTGGCATTTCTGTGTGGCCATGAGTGATTATGGGTGAAAGCCAATGAAGAAAACTTAGAGCTGCCCCTATATTTGGTCTTGTGCGCCCATGCCTGGTCTGTACCAACCATCATACATTTCAAGTGCTCTTGTAGCCCTGCCATGAAGAGAAGATGGACACATCATGGTGCTGCATGCTTCAGGAACAGCTGGCCTATGTAGCTGACAAATCTAATCTTTGTGATAGATGAGGCTACACATCTATCTTACAGTTACCAGTCAGATGCAGATTTTTGGTTATTCCTATGTTCCACTGATTCTCATCAATCCAGAATAGATTTACATTCCTGTGTGCAGGAACCTATTGAATGCTGTCTCTCAAATGTCAGCCATCACATCTTTGGAAAATCTTTGGGAAATATGTTGCCTAAAAACTAAGTGACATCTGGCATAACTTTGGTGCATGTCCTGAAGCCAGTGATGTATTAGGTACTGGAAGTTCTGATAAGGAATTTCTTTATTTTAAAATCGATACATATTTTACTGACAGCTGATGTTGCTCTTTTAAATTAATAATTTTTGTCTTCTACCCTGGAACATTTGAAATGCAATAGCTGCTTATTTACAGCTTTTAAAATTTCAGTGTCAATTTTCCATAAAAAAAAACCTTACATGAAGTTCAACAGATAGGCTGACTCAATTACTGTATGAGGTTCTGCACTGGGGCTGGGAAAAATCTAGACGCCTTTATTTAAACAAAGTTCCCACCGCTCTCATAGGTTTACTTGGGAAGGGACTAATGGATTTGGCACTGGTTATGTAAATTAGAAAGTTGAACTTGAAAGACACTGTCATAAAGAACATTCACTTCATGACACCAAGTATGAGATTAAGCTAAACAAAAATCACCTTAACAGGCTGCTCAGAAACATTTTCTTTTACTAGAGGTAAGCATACTTTGAGCATGAGTGATGAGTGTTGTTGTATCTGCCATTATTTTCCTGTTTGTGCTATTAAGTCCAGTTTAAAGACTTAATGTGATATGTACAGTTAAATGTTAATTCACCCGATCCTTAGAACTGTTTCACAGTGTTTTCATGTAAATTATATGTGCAATCTCAATAAATCTTTTCTCAGTATAATGATCTTTATTTAGAATCAGTAAAACAAAGTCACACAAAAAAGTAAAGTTCAATTATTCACTAAAGTGGCGTAACTCCAGTCCCCCATGCTCATGGTACAGAATTGGATTCTGGAATGCTAATATTAAAAAAAAAAAAAAAAAAAAAAAAAAAAAAGTCATAGAAGCAATTGAAAATTAGTTCTAAGTCTGATGTCAAAGTAAGGAATTCCTCCATCACAGAGGACAGGTAATCTTATGTCTTTATTTAAATGATAGCTTTCGTTTTCCTCTTTTCCTCTACATCATGATTCTATGTAATAATTGCTACAGTATTGTTTCTGGGTAGAAACATCAGCTACTCTTCTTGTCCCTCTGTGCTTCTTCTCACATTATCATAAAACCATAGAATGGTTTATTGACCTCAAAGATCACCTGTTTCTAATCTCCCTACCATAGGCAGGGGCATCTTCCACTACAGCAGGTTGTCATAAGTTCCATCCAACCTGGTCTTGAACATTGCCAGGAATCTGGCATCCATATGTTTTCTGGTCAGCCTGTGCCAGTGCCTCACTACCTTCACAGAAAATTTCATCCGAAAGTATAATCTAAATCTACCTCCTTTCAGTTTAAGCACATCACCCCTTGTCCTTGTCCTGTAGGTTTTCTACATAGACTCTGTATGTTCTACTCTTTGATGAACTCTTTAGTATTAGAAGCAGATGAATTAGGCTCTCAAATAACTGAATCAGTCATCATGATGGTTTTGTCTGAGGTAGAGTTAATTTTCTTCATAGCACCTAATATGGTGCTGAGTTTATATTTCTTCTGAAAACAGTACTCATAATACAGGGATGTCTTCATTATTGCTGAGCAGGGCTTACACAGAGCCAAGGACTTCTGTGTTTCTCAGACCAGCAAGGAGGCTGGGGATGTACAAGAAACTGGGAGGGGACACAGCTGGGAAACTTGACCCCAGCTGAGCAAAGGGATATTTCATAACATAAAATGTTATAATCTGGGGGAAGAACAAGGAGCAGAGGGTGGAGAGTGGGGAATATTTGGAGTGATAATGTTTGTCTTCCTAAGAAAGTGTTAGGTGTGATACAACCCTGCTTTGCTGGGGATGTCTGAACCCATGAAAGTGGCAAATGAATTCCTTGTTTTGTTCTGTTTTGTTTGCATGTGCATCTTTTACGTATTAAACTGTCTTTAGCTCAACCCACAAGTTTTCTGATTTTTACCCTTCCAATTCTCTCCCGCATCCCACTACATGAGGAATCAGTGCTTAGTTACTGGTTTGGGTTAAACCATGACCATCACCAACTCTAAACTCTTACAAAAGGATTGCCTTTCAGGAAGAGAAGTCTGTTCAAAGCAATGTTGTTTTGTCCAGTATGTTTCTGCTTTTGCTAAGGTATAAAAAGGAAAAAAAACCACTCAACCTCTACCCGTTAGGTGTCCTTTCAGAGAGATGCTGAAAATCAATCAGAAGCTGATTGTTTCTCCTTAAAGAAAAATATGGCAGTGGTACATTTGCAGAAATGCCACTATTTGGTTGTTCTAAGAACAACCCTTCTGGTCATGCTTTCCTGCTTTTTCCTCTGTTCTGTTGAGCTTTCAAAGCAGCATTGTGCTTTAAACTTTAAATGGTATTTCAACTTACTGCAAAACCCCAAGGCATTGGCACACTTCCAAGGCATTTAGGACTTCTCCCCCTTTAAAAGGAGAGAGGAAAGAGACTTTGTAATGGGTTGTAAGTGTGTGTGTGTGTGAGGAACAACTTGTAATGGATTCCACACCTGCATAGCTGAAAGACGTTTTATGTATTAGAGGTCTCTGGAGTTTTTCAGGTCTGGAGATTATAATGTAGCAATTAAACCAGGCATTGTACTAGTACTCATTATCTTAGCAGATCTCTATCATCTGTAATTGACAGAGAATGTTTAATTTGAGACATTTAGCAAAATAATGTCTGGAACAGTTACATTAAGTAGAGGGGAAAGACACCATGTTCAGGGTCATATTACATTTTGAAAGATGAAATAAGCAATAATTCTGTGGAAACTTCAATTTCTAAGGCAAAACAACAACATAGATGTGGATCTTGCAGTAATAATTAATTTCTGGGGCTGATGCATTATTAGAAGACTAATCACTAAGTTTCTTGGTTTGGATTCTCCACAGTCACTCGTGATTTTAATAACCAAAGCCACTTTAATTTCTTTTCTGTTTTTTCTTTTTTTTTGAGTAAATGCTTTATAAAAAGAAAAATAGTCTTGGATATACTGAAGTAAGGAGGAAAGGAGAAAGATTTCCTGAAGCACTGTTTATTAAAAAGTGCGTATTAGTCATATCAAAACACCAGCAGGCACTCTAAAGTACTCCAGTGGGGGTCACTCTCTCAATAGTAGTGGAACCATTTGTGATGGGTTACTCACATGTCAAGGACAAACACACTCCTTTATGTAAAGCTACTCTTTTTTCCATGTAGTGGATCAAAATGACAGAAAATAAAATTATCTGCTCATGCGACTAGATCATATCCCAGCATAATTCCATTTTTCATTTATTCTCTATGATCTAGAAAGGAACTTGTGCTATTACAACATTGTTTTTTGTGTAAATAGACCACAGAGCTTCATCTAAGCTATTAGATTCATGTTTATATGTATAATAGACCACAAGCTTGGCTAGGTTAGTTCTTTTGCAGCTGATGTTATTTACATTTTGGAAATTCTTTTCCAATGTGAGGATACAAGTAGAGCTACTGTTGATCACCAGGTCACAGGTACTGTGAGTAGTGGACTGTGGAATGGAAGAAAGTGTATATATATAATACAGGCAGAAAAGTTAGAGTTCATAAATAATAAATTCAGATAAATTTATTTAAAAATCTTAAAGGTACTGCCAAAGAAATAGCAAAATCTCTAATAACCTCTCCACCCACATTTCTTAATTCTAACAATACTATTGTATGAAATTTGGTAAGCTGCCACAATAAATTAATAAATACTGTTATCTAGGAGAATTTCTCTTTCAACTATTCTTCCAGATTACCTCACAATTTTGCCAGATTTTATTGGATATAAAAGGACCTGTGAAACATACTCAGAAAACATGAAACGATGACAAAAAGCACTTCTTAGCTGTTACATAACATTAGAAGAATGAAGATAATGAGGAATATGTAGTCTAAAATTTGACAGTGGCTGCAGTAGTTTGTTTTTTAAATCCTTTCACAATCATCTTTCTCATTGGGAGTGTAATGAGACTAATTTACAGGTCATAAATTACACTTATGCTCCTCAGAACACACACTGCATGTTCTAGCAGACTGAATCCACCATCAAGATGACTTAATCATTTACAGTGTGCTATGGAAAACAAATCTGTACTCTGATCTCCACAGAACTACTGTAATGACTGTCTGCTGCTTTATCTATCCCAGCTAAAGCAAGTGGCTACATGTGGTGTCACTTCATTCTATGTGGTGGCTTTGCAATGTGGCTTCTTTAAGAATTAGCTAGAAGCTTCTTAGGGGTCCAACAAAGTAAATCCCTAAATCCCAGCTGGGGTCCCAAGGCCAAACTCCCAAACCCTGTTACTGACAAGGCCATCCGGGCCAATCAGTGCTGGCCACAGCACCTCTGGGAATCACATTTTAGAGAAAGAAAAATGCAAACAGCCACATTTTGCCACCAGAGAAGGGAGTGAGAAGATGTAAGAAACTTTGCAGACACCAAGGTCAGTGAAGGGGGGGAGGAAGTGGCACTAAGAGAAGATTCCCTGTAGCCTGTGGAGAATACCATGGTGAAGCTGGGCTTCACAGCCCATGAAGGACAAAGAAACCCCACTTGTAGCCCATGGAGAGGCACCTGGGCCAGGCCGGAGCCCACCATGGAGCAGGTGGAAGAATATGGAAGAATTTGTGACCTAAATTGGAACAAGCCCCTGACAGCACCTGAAGCCTATGGAGAGAGATAATAAGCAGAGAGTCAGAGCTGGAGAGGCATACTGGAGCAGGTTTTCTGGGGGACTTGTGACTCTGTGGGGGACCAAGCTGGGGCCAGCAGTCTGGGACTGATACACTGAGAGACATTCTGAATTTACAGCAGTGACCCACGCTAGGGCAGTTGGTGAAGAGCTGAAGCCCAGTGGGAGAGGACTCATGTGAAGAAGTTCATGGAGGACTGTCTCCTGTGGATAGGACCGCATGCTGGCACAGGGAAAGAGTGTGAGAAATTTGCCCCCCCTCAACCAAGAAGAACAACTCATGAGGAACTGACTGAAGACTGAAGTCTCCGTTCCCTATTTCTCCCCGTCACCTGTGCCATCCTGGGGAAGAGAAACATCATGAATAGAGTGAAGTCTGCAAAGAAGGAAGGGGTGAGGGGTAGTGTTTTAAGAGTTGTTTGTAATTTTCATTATCTGACTCTAGTTTCTGTGTGTTTCTGTAGGGCAGTGTAATAAATGAGAGTTTTCTTGACTTTCTTCTGTGTTGAGTCTGTTTTGCCTATGATGCTACTTGCAGAATGATCTCTCCATGTCCTTATCTCGACTCCAAGTTATCCCTGTCCAGCTAAGAGGGGAGTGAAAAAGCAACTTTGGTGGGAGTCTGGCCTCCAGCCATGGTCAAACCACAACACTATAGTAACACAAATATACTCCTGTGTATGAAACAACCACTTCATTTTAGCCATTTTGTGTACTTAGCTCTAATTCATGGGACACACAAGCCAGACTTTTATTATAAATCAAGACAAGACAGCTAATTGATGTGACACTGAAAAAAATCAGTTTATGTTTCTATCTTCCAGAAAGAAAAAGGGAAATGTAGTAGAAAACAATCTGAAAACAGGTTGCAGGAGTAATGGCAGGAGACTGACGCATAAAACATATTAGGGAAAAAAGGGACCGTTTTTCCACAAATATAAAGAAAGAGCCGAACTATGTCAGATATATGCAGTTATTGACTAAGAGGAAATTATATAAATAAATATATATGTATCTAGAGAAAAACAAGAGCAGGAGCAAAACAATTATTGGAATGCCTGTAGCTGAAACTGAAATGACACAAAAGCACACTTTTCCAGGATTGCTTCTAGACATTAGTGATGGATGGAAGTACAGATTTGGATGAAAAGCTGGTAGGCTTCTCAGTCAGTATTTTTGCAGCTAAATGCTTGCACAGCCCTCAGTAGTGCAGTTGAATTTATTTTCTAGTTAATGTGTATCTTGTCTACACACTTTCACTTGCATTGTCAATTCTGTCCACTTTTCTCTATTTGCTTCTTGTTGAATAGCTTCTGGCCCTTTAAGAAGTTTTGATACAAATGGGGACAGCTTCATTTTGTTTTCTTACTGTGTAAACTCTGGCACCAATCATTTCCAAGGTACACAATCAGCCAAACATATATGGTAGGCAGAGGTTTTGCTACAGCAGATGCTTCCAAAATTGATCTTCTGTCTAAGTTTATTTCTACATTTTTCCTAAGTAACACATATAGGCCATCTTGTCTGATAGTCATTAATTCATGGTAAAGACCAAAATTCTTTTTGAAAATAAAAATGTCATGTTCAGTTTTCCAAATTAATTCTTCTATGTTTAACTATGGGTGCATCCCTCTTTCCAAGTGATGTCTTGCAACATCAAACTCAATGGAAATCTGCAAGGTAAGATGACAGATCAGCTGGTGAGGACTTTGTCTTAAACACTTAATCTCTGAAACTACTCCCATTACCAACACTATTTTGCTTCACATATCAAGAAAGAAATCATTTTCATAGAAGCTGAAATACTAAGGTATACTCAGAGTACTTTAAAAGCATATGGAAGTACATAAATTGTTTTATTGTTTGTTGTTTTGCTGGGTTTTTCTTGGTTTTTTTTTTACTTATTGTCCATTTTCAAATTGATTATTTTCTTGAATAACTTAGAAAACTTCATCTGTGGGGAGAAGTGAGATGATATTCATGCAAGATCCCTGCTGACCTTGGTAGCTGATGCCAGCGCTCCTGGCTGCAGTAGACAGGGCTGTCCCATTCAGGCAGCAGTTGCCAGGATTGGCTATCCTGGCCACAGTTGCTTGATTCACCAGCTGTTTGGGGTCAAGATGATCTCCATAGCCATATGAGCTTTGCCAGGATTTGCCTCATTTAGTACTCAGTAATTACTTATGATGACTTTGTCCATTGTTTCATGTGGTGAGGGAGTGTGAATTCAGAAGAGAGAAGGCAGTTTTATGAATCCTGAAACTTTCACTGTGATCACCGTTTTGTTTTATGAAGAAATGAATCCTTGCAGCCTATACACTCTCCTTTTATGGCTTTTTAGCCCATAAGTGCTGCATGCATTGGTAGAGATCTGCAGACAATGATCATAGTGACAATACAAAAAAAAAAACCCCAAACCAAACCAAAGAAAGAGAGCATGCCAGTTTGGCTGCAGAGTTGAGAAGAGGGTTGAGCTGTAGCAGAGGCATTGTCTAAAAACATGTGAGCATGTATATAACAGGAGCACACACTTATTTATTTTTCTTTGATCATGATGAAAATTCACATTTCTATTTTTCTTTGCAATATTGCAAGAAATAACCTGCACCTACAAACCCCAAGTACATGTGATCTAGGTGAAACCAGGCATAAAACTTGTATAGTACAGTAGCAGAACATATAACTACTGTACTATCATACATATAGTAGTACATCTAACTTGTGTCAGCAGAGTTTTCAATTACATGAATCAGATTTAGGCAGCTGGCTTCATCTTTATAGATGATAACATTAAAATACTTAGATTTTTGAACAATTAACAATTTATTTAACAGTCTGTGGCTCCACATTAGGATGTTAGATTTTTGAACAATTAACAATTTATTTAACAGTCTGTGGCTCCACATTAGGATGTTAAATTTGAAATAACCTTTCGAGCTCAATAGGGTTGATTTTAAAAACATTAATACCGATGATGTCATATTCTGGAAGCTTCTACAGTAACACATCTTTGGGATGTGTGGTTTGTTCCAAAGACCAGTAACTCAATGTTAGCAAGCCCAAGAAGATAATAATGCAGTCTTTTAATTTATTAGTACAACTTGATTATTAAGACTTTATGAGCAGAAAAAGAGTAAGGATCTCAGTCTCTTATGAGGCACTTGAATGACACAGTACAGAAACAGGAACACCCCCTTAAAAAGAGATCTAGGCCTTGATATTTGCCTTTATTTTAAGTATTCCTTTAACTGAGGAGTGTCTGTGCCTGGGCCTGACAAGTAGCCACTACAACTTACATTAAATAGAATTAGTTTTATCTACTGAAATAATGGATTCTAAATTAAATATCCTTTCTCAGCATTGTTACCTGGCAATTTTTCCTTTCCCATTTTATGAGATTTATAGCTATTTAGCCAATGAGAAAAGTTAAATGTTAGTATTTTTTCCACCTTGATAACTTTGAGACACAAGAGAAAGCAATCCAGGATTTACATTCTGGGTAACTCACTGAGAGTGGGAATTTCAAGCTACACTGATGCCCATAGTGCCAGCCTTCCTGTCTGAGATCTTTTTACCCCTAAACTATTTACAAATGGAAACATTTTCACATGTTTTATTCCAAATCTTTCGTTATCTGAAAATAAATTGTTTCATCATTTACTATACCCTATAATTTCTGGGTTGTGCCACTTAGTTTAACTAGTTTTTATATTAACTTCCTGTTATTTGGATGGTGACAGCTTAGCTTAATATATCTTTGGCTGAGCTGCTTCTAGACACTATTGTTTTTAAGAATTTTGTTATGCAAGGAATAGAAAAACACTGCAGCTCATGAAACTTTCTCATAATAACCCCTTCTGCAAGGAGAGTAAAAAGTGATGGCACACTTACTTGTACAAATACAATCAACGTTGAAAGTTCTTCGACAAAAACTTCCAACAGATTTAGTTGCAAGAGAAATTTCACACCCTATAGTTTCTGAACCACCACCCGACCCAACCCTAACAGCCTTATTTTACTGCAAATCACAACCTGATATTAATTTCAAAGAGAATTCAACTATCTCAAAACTTTTTGATATATTCTTGGACTTATAAGAAGGAGACAGACAGAGTGTTCCTTCTGATATTTTTGAAATTCGGAGCTTGGGAAGAGTGCAAGTAGCAAATACATTGGTTTTGCACCTTGTTTGTATAACATCTGAATGGAGCAGGGCCTGGATTCTGGCAATAACTTCTAGTTATAAGGCTAATAACAGAAGCAGCAGACTGGACAATTACCTAATTTTATTTTATCTCATTGTATAAGGTTCTGGAGGGCTAAAAGACTTCAAAGAATTTAGACACTTAAAATGGGCTTTCTGATATTGAATGCTTTTAGTCAGATGCTTTTTCACCCTGGGAATACCGGTACTTAAGTGCTCTAGGCTCCTAGATGGGCTTTTTCTCTTGCACAGCTGCAGTGTGATACATGTTAGGTTCCTGACCATCCTGATCTGTATTCCCCAGAGTGGATATTTCCCCAGGTAGATTCTATTAAGCAACTTCCTGAAAACTAATGCAAAAGATCAGGATAGGGGATTTCAGACAATGGATTTGTAGCTACCCTGTTTTGGACGTGCATCCTCAGAAGGAAGGGAAGTTTAGAGTTTGCACCTCTTTAGTGGTTAATGCATTTGTGTATGAAACATGAGACCTTTGTTTCCTCTGTATTCTGTGAGAGTTTAGACTCTTCTCTTCCATAAAACTCATATATTCCTCACTGTCCATGTTTTGGTTACTTTTCATTTGGTGTCTGTGAGCAAATGTCCCGAGCAGCCAGGGGTTGGGTTGCTGTGCCGTTCCTGAACCAGGTCGCCAAGCCAATAAAGGCAACAGGTAGGCAGCCATTAGTAAATACCATGTGAGTCACACAGTACATACAAGTCACAAAAAAGTATATTTTTTGTGGAAAAGTCATCCCTTAATTGACCCTACCAGAAGTATCCTATGCAGAATATTCAGATAAATGTGTTGGCTTCAGTCAAATTCTACTTAACATTAGTCAAAACAGTAGCAGCAGTTACTAAAAATAATTAGGAGGACATAAGTAGAATATATTACTATTAATAGTGAAAAACCATATTAGGTCCCTGCTGCAAACTTTTGATCTTTCCCCATTAGAAAAATTCCAAAACATCATGACTGCATAAATTAGGTGATACTGTCAAAGATAGGAGTTTATGACCTCTTGAAGTCCTTACTGACCTTACATTTCATTGACGTTAGGGTGTCTAATTTTAATTCCAAGTGAGACTCTATAGGATCCTATGCCACAATAAACCCATTTGCTAGATTTTAGAAAGTAGTGAATAGGTCATTGAGTTATTAGACAGGCATATAACAAGAAAACCAGATTCTAGGTTAAATATTTCTGGAAAAGTAATTGCAAGAGAGATGAAGGAAGCATTCAATGTTTGGCAAGGAAGGAATATGTTCCAGTTATCTCAGCAAGTCAATCATGTTTCATACATCAGAAGGTATAAATCTCTTAAAGGGTTCTGCCAATCTAAAAGAGTGGAAAATTCCTTTCTTAAGCAGGGGAGAAAGTTATGTCTGACACGTAACAGTAGTTGGTAGAATCTATCTATCATCTCAGAGCATAGACATGGCCAAGGCTGATATGTGCCTCAGAGGAAACCCTTGGAAAAAATCCAATCACAGAGATCAAACTGTTCATCAAAGAAAAATTTTTCTTGACATATATATATTATTAAATAAACTCCTGAAGCATGACATGTGATTACATGATCGTAATATAGAACAGCAAATGTAAAAGGGATGTCACCATTATTGTAGCGTAAAAATTATGTAAGAAATTGTATTTTAGTGGTCAGCACTATTTAATCCAATTGTGATTCCCAGTTATAGTTG
>VXBZ01002048.1:0-12285 GCA_013399135.1 Heliornis fulica
AACAGTTGGATTTGATGATCCTACAGTCTTTTCCAGCATAAATGTTTGTAGGATTCTTCATAGTAGCACTTTTCCTCCCTTTTTAGATTAACTGCTTTTTCCTTCTAATTTCCTTTTTTTTTTTTTAATAATACAGTGCTAATTTAACTTTTCAAATGTCATTTTTCTTTGAATCTGTTCAGTGATGTAGATCATCTTGGAATGATGTTTTAATTTTTAGTATTTAGAATAATTTTGGAGGTGTATATGCTCCATACATTCTTCTAAAGTTTCACCTGAGAAAATGTTTTAGTTCTTGTAAGACATTGTTGACACCTGTGGAGATCTTCCTCATGTCTCTATAATGCTACCACCTTTCTTGTTTCAGTTACTCAGAAATAAGCATGGTTTATGTGCTACCTAATGCAGTTGCTTTGTATATAAATTCTAAGTGACACATTTTCTATACTAACAAAATGCTCTTCCTCTTACATGTTTTTTTTAATATTTTCTTTTTGTATTATAACTTTTAATATTTCTCCTTGAGAAATGTTTTGGATAGATTTATTTTCCTTACCTCAACTAAGGACTATTTTCCTCAGCTGATACTTATTTTTGGATGGATAGGTACTACCTAAAATGTGCTGCATATTTCCTTGCTAATTGGCTTGAAATGTATAATACATCTAAGCAACTGTGCAAGATGTGTGGAAGGAGATATCCTTGGAAATAGTAAATATCTGACTGGATTCAGTCCATGGTAACCCATTATTGGTAGCTGTGCTGAAGCGATACGGCTGGACTGGATGATCCCCAGAGGGGCCTGCCTTCCAACCTCAGCTGTTAGCAGCTTTGTGAGGGAGTGTCAAGATTTTAATTATATCAAGTGTTACATTATTGCTTCCTGCAAATCAGACTCCTTCCTAGTGCTGAGAGACATAGCTCTCAGAGCTCAGTGCTACAAATTCAACAACATAGGCATGAAATAGCTATTTACATGAGATTTTATTTTTAATTTTTTGAACCTTAGAACACTTACTTTATATGGCTTATTACCTCAGTTAAAAAAACAAGCATGTTGAGGAATCCTTTCAATTAACTGTACATGTCTCCATGTCTTGCTTCCGTTTTTTTTTTTTTTTTTGGCCTCCTAGGGAAGTTTCCAAATTTCTTAATGCTGACTTAAAAAAGCTTAAGTACGCTCAACAAGTTATGCAAGCCATACTCTGTTCAAAAATAGTTCAGACTATTGCCTTGGTTAGGAGTTTACAAATGAACCGAACTAAATATTAATTTCATAGTAGCAGCGGTATACGTGCTTATAACTTCACCTCTAGTAGCTGGTTTTGGTATTTATTGCTGCTTTATGCAAGAGGTGTTCCAAGTATAATGTAACCAAACTGAATTTGCGATGATAGTAATGACTAACTGTAATTCCACATTCATCCCTACTGTTATTTTCTCCTTATGAGGAGTTGCACTCAGAACTGCTTGTACAAAATACAGTACGTAATTTATAGAAGCAATAAATGGCTCTGTGTCAGGAGGCACAATTTCACGAGGTAATGAATGGACAATCCAATTTTTAACTTATAGAAATAAGTGTTTTAGGCTTTTTTAATCTTCTGTTGTATTTTTCAGATTTCTTGTTCTTAATATTCCATTTTATATAAACACTGTAAAAAAATGCTACTTATGAATATGTTCCCTTAATGCTTTTTTTTCCTATCACAGGCTGATAACTTAGTTCTATATGCTCAGCTTATATAAATGAGAACATAAATATATTAGTGAAGAATGACTGTATCTTTGGTAAATGTTTTTCTGTCAGATTCCACTACAGTCCTAGTGAACTATCGTTTGTTTTTCATGAGCGGTTGTACTAGATAAGAATGTTTCTATTGATTTTGATTATTCCAGTGTATTCATTCTTAAAACTTTCTGTCAAGGTTCCAGTCCATTGGGTCAAGCTTCTTCTCATTTATTGCATGAACCTTTGTTAGAAAATACTGAAACTGATGAACCCGTCTGCCAGGATGTACCAAGACAAACTGTTGAAGGAAATGTGTCACCAGTTCCTTTACTGAGTTACGGTCTGGAAGGCAAAGAAGTCACTGGGAACTTTATGAATACTTATCAAAATTCTGACAATGTTGCAGAACTTGCATCAGGAGGGTGTAATGATTTGAATGGTCAGAATGGAATTGCTTTCGTAAATATTGATGCTTATGAGCCAGATAGCAGTGATGGAGAGGAAGATAATGACCAAGTGTCTTTTTGGGCAAAAGAAGGAGGTGTAGATCAGGAAGCACTAGATGACATCTTTTGTGTGTTTAACAAAGGTGGTATAGAGGCTTTTACTGACCTACAGGACCAGTTGTTGACTCTCAACCACCGTATTTCAAGAGAATGTTGTGAAGAAGCAAGTCCAGATTCTTTAATGAGATATGTTAGCATAGATCCAGATTTGGCATGTCCAGAAAACAGCCCATACAGATTTTCTGCTGAAGATCAGGCTATATGGGGAAGTAACCCATGTGGTGCTAAATATGAGACACAGCAGATAAATGATGTGGTGGATGCTGGAATTGGAATCGCTGCAGGACTTGCTAATGAGTTACATTTCAATTATGGAAATAGTGATGAAGGAAATTCACCTGAGTTAGTTGTGAGACGTAAAATAAGAAATCTAAATAGTGCAGATGATGTGGAAGATAAAAAGCTTCACCTTAGTGAAGAAAAGGAAAGTTTCTGGAGGAGAATTGAAATTGCTAGGTTTGAGCAAGACTGTGCTGACTGTCCTTTGAGAAGTGAAGAAGAGATGTGTTCTAGTATGTCCCTTGACTCAAGACAATGTGAAGGACATCAAAAGAAAACAGAAGATGAGAAGGAAAATGCAAGAGTTCGAGAACAAGATAATGTAGGTGATAGCCTGTGTGATGAAGACAGGTAAAATTTCATTTTTATATTTGTACTAGTATTGAGTGTTTAGTGTAAACAATATGCAATCTAAATAATTCATTAGCAAATGAGAGATGAAAATGCAAGCAATTGCAGAACATGATGACAACTTATCAGTTCTTCATCTCTCCTCCAGTCCATCTAAAGAAATGGTAATGTACATTGTTCTGGTAGTATAAAAAGCATTTCCTTATGTTTAGCATCAAAGCATCTTACCAGTAAGGAACTTACCAGTACTTTTTTAAAAATTATTTTTGCTGAGTAAATGGAGGGTAGAGAAGGAAAGCCTTGTTCATCATGGCTTTTGGCAAATGCTCTTTGAAAGTTCCTTTCAAGACTTGTTAATTTCCAAATTTGTTCTTTTTACCATAATATCTCAATGTTCTTCATGACAGAACTGTATTTTGACAGAAATTATTATTTCTCTTACTGAAAGAAGTTATTCTACCTTGTCTGAAGAATAACTTGATAGGATTGCTTATAATCCTTTTCTTTGCTGAAAGTTCTTCAGGCTAGTATGTTTCCAAATTAACTATTAATGAATACAGTTTTGTATCTGCACATGGCTTCGGCCCAGACACCAGGAGCAGTATTCAGATTCCTGCTGTTGTGAGCATTCTATAAAGAAGACAGCCTAAGTAGATGAACCTTATGTTGATTATTTTTCCCACATATAATGCCGGTTAAGAACTTTCCACTGTGAATTTGAGTTATGTTACAGAGCTGTTTTATGGTAAAAAAGAAGTCTAACCTTCTGTTCATTTCGCAGTTAATGAAGTAGTGTTTGTGACTGCTTTTGTTTGATTTTTTTTTCTTTTTCCTCTATTCTAGCTTGCTTTTATATTGTTAAATCTGTTCCCTCTGCATTCTTTAGAAGACATCTTATGTAGGTTGATGTGGCTTTTTTGCTTGTGTGCTTGCTATTAGGCCTCATAAGCTAACCTGCTTAGTAGATTGTGTTTCCACTGCTTTTTTAGAGAGAACAGCATGACAATCTGCATAAACTCTTGTCCTTAAAATATTGCAGTACCGATTGAGAGAACAAAATCCTTCGGGCATTGTAAAATTGTGTAGTAGACAATTCTTTTTCCCTACTAAAGATATAGGTGGACTTGCAAATGAATTCTTTCCCTCCATGTAAGCTTTGCTCTTCAGAAATTTTCATTACTGCAATCTTTTCCACTTCTGAAGTGCTGTTAGAACATCAAAATGCAGTGCAGGAAATGGGCCATGCTTTAGAATTGCAGAATTGGCTTGCATAATGCAGAGTTGTCGTAGCATGATAAAAATAAATAAATAATTGTCGGATAGTGACTGTCATGGTGGCAGTAAGTGAACCACTAACAGGAAGCAAACATGTTCTTTAACTTAAGAGAAACAACAAAATGTTTTGTTTTTTTCTGTTCTGAACCCTAAAAAGCCTTCTCCTTATGAAGTAAATTTATACTCCATATAAATGAGTTAATATATTTTTCAGCCGTTAAAAGTTAGTTTTTTGTTTGCAAGGTTAGTCTATATTACAAGTTTAGATATATATACATAACTACATAAAAAACAGAATCAACATTGAATGTGTCCAAAACTACATCCTGCAACTCAGTTTCCATTTATTTCCAAACCATGGAAAAATTCATCATGGTGATTGCTGCAGCCTAGGCCTTCATCTCATGTTTTTGTTTCAAGGAAGTGCCCAGCTATTATGGTGTTAGCATGTAGAAGCTGTGTGGAAAGGAGAGTCTCACACATCTGTTAGGATCACATATTCTCTAAGATATAAGAGCAACGGTGGGTCTGCAGAGGGCAGGAGTGTTGGTCTGAAGATCATACCTATTTGCTTTCTCAGTTTAGTTTTCAGCTTTATGGCAAATAAAGGCCAGTTTAGGCAGGGGAGAGACTATTCTCAAAATCCATGTGCAGTTGTTAAGTTAATGAGCTATGATTCTGGCGAGTGACAAGTCTATAACTCTCTGATCATTAAGTTACATTCATTAAGACATTCTGCAGAATTGGACGCTGTTAAATCCTAGGATTTGAAATATGCATTTTCAGTACTTCAGAATATGAATCATTTTAGGCATATCCTCTTTTCTAGTTTGAGATTGTGTATAAACATTAAAGAAAGAAAATTTGACTAACACCACATGAATGTTGTTGTGAACTGGAAAATCATACCTGGATTGTAAAATAGATAAAACCAAAATACAGGTTTGAATAGTTGGCCTAGTTTTTACAGTATGCTTAGATAAGGTCTTTTTTTAAAAAAAAAAAAAAGCTTATGAAAAGTTAGTATTCAGCCTTAGTTGGTGCAAAATAAAATGCATTAGACTATATATAAAAAATCTTAAGTGATGCAATTTGTTTTGTAAAGTCATCCTTTAAAATGGCCCAAAGTTAAAGAATATTCTAATTTCCATCACTTTCCTTAAAATGCTTCCATATGAATTGTGTCTATTTTGTAAAACTTGGCAGTGTATAGCATACAGTTCTTCAGAAGTACTGGTAACACATTAAAATACCAAGTTTTATTGGCATGTGAGTAATATGAGATAGGATGGCATTTTTAAAGTGAGTTTGTGGGTAGGCTGATAGCATTGACACACATAGACATAGTGGGTTTGGCAGGTTGAAAACTGAGCTGCAGATGTTGTGGATTGCTGTGTGAGATTTGCTCTGTTAAGTATGTTTCCTGTTAACTTGCTGCTAGCTTTTATAACAGTAAAGCTAGTTACCTAGTTCACTATACTTGAATTTTTGATAGGTGTCAACTGTCACTTAGCATTTAAGTGAACCTTCTAAGTGGCATTACCAAAGGTAGCTGTAGATAATTAATAGTTACTGAAATCCTGTTTAAACTGCCTGCAACTTGTTATTTACCAGCCTTTTGTTTGTGGTGGCTGAACAAATTCTCTTTGAAAAACTCCCTGCCATTCATCTGTTCAGGCCAGTGAATTATATAATTTGCACTAAGTCAACTGTTGTGTCTTAGTATGATTAAAACAATAAAAAGACAATTGAATATGGCTTAGACTTTGAGAGCCTTTAAGTTTTGTTTGGCTGAGAGGTAAGGCTGACATTGCTTATTGTTTGTTAAGCAAGCATTGCTGTTCTCACTGTCAGTACTATTTTCTCTTTGTGTGCGTGGATAAAGATGTGTTTAGTGGGTGTGGGTTTATATTCCTGAGTCGTTTCATGTACTCTGCAAGCGTGGAGAGTGAAGAACAAACAGTTTTGCTAGGTGGTTTGTGTAGAGTTCTTTTGTAGGAGTAACTTTTATTTTTTTTTATCAGCTCTTTATGTATACTTGCCTTACAATACATCTATAAATGGCACAAAATTAATTTCTACTAGAAAAAACTGTATTGATAGGAGTATTTATAAAAAAGTAGGAAATCACAGAGTGCTTGTGTTTGTTTTTTATCCTAAAGCAGTGTTGAAATTCACATCCTGTTGCTTTGCTTAAACTGCAGCTCAGATTGGAGTGATGGAGAATGGCTTACAGTTGTGCCTAACTGTTTTAATGCTGCTGAAAAAGACCATTCCTTGAGTGACAAGACTGGAGGCAGTATTCCAGACAGGGAGGAAACTGATCCTAAAGAGCAGAGCAGCAGTGGTGTAGAAGTGAGCGCCGTCTTCTACTTCCATGGAAGGTATGGTATGGTTTTGTTTTATTAACTAACTTCATGTGAATTCTGACATCAGCAGTAACACAGTATCCACCTGACACTATGTAGAATAAAATAAATTCTAAAAGTAGTTACTATGCTAGCAATGATCATTTGTTTATATCAAAGTAATCTGAGTAGTTGTATGTATTTAAAATCATGGAAGAATGTTATGTCATGGAAACAGTTCTATTTTATGAAAGGTACAAAAATCATGAGGTATTGATGTATGGTGTGAGCAGGGATAATAGGCAGGATATACCAACTTCAAGAAGGCAGTTAGGCAAGTTAATTGTGAAGACATGTTTGCCACATACATATCTTCTGATCCTGCTTACTACTCCTTGCAAAGCAGTTATTTATGTCTTTGCTGTATTGCTTGTCATATTCCACTGTTGCTCTTTATTTCTGCAGCCCTATCAGTGGTTAAAGTAAATATGAATTACTTGTATGCTGAGAACTTTTGTATTTTTCAGTCATTCAGTACTTCACTTTATAAAATGTATTTGCCTTTTGTTGCAAGGCAAAAGTTGTAGCTATAAATAGCCAAATAATTATTTTTTTCTTCTAAGCATCTAATAGTGAACTTATATGCCTAGTTTGGGTCTTTACAAAGCAGTAAACAATGCTCTAAACAATGCAGTAAACAGTGTTCTTTCAGCTTCTTCTACGCTTAGGTGGGCAGCACCTATTACCAAACAGTCCAAATTGCTGTAACTGAGTTCTTAGTATGGTGTCTTTTGAGGATTGGAGAATTATTTTGTAATATTTTCATGAAGCCACACATTCCACTGTTTCAGAATAATAACAGTGCAGCAGTGTAAGCTTTAGCCTGCAAATGTACCTATTTCTAACATGATTTTTGTTTATCTGACCTTTGATAAGGAAAGTGGGACTTTCAGCCCTGGGGCTCTAAACATCCATGTGATTTGTGCTCCTCTAGAAAATCCAGAAATGAGAAGAGTCTCTTTCTCCTTGTTGGAATAGCCTCTCCTACAAATAGTATCTATTTGCATTCATGCCAAGCTTCCCCATGAAAGCTGTTCCAGGGTCTCAAGAGAGTCTTTCTTTTTAGTGACTTCAGGAGCACACAGATAAATAAGAAAACCTTTAGTACAAAGTTTTCTTTCTCTGGCAGGGATGTTGTCTGTAGGGGAGGGGTGGAAGCAAAGCAAGCTACTTGCTGTACTGCTGGCCTTGAGCATTAGGTATAATTTTGCCATAGAATCATGGGTGTTGCTAGATTCTCGGTCTGGAGCTGGTAACACTGGGAATTTTTTTACAACAAATGCTAGGGACTCTGCAGTTTTGGAAACATCCATCTTTAACTTTTGTAATATGTGTAGCTTTTGCTGCTTACATAAGTTTGTAAATACTCCTCAGTTTTTAGTTTTAGCTTTTAATTTATATATTTGAAGGGAAGAGGTACCAGTGGAGGAAGGAGAGATTCCTTGGGTACGGTACCGGGAAAATTTGGAAAGTAGTAGTGATGAAGAAAATGATTCAGTGAGTGATGTTTCATATTCGGGATTCTTACTCTTGGATGGAAATAACAACCTTGACGATGAATTTGATCTGAATGAAGACCTGGATATGGAGTGGAGGTATGCCATTGATTGCTTTCTGCATTAATTTTGAAGGTTTTGTAGTTGTTTGCTTGCTTTTTATGTAAAATGTCAAACACAACTATCAGCATGCACTTGCTTCAAAGACTAATTATCTGAGTTTGAGGTTTAAGATACATGAAGAGGTGTGCATTTTCTAATGAGAGAAAAAGACTGTAGATTTGCTAAGCCAGACTCTGGAGACTATTCTGGTGCACTTAATATTCAAAGGATATTATTTTTCAATTAATTTTGAAGATGGTAAGTCTTAGTGGAAGTATAACAAAAGTAAAGCAATGTGTATGTAATTAGCGTTCAAGTCAGTACTATTTTATAATTGCTCTTTTTCCTCTTTTGCAACTGGTGTAAATTAGCTGTTATAAGTTATGTTTTTCTTTGAAATGGCATGTGCTTACCTGATTTTAAAATTTTTGAATGCTTTCCTGTTTCCTGATAGAGTACTGAAGAATATTTTAATATATTTATAAGAAAATTCTGAAAAGACCAGTAAGAAAGTGATCAGAACCACTTGCCCAGCCTAATCCTAGAGTAGTATAATACACTTGTTTTAAAGCAAAAGTGAGCTAGATAGAATGCTTTCTTTCCAGTGAGACACTTAATGCTTGCTCTCTTCTACCTGTTGCAGATATAATGAAGCACATGTCTACACTTTATGTAGACATAAAAACCACTGGAATTTTCTCCTTGTGAAATTAAATTAGACTCTCACACGTTAGTCCCTGTTGTGCTTTTTCACAATCTAGAACTAAGGAATTTGTTCTTAGAGTGCCAAGCAGCAAGCTACCAAAGGAATTGTAGGATATGGACAGAAACTGTTGGAGGTTAGACTTGGTAAGCTACCTAACTGCTCAGAATTAGAAGGATGAGGCTTCTCCAATACTCTGGACTGTTTTGTCTGAGAATACACAGAAAGAATGGTAGCATGGTTAGGGCTAGAAGGGACCTTAGAGATCAAGTTCCAACCCCTTCCTCTAGTGAGAGGCAGGGACACCTCTCACTAGACCAGGCTGCTCAAGGCCTCGTCCAACATGGCCTTACCACCTCCAGAGAGTGGGCAGCCACCACTTCCTGGGCAACCTGTTCTGGTGGCTAACCACACTCACAATGAAGATTTTCTTCCTAATATCCAATCTAAATCTAGTCCCCTCCAATTTAAAAAAAATAAAATAAAAAAGACTTTACTGAGAGGGTGGTCAAGCTCTGGAACAGGCTCCCCAGGGAAGGGGTCACAGCATTGAGCTTGACTGAGGTCAAGAAGCGTCTGGATGATGCACTTCAGTCCCATGCTCTGACTTGGCTGGTCCTGTGTGGAGCCAGGAGGTGGACTCAATGGTCCTTATGGGTCTCTTCCAACTCAGGTTATTCTGTGATTCTACGTAATTTTTAACCTTTTGGTTAAATTAAAGATCCCCCTTAAATTGAGTCTGTTTTGCCTGTGATGGTGATACATAACAACCTCATGAGATGATTCAGCACAGTTGTTAACAGGTGATATGCAGTAATTTGAGGTATCCAGCCCCCATGTTGTTACTATTTACTTTGAAGACCATGTTTCCTAACTCATGTTTTTCAGATTACTTGATGAGTTGGATGATGCCCTAGAGTTTGTGCATTCTGTTTCTAGTATGGATCCCCATTTTCTCCCATTTTTGGCAGTAGATGGACCATTACAACATTCTGAGGTATGAAAATATTCTTGGTGGTATTGTGTCAGTGATGTTGTGATGTTTTTAATCCTTTTTCAGCATAATCTAAAAATTAACAGATTCAGGAAAAAAAGTGATTCTTGTTCTAGCTTGCACTTGTAAGTCTGCAAGCTTGAAAATAAATGTTGAAAGTGGTATGGTGCAAGAAGTCATTGGTTGGTGCTACTCCTTCCAGAGCATGTCTCATGAAAGAAAAAAAACACCTAATTTCTACCAGTATAAACATATGTAACTTAAATTATTCTAAAGAATGTTGCTAAATGCCCTATATAGCAAAGAAAAGTTCCTACCTGGATCTGTGACGAAGAATTTTCCCAGCCTTTTTTTTTTTTTTGCAAGAGTGCTATTAGTTGTGCTGTCTTGACACCATGTGCTTTAAAGGAAACAAACACACACACCCTCAAAAAAACCCCAAACCAAAACTCACCCAAAAGCATTAAAATGCTTTTTGTTCTAATCTCTTTTCATCTGTCTAACTTTGGATAAACCAACGTATTTATTATAACTGTGTTGGTCCTCAATAATCTTTGTCTTTTCTGTGTTACATGATGTTGGTCACTGTCAGAGTGAGTATGGAGCTAGCTGAAATTCTCTTTGATTCAATGTGATCATTCTTGCACTGCCAGAAGTTTCCCCTGCAGGCTGTTTGTCAGAGTAAGAGTTAAATAATTTGCACACGTATAATAGGGTGTTACATCAATTAAATTGAATGTCTTATGTGTGACCTAAGTTTAGGGGCAGCAAGGATCAATTTGACTAAAGTCCCTTAGTTAAAAGGGGTGAACAGGGCAGATCCTATGTCATAATGTTGTTGCAGATAAAAAGATCAAGGACATTTTAAAATACTTTATGAAGTTAATTGTCAATGGAAAAATCATGTGGGTTTGTTTTTTGTGACTTTGGGTTTTTTGCCATTGATGTGTGCAAAATCAATGATATAGTGGACAAGCTTCATGGATATATGTTCCAAAGGGATTGAAGGGTTGTTCCTTGTAAGTTGGCAGTGATTCCATTTCCTAGGTATTGTGATCAAGTACCATAGGGTCTTCTCCTTCGTGTAGGATCTTGTTAGCGTTACTCACTTGGCGACACTCTGGAACTGCTTATTACTGTGCTTTTAATCTGTTGATATCCTTACTATAAAACTAGTATATTTCTGTAGAGAAAATTTCTTCTCTCTTCAAAAGCTACCAGTTCACACTATATCAGAAAGAACAGAGCAACGGAAGCAATTAACTTCCTTCTCTTCACCAAAGCAAGAGGATCTTGTAGAGAGAGGAAGCTAAACTGTATCCTCCCTCCTTTTCTTTTTTCTTTATTTTTTTTTAAATCCATATGTTAACACTTGAGTTTGAGGAGGTTATAGCTCTGATATGTTCTTTCTCATTACTGTGTATCAACACTTCCCTGTTTACTTTGTCAGAAGAAACATGCGCACTCTTGTCAGGCTGGCCTATAAAAGCATTCCTGGGTGATGGGTGATTGGTGTCTGAACGTGTGGCTGGCTGAGGAGATTCTGTGATGATGTTAGCATCCCCAGGAATGGAATGTGATTGGGCACACTTGGCAAGAAGGTGGTTGACTGCAAGTGTGATTATTCTCTGGTATCTGTGGTACATGTCACTAGATGTTGGACAATCAAGGGAAAGCCATGTCTCTTAAATAGAATTTGTGCTTGAAGTTAGACTTTTGGCATCGGAAGCTTTACCGTGGGCATAGAAATCTGGCATAATTGGAATAAGTCAGTAGAAAGTGCTAACTGAGTAATAAAAGGAATATAAAAGGAACAGCTGTATTGGCTGTGACTATATGGACAAATCAGGTTATGAGTCAGAATTCCTAATATTTCTTCCAAATTCCAAGAATATATAGAGCACCTCTCTCTTCATTGTGAAGATGGTTACTAAAATTGTTCAGAAAATAAGAACAAGTAATACACAAAACTGTTTAACATCTTATTTGATAATACCCAGCTGGGAGGAGTGGTGGACACGCAGAAATGCCGTGCTGCCATCCAGCGAGACCTGGACAGGCTGGAGAGCTGGGCAGTGAGGAACCAGGTGAGCTTCAATAAAAGCAAGTGCAGGGTCTTGCACCCGGGAAGGAACAGCCACAGGTATCAGTACAGGCTGGGGGCTGAGCTGCTGGAGAGAAGCTCTGCAGAGAAGGCCCTGGGGGTCCTGGTGGATGACAGGTTGGCCATGAGCCAGCAGTGTGCCCTGGTGTCCAAGAAGGCCAATGAGATCCTGGTGTGCATCGAGAGGAGCATAGCCAGCAGGTCAAAGGAGGTGATCCTCCCCCTATACTCTGTCCTGGTCAGGCCTCACCTGGAGTCCTGTGTCAAGTTCTGGG
>VXBZ01002049.1:2027-29783 GCA_013399135.1 Heliornis fulica
GGGGCCCCCGAGAAAAAAATAGTTTTTTTTTTTTTTTTTTTTTTTAATTACCCCAACTGGCTCTCATGTCCTTAGCAGGGATGTCATGTTTTGGAAAACTATGGTTCCCTCATAACAGATTTCTCATTTACTACTTCAAAAATTACATGTCTCAAGGGAATCACTAAAGTCATATTCAACTGCATTTTTTCCTTCTAGTCCGGTGTGTTTTGGTATTATGAAGCTTTCAATTCCCTAATGTATCTTGTGCGATTGCTGAAGTACATGCTGTTGCTGCAACTGAGATGTGAAGGAAGGGATACTTTGTTTAGGAATTACTGCTGCCCCTTGCTCAGATGTTCCAGCCATTTCAATGCAAGCTTTGCATCCAGATTTTCTTGTTTATCTGGCAGTTCATTAGTTAAGGCCAGCCTCTCAAAATAGGTTAAATATTCTTTGGGAAACATGGTCACATCTTTGAGACACCACAAATATATTTAATACAAAAAGATTGGCTTGATAAAAGAAACATGATAAACTTTCTATCCCCAAAATACTTTTCTGCTGCTCCATGTAGATTTCTAAGAGCATCAGTACACAATGACAAGTCTCAGGGCAATAAATTCCTGGAAAAGGCACAGAGAGAGACCAGCAAAGCAGTGAAAATGATTGCTGATGATTTGTTCTAACTACTTGACCTTGTGACATTTCCCCCAGATATATGACCAAGATGGGACGCTGCAGCACTTTATTGATGGTGGGGAACCCAGTAAGTCAAGCTGGATGAGGTATATACGATGTGCAAGGCACTGTGGGGAGCAGAACCTAACAGTGGTTCAGTACAGGTAAAGTACATTTTGTTTTACTCAATACAACAAAACAAAAATGTTTTTAGTGAGATGTCCAGTTGTAACTCTCACCGGTGCCATGACCTTTGATTGTAAAGACAATAGCAGGGCTTTTGAGAACATGCTCCTTTGGGACAATGCAAAAAGCTGCAGGATATAGTGAGGATGGGTTTAACTTTGGCTACCCTGAGCTGAGGCCATTGTAGGAAACATGTTAGCTCTGGATCTCCTGGGAACAAATACAGCCCGGGGTTACTCGTGTGACCACCTCACTTCACAGAGTCCTCAGCCCATTTTCAAAAGGTCTGGTTGGAAGAAAGCCAACACAAGCAATCTTCTGCCCTTAATAAAGATGCATGTGCTAGAGGAAGGGGAAAAAGGGCAAGAGAGGGTTGTTGAACCCAAAGGATTTCTGGGAGTCAGCTCTGAGGCACGTATACACCTGAAGCTTCTGTGTTGAGTGCACCTGCTAGCTGAGGTTGCTTGTGTATGTGCCTCTTATGCTGACAACCAGAGAAGGTCAAAATGTGAAGAAAAATGTAAAGAAATTAGGGTTCATTTTCACAAACTGATCCAGAAATCCCAGACAACGCATCACATAAATACATGATCTCAGCTGTAAACAAAACTTTTTGCCTCAGAATCAGAAGCAACTGCTTGGCCTTATTAAATGTGGTAGGAAGCACATTAAAGAATGCCCTGGGCTTGCCAGTCACAGTGAGCAGTCCTGATTTTGGCTAGTCATTTTAGAGAGTGGAGTTTCTTTTCTTTAGAAAGAATCTTAAACTTATTTAAAATACCTTTAAAATTAAAAATAAAACATACAAAAGTGAGCTAAAATGAAATATATATAAAGTTTGATTATCCCATAGGGTTCCAATTTAACAACGGTAAAATTGTTCAATTGCAATTTCAGGGTTTTTTTATTCTCTGGCCAGTAGACTAAATAGTGCTGCAGTTAAAAAAATAACAATCCTATTTATACATTAAAAATCTTTTATTGTAGTCCTAAATATCTGATATTTATAGCTAAAGTCCTGTCAGATTTTAAATAAACACAGTGGATAATGAATAAAGATGGCTATAATGAAAGAGTATTTTTGTAGGTATCTTGTGAACTATTTCTCAGTGGTGTGTGCATGTGCATTTATATATATAAAAATAAGAAAAAAATACATACGTGTACATATATATAGAGAGATGACAAACCTAAATGAAAAGTGAGCATGAGAAAGTCATTACACATCTGTCAATATTAAGTGGATTTTACAACTCTCTTTTCATGATGGAGTTTTTACTTAGAGTTCCCTCTGTTGATCTGTTTTCGATTACTTCAGATCTTTATAAAATGAACTACAAAAACACAATTTAAAAAAACTGGCATCCATCACCAGTGACTGCATCCAAGTGTAAGAAAATAGAAAAGTTGGACACTGAAAAACCGGCCTAATTTTTATTGTACATGGACGTCCTCCTCACAGAAAGTCAGCTGGTTTAAATTCATTCTGTTATGATTTGTAATATCTAAATGGAATTTTCTTCAAAGTGCTCTTGATTGATTGACCCTTAGCTGAACGTTTTGTTTTTATTTTGAGGCTGACAATAATGTTTGTTGGCATGTGTTCTGCTTCAGCTCCATTGGGACGCCATGAAGCTATCTTTATGAGTCATCCAACCAAAATACTAAATACATGTCAGCAAAGGAAATATTATCCGAAAAGGGAAAAATCCCTTTGATGTACTTCAGCATGCAGAGATTTCTGCGAGTTTTGGAAGCTCTGCACGCTTGTAAGGGACGGTGTACACTTACACTTTTTTTTCCGTGCCTACTCCAAGCCTCACAGACCACCCATTGCTCAAAAACAGTTCTGCTCTTTCAGCAGCAAAGTGTGTCATTTGGTTTTAGCACATTCATTTGCTGGGCTGCTGTGTTTATGTTAAGGGAAGCCAAACTGAGAGATGAAATGTTACAAGGGTGAAGTACAAAGTAGACTCAATTTTTCTCAAGTTAGGAGATGCTGGTAATTTATAGTGTGGCTCCATTTTCATTTTTATGTAACAGTGGAAAGAATTAATGAAATGCACAGCTCTGGGAAAAAAGAGAGTGAGAAGAAGAGAGAAGGAGGACGACAACAATGAGAGAGGGAGGCACAAAGGAGAGAGTTTTTGTCAGATAATCATAGAAGGGTAGGAAAACCGTTCTGCTTAGCTAGCAGTGCCCTCCTGAGACAGGGTGGCAGTAAGCGAGGAAAATAACAAGATAAATGAAATTTTTGCAGCTGCTAGTAAAATATTGAGAATCTGCACTTTTTTATTGATCTTTATGATCCTGTTGCCAAGAGCCACTTTGCGGTGACAAAATATGTTGACAAGTGCATATCTCACTGCCATGAAAAATGTGGTAAAGGATTCTCCTTATGTCTGCAGTGTTATACAAGGAACAAATTGCATTGCTACAGCCAATTCTTTACAGAAAGTCTAAATTTAAGGCCTACCAACCCTAAACACTTTTATCTTGAACTTCAGGCTAACGTTTGTAGCAATTCTTCACTCAGAAAACCAGTTGATGCCTAACAAAAAAAATTTTTTTTTTTTTGGCCTATAGATGTTTTTCTGCCTTACATAAGCTGTTATAAAAAATGGACATTTCTTGGTACTTTGACTGTATCATTTTGGTATGTAATCCTTCAGCGAGAGTGGAGTGTTCTTCTGGTATATATTGAGTTTCTATCAGCTCTCAGGAGTGTGTTTTACTGCTCCATGTGAAGCCTAAGGGAAAAGACACTACAAACTGATAACGTTTTATCTTATGCCTGATCTGTTAACTGTGTAAGAATTACTCTGAAGCTATTTACATCAGTGTAAGATCAGGATAAGGGCCTTGTTTTTATGCTAGAAACTCTAGGATGCTTTCTTTTTATTTATTTTTTTTTCTTTACCCTTCAACTCCCAGTTCAGTAGTCTAGGAATGTAGAGTCTTTTACCACAGAGTGGTGTGATATCATATTTAAGGTAACACTAATTTATACTTACTGAAGGATCACTGATGTTACTCTAATGCTCCATACAGAGGAAGATTTTTGTAGTTGTAAGTTCAGAAACCTTGAATGTATTTATTTATTTCATTTATTTCCCTAAGCCAGAGTCTATTTTACAGAGCAACACAAGATCTCTTTTTGGTAGTATATTGTTGTAATGAAAATCCATGTCATATTACTTTAAATCTCTTGCTAGGAGCACTTATAAATCTGAAAGAATTGCCATTTATTTATCCCTAAAAATGTTAATTTTAGATTAGATGACAAATGCAAAGCTGTTTTAATGGATGAACTTACTGAACTGTGTGCACCATATTGATGCTTGTACTTTGTGAGCAAAATGAAGCATTTCTAAAATCATTTTAAAAGGGACATTGCAGGAAACTTTCAGTCTTCTAAGAAAATCATGGTGCTAGTAACATCTCAGTGTTTAAAATGTACTAGGAACAAAGTGCCTGTAAGCTCTTTGTTACGCTATGCTACAGGAATGAAGTAATTCCTTGATGATAGATTAGGTTTTAAAATAACCAGTAAGTTCTTCATTCAGATATCTGCAAATAAAGCTTTCAAAACAATGAATTTCTACTACTGTGCATGATAACAGGAAAATGCCTGATTCCTAAATTAGGCACTTTTTTTCTCTCTTGATTAGGTCAAATATATTCTACCGGGCTTGTATAGATATCCCCAGGGGCACGGAGCTGTTGGTGTGGTACAATGACAGCTACACATCATTCTTTGGAATCCCTCTGCAGTGCATTGCACAAGATGAAAATTGTAAGTTCTTCCTTGCATTTCTGCCTGTGTAAGCCAGAATTTCTATTTCATGTCTAATCAGCTTTATTCCTAAAATATTTTAAGACATATGAAATGAATGTTGTTATGTATTTAAGGTAAGCTTGATGCATACAAAACAAAACCCCGAAGCTGATACACTTAAGCTGTGCAAAATCATGGCATGGTTACCTAACTAAACAGAGTTGTTTGCGAATGTTCAGGTATGTGCAATTAAACAGCAGATTTTTCCCCCATTGCAGCCCCACATGGCCTGGCAGTGTGTAGAATCACTCTTCCTTACAAGTGATAAATTCCTAGTCTATTCTTAACTGAGTTGCTTGGCCCTCTCCGCTGTTATCAGACCTATCACAAGAGACTGTCTTGCCAAAGCAGTAATGCATTGCAGGTCCAAGAGGCCTCTGTTAGAGAGTCTTCCTTCTATTACCACTGAGTATGTCGAGAAAAGCTTTGTCTGACTGTAGAGATGACATCTTTGTAGTTAAAAAGTAAATGCCAGTTTCTCTACAGACTGAGTGTAAACAGCCTGAAATGACAATGAATCTCCATTCCATCCTGGCCATTTCCATCATTCATCTACCTCTTCTCAATATTTTTTTTTTTTAATTTTCTAGGAACCATCACAAAATTAAGCATGTAACTTAGGAAACAGACCCAGTGTAATCTGGAGCTGGATGCCTTTGTAAAGGGAATGGGTGATCAAAGCACGCCCTTCAGTTTCACTGCTCATATGTGGAGCATGGTTAGAGCTTGCCTCAAAGACCTCTCTTCCATTTTGGCAGCTGTGTGGTGGATTAAACCAAAAATGGAGAACTGATTGACTTTGGTCTAAAGAAACCCTGTGGATGCCCATGCTTAATCAATTACATATAAGAGGCATTTTTTTGTCAAGTACTTGGATACTTCAGCAGCAATGCTAGATGAACTCATGTCTTGCAGTGACTTAAATACTAAACCATGCAGCAATAAAACAGCAAGATAGCAGGGATTAAACTCAAAAATAAACATCCTTTTTCATCTTGCGTTTTCAAATCTGCTGGACTTGAGAGAAGTTTAAAAGAAATTTAATTACTGGCAGTAATATTTACTGATAAAACTCATGCTCTCCAGTGTACAATACAGAAATATTATTTTTTCTTTCATGAGCTGAAGATTACAAAACCTTTATTTGAAAAACAAAAGCATTGTGGTTAAAATATCTAAATATTGTCACTTGCTATTTTGCTGTGAGAGAAATGGGAGTTTCATTCACAGAGAGACTAACCTGTGTAGATGAAATGAACATCTGAGCATGGAGACAGCTGCAGGCTGGTATATGACTTAAGTGCTACTTAAGACCTCAGTGTAGACCTGCTTATCTTTTGTATAAGGGTATTTTCACTTAGTATAAACTCATCTGCCTACATTCCTTAGATCTTTAATTTCCTGATCTTATTGCTTCTGTGTATTTAAGAATATAATTAAAAAAAATTATCTGCTTCTTGTATGTTGGGGCAAAATTAAAGTATACAAATTGTTCCTTGTACTCACAAAAGACACAGAAGATGTATTATATGCCTGGAAACTTGTGATAGACAGCCCCATGGGTGCAACTCTAATAAGGTCCTCAGGTACTCCGTAAAAGAATAGCCCAGGAAGGACCTTAATTTAAATAAATTAAATAGCATACAGTATTATAATATTGAAGTTATTGTGATTGATGTAAGATAGTAAGATGTAACTCTGTGAAGTAACTGGCATTATTTAAGATATTACCAAACATGAATTAGTATTTTATTTTTATTGTATATTAAATAATGTTTGATGGTTCCAGATCATAGCTGAAATTCAATTCTCATATTTGCTCTTAGAAATGTATCAACATGGCTTGCCTAAACAGAGTTGCAGTTTCTGATCACCTCTTTAGTGGGTGCTATGTACTTACATGTAAATACTTATATCTAAACCTTTGTGACAGTAACAAAATGTGAATATATGTAGACACAGACATATGCACACAATATTTTTAATTTCAAAATTTCTATTAAAAGATTATCTCATGAGGTTGTATGCCAAAATTACAAAACATAAGAAGCTACTGGGTCCAGGTGGCCTAAATTACGTTTCTGTTTGCATTAAGGCAAAATCTTTCATTAGTTGACACCATTTTTAGACAGGACCATCAGTCCTTCAGTCATCTAGATGGAGTTCAAGGAGTGAGGCAGCTGCTCAACTTTTTTCTACAGGTTTGACCTCCTGCCATCCTTAACATGCAACACCCAAATTTAGCGCTAAAGCACTTTGTGAGAACAGCATATTGCAATTGTTGCTGTATCTGAGTGCCTCATAAGCCATAGGTAATTGATGATCTTAAGACCTTAGTAGGACTAGAACCAATTTATGTTCCTATTTTGTATGTGGGAAATGGATGCACAAAGATATCTCTATCTATATCTTGCGTTGTCTTGGGGTGATCTAACTGCTGTTAGCCTTAATCATATGAGTCATGGTGAAGTCACTGGCTTTCTGTTCTACTGGCTATGTGACTATTTGTGCAATCTAATAGTGTAATACCCTTAGTGACTGCACTTTAACAGGATAAGGGAACTATTGCTGCAGTAGATATTTAAGCCCTGTTGTATCTCAAGGAGTGTCTGAGCAAGGATTTTTTTTCTCCATGCTCATTTCTCAAAATTCATACTTGTCTGTGATAGCGCAATTGGACATGCTGACTGCAACATGCAGAGTCAGGGTATCAGAAGTGCAGCAGCATTTTCCTTCAGATGACAATCCCATTGTGCAATAAATGTGTATCACAGTCAGGTTTCTTTGAGTCCTTTCAGTCTCAGACACCCCTTTACATGAGTTTTCATTTCAGTGTCACAGAATCAACATCATCCATTCAGATCACTGTCTCATTTAAGTTCCCCCCTCCCTTTTTTTTTTTCATTATTAAAATCAAGTTTAATTCTAGTGTCAAGAAAATGGATGTTGGTATTTTTAATATTTTTTTTGGTGTCTCCCAACACTGTATTCGTTTTTAAAGGAAATAAAAAGGATCTTATTTACTTTTCTTGTTTTCTCCCAGTGAATGTCCCTTCGACTGTAATGGAGGCCATGTCCAGACAAGACAGCCTACAGCCATTTAATAAAAGTAGCAAACTATCCCCTGCCACTTCGCAGCGATCCATAGTATTTCCACAGACTCCGTGTAGCAGAAATTTTTCTCTCCTGGATAAGTCTGGGTCCATCGAGTCAGGATTTAACCAGATCAGTGTCAAAAACCAACGAGTTCTTGCAAGCCCAACTTCAACAAGCCAACTAAATTCTGAGTTCAGTGACTGGCATCTTTGGAAATGTGGGCAATGCTTTAAGACTTTCACCCAGCGGATCCTCTTACAGATGCATGTGTGTACGCAGAACCCTGACAGGTAAAGCCCAGGCTCTCTTTATTTCTGTATCTACTGATAGCCAGATCCACTGCTTTCTTCTTTTATCAAGCTGTTATAATTTCCAAAACCAAACCATTATTAGGAGGAGCCTGTACAACATAATTCATCTACAGCTGTGTGAAGTAAGCCGATAAAAAACATTGCTTGACTTCACTATTTGTAAAAATATTTGGTGCCTAAATGTGCAGATAAAAGGAAATAGCTAAGGATATAATCTTGTTTTCAGGGTGGTTTGGTACATCTGATGGAGGCAACAAAATAGAAGGAAAATTTATGAATATCACAGATGGAAAAATGAGGTCAAGATAATTAAAAGTCTCTCTGTCTTCCAAAGATAATCTAACTTACTGCTCAGTGGCTGTCACAGTCATTTCAGGGTTCACCTATAGTGTGCAATGTGTATGAACTTAATTAAGTACTAAGAGGTAATGAATTGGAATTTTTTGCTTAGTACTATTTTTCTTCAGAGCATGCAAACCCATAAATCGTGCAAAGCTGTCAAAAGGAAATACCTACTCCACTAGTGATGTGGAGGAAAACAGATGCCACTTATTCAATAAACTAATATCCACACAGAAGAAAAATGTTGACTAGATACCTCAGAGTCAAAGTTGGTTTGAAAGTTTGTCAATACAGAATTTTATGGCCGTGAACTGAGGATGAAATTTAGCTGAACAAGTGAATTAAAATTTCAGGTACTCTGACCGGTGGCACAGTAAATATAATGGAACCATTATTTATGAATCAAAGCTGTTTTATTTGACGATTTTGATAGCTGGCAGGACAAAAGACAAAAATAAAATTAATTCAATAAAAAAGGCTGCTCGTGTTTTGTCTCTTCTTCAGCTGTGAAGAAGGTTTGAGCAGAACAGCTGACTCCCTGGAAGGTTGTTTCTAAAAGCAGCATTTAGTTATGAATTATTTTTAACCAAAAAAACCTACCAAAAAATAGTCAACACTGAGTCTGTGTATGTGTTTGTATGCATGTCTATGTCTCTTTGTGTATGTGGTTATCTACGTGTACACATACGCTCGTGTGATTCTTTGGGCGCAGAGATACTGAAGCAGAAATCCAGTGTTCCGGGAAGAAATATCAAGCATGCTGGGGGCAAACTAGATTACATGACAATCTCCATAGAGTTTAAAGAGTTGTTTTCATATTCAATTCATATTGTGAATGAAAAAAACCAACAAATTCCTTTCAACATTTTCTGAATTTTGTTCAGGCTTTCGCAGAAACAAACACCATTCTAAGGAAGCTGTAGGACACAACTGCCAATTTAAGTGGCACAACTCAGAATATATGTATCCTAAAAGGATACTCTCCTAAGTTTCATGGACTCTTGTGTTTCCAGTATTAGAGTATCCTAAGAATTCTGTAAAGCGTAAGATGTTGCATCAGGGAATCTGGAAGAGATATCTTATGAGGCTCCTGCTCATAGTTTTTCAATGGTTCATCCAACCAGGTGTGATGCTTAGATTTCATCCTTTCCTTCACTTGAACCTGTGTTTTCCTTTAGGAAGAAGCAATCTACAGACAGCAGTTAATGCAAAAAGCCTCTCCTAATGGGGCTGTTCCGTACTCTAAGGCATAGTTATATAGCCATTTTGCCAGAGAGAGAGATAGAAGATGAGGATAAATCTATTCTCCAGTTAGGTCTTTCATCTTGGAGGTGGGGAATTTTATTATTACTTTATTTATTTATTTTTATTTATTTTCTCCTAAGTATCTTGTGCCAAATATTGTCTGAAAAATAGGCTGGATTTTAAGGCTTCCTCCTTAGAGGTGAACACCCCCAGTGGCAGATTACTGATTCATGATGTTTTACTGTTTTGTCTCTCCTGTGCCTAATTTGTCCATTCAGAACATCTTCAAACTTGCATTTTTAGTTCAGAATACCCTACAGTATAGTAGGGAAATCTTCTAGATCAGAACAGAAGTTGGCTTCTGGGAGCAAAGGGAGCAAAGCATGACTAGAGAAAGGACTCAGCAGATTTGAGTAGGACAGTGGTGGAGAGAAGATAGGACTCGAAGTGGTGTTATATTCTAGAAGATTTTGGGAAGATTTGATACTGTTTGATTTAGATGTTCCTCTTTGGGTTGTTGATTCTTTTAAACCATATTCTTAAGAAACTGTCTCTTGTGTTACATAGCATAAATCCCAGATGAAGTTGCAAGATACACTTAGGATCAACCTGTTTCATAAATACTAGGTACTGCAGTGCTCTGTTCTGTGGCACCAGTATTCCCTGCGTACAGAAAGAAATGGCTGGCATTTCTATGCTTTCATTAGATAAATTTAAAGGAGTACTTTAAAAAGGAGTGTAGACTCCTTGTGGAGGACAGATTTGTAAGGCTGCCCTTGTTCCCGTGAGGCGTAACCACTGTAAACACATTACCCAACAGGCATTCTTTAAAGCACCATGTGGGACATCAGTCACATGAATCTGATTAAGTTCACTGGAGTTTGTTCAGTGTTTGAAATTATCAGAATAACAGTTACTGCAGGTTGTAACTCTGCTAAGGTCTGGGTTCTCATATCCCTGGTTAGGAATCATTTCAGGTTGAGCTTACATCATGGGCAGCTCTTGTCTTTTGCAGGTACCAGTACATCAGCTATTTTGTGATACAGTGTCTGTTGCCTTTGGTTTCTTAAACATTGCATTTCTACATATGAAAAATTCCTAAAATGTACAAAATTTCCCAGAGACAAGAAAATAAGGTATTAGTTGTGAAAGAATACCTGCCTGACAGTCTGAAGTACTGGGTGCAACTCTCTGGTTTGTATTTTCTCAATGATATCTGCTGCACCACTCTGGCTGATAAACAGCTCCCAATTTATTGTCAGCAATTTGTGAGCACACCAGCCACTATGTCTTTGATGTGGCTGAAGCAGCGGGAGCGGTTTTCCCTAGGAAATTTAGACTATCTGCTCTGGCTTTGTATTTGTTTTTGAACAATGCTGAATACCTACAGCATGAGGTGCGGGGAGCATCTTTTGAGTCTATACAGGTGTGCAATTCATGGGCTGGAATTTGAGAAAAGAGTACTTGGGGATTGAGAAATTAAAAAAAAATAAATTACTTTAAAGTCACTTAGAGTAGATATTAAAAAGGCTAAAATATACTTCATTCCATGAGGCAGTGGGAAAAAAATAGTACATTTTAACATGCATATAATTTATGTGTCCATATAAAATAGGGAAAATTATTAAAATAACATATGTTTGGTTTAGATTACAATTAGGATTAAAATTTAAATTTTAATAGACTTGAAATTATTTACTTGCATAATCCCAATTTGCTTCTCTCTTTCCACCATGACTTTTTATCTTGTTATATTTCGTTACGCTTGCTTTTGAAATCAGTGGTAACTGGGGTTGGAGTGGGTATGGGAGATGAAGATAAATCCATGAAGATTTGAATTCTGGGACTTTCTGAGCCTTCTAGACTTTTTTTTTTAGAACCTTGTCCAGACAGAAGCAGTTTGAGCAACTATTTCTTGAAGCAGAAGTCAGAAATCTATTTTTCTCTACTGTTCTTTGTTTGTTTTGCTTCCTTTTGCTTCAGAAATTTCCAACAATCGTACCTGGATGAGCTCCAGAAAGGGGTAGACAAAAGCCTTTAATCAGAGTGAATCCTTTTTAGAGCAATTTTACCAGGAGTTATTTTTTTTCTTTTTTTTTCCTGTAAGAGCAAGCACTTTTCTTATAATGAGGCAGTCTCTTAAGGATATCTTTCTTCTTTCTCACTATGATTGCCAGATTCAGGACGTACTGGTGTTGAGGAAAGGAAAATGACTGCAGTTCTCAAGAGCTATCAGTGGCACATTTTCATATATGATATATACAGTTGTGTGCTATATATTCTTATTTATTGCCATGTATTTAAGCTGATAATTTCAGGGGAAAACTCAGTCTGTGAGTGTGTCCATGGCTCACAGGTTATGGATTTTTGGCTGTAGCACCTCAGTATTAAACTGTGAGTTATTATTTTTTAAACAGGATCTTGAAGTTTGAAGTTGCAAATTTAATAGGCCCTTTTCTCTAAGATTGTTTTGCATTTATCTTTTTCATTATAGGTTCTATGCCTTTGATCTTGATGTAGTCCCCAAGTCCATTAATTAATTAAAATATCTCCTGAACCAGACCTAAAAAAAATACATATTGTGAGCGAGAGAAAGACTTGTCTGTTCCTGTTTATAGAGTGACTGTGGATTATTGCTCAGTTAAAGTAAACCATGCTGAATTTAATCCTTGTTCTTGCGTAATTTTTTCAACAGGGTTTGCAAACTCCCAGTACACATAGCTAATAACATCAAAGGGTGTACAGAGCTGCACTTCTCCCTGACAGCTCAGAAGTTTGAGAACACCTCAAGTGTACTAACTTTCTACTTCTGATAGCTCCCCCACAAACATTTGTAAGAGACGGACCTGGAACTCCCAGTAGGTCCATCTCTGCCATCCCCACAACTGTGCTGTGCCTGAAGTGGTCAGGGAAGTAACTGTGCTGCCCAAGAGGAACACCAAGGGAGTAGGGGATGTAGGGTCCAGAGGCAGAGAATGTAATCATGATGGTGTTTGGGATGCTTCTGTGTGCAAACTAGCAGTATCCTTTGGTGTTGCTTAGCTCTCCAGTCTCTGCTCAACTTGCAACGAGAGGGTGCTACTCCAAAATACCTTTCCATCAGGACAACTGTGACCTAAGCACTCTGACTGTAGCTGTGCTCTTAGTAATCTATGTTTTTATGAAGGCCTGTCCCTAAAAGCTGATGCTGACCCCACAGCTTTAATTATTTTTTTTTTTTTTTTGCAGAGGCTGCAGTGTGAAAGCCTTGAAACCTTCAGGCCATGAAACCCGGCCCTGGGTTCTGTGGAGCCCTGCATCCCATGCTTTGGGACCTTGGCATCAATCACATTGCTTTTCAATTATTCCTAGTTCTCAACAAGTACAACATCACTTTCAAGCCCATGTCAGTCTCTGTTCTTTCAGCGGGTGCTTTTCTAGCTTTTTCTACCGGGAAAAAAATGACAGCAACATGCTATTTTGTCTCTCTGATCTGACAGTGTTTCAATAATAGTGTTGCAGGTATTCAGGAACTCCCAATTACAGACAATTCCACTTCTAAAATTTGCATTTGGATTCCACATACCACTTGAAAACAGAAAATTTACTTCTGAAGAGGTCTCACAAGTATCCTGTTCATTGCAAAGGAAGGAATTTAAAAATTCAATGTAAAATAATTGTAAGAATTTTCAGGATTCCAATAATTTAGACCAGAAATTGTTTATGATGTAGGAAGTAAGTTTATATTGTCTGGATGTACTTGGGCATCAGGGCTGGGAAAGTATATTGTTACAGCAGAGTATCAGTACGAGACAAATAACTGAAGGTTATATTGCTTTTGCTAAAATAAAACCATCAGAAAATTCTAAAAAAGATTCCATCTAAATATATAGCTGTCTGTCAGCAGCTATTCCAGATCCAAAGCTAACGATTTTTCTATTGTTATAGAAAAATAACATCCCCTGCACAAAGAATGAGTTTTTGTGAAGTTCAATCAGCCTCACAGGATAGCATGGAGGTTGTACTGTTCCTATAGATTCACCCAGAAATTATGATGTAGCTTCACCCAGAAGAAAACAGCTACAAGAGTGAGAAAATTCTGAGACAGGAAAAGACATCACCAAAGAGCAAAATTATTCAACAGGATGTCTAAATTAGGGAACAAAAAGTATTCTTGACTGCTTTAAAACAGAACTTGAAAAACTTGGAAAAGCTCAAAATCTAAATAAATGCAAAACCTGAAAACTATTACATTACTGTTAGCTCTTTTTCAAATTTCACTTTAAGTGGTCTGTGTTCCTGTAGTGGGCTGTCATATAGTCAACAGCTGTAAGATTAGGGTTTCTAGAAAAGCTGCTGGACCTTATATAATAGTAAAGTGAGATAGCTGATTAATGGTGCATGGGGTTAATGACAACAGTGTAATTTTTTTGTACCAGGAGAAATAGCTTCTAGGTAAGTAGATTTCTTTCCCTTAAGCTCAGACAGGAAGACAGAGAACTAGGAAGATATGTAGCTGGGTGTTTAATGAAAAGCATTAGAACTGCTTTTGATGGCTGTCACCACATCAATTTCATCTGCACATTGCTATACATCAGTTTAGCTGTCCTTAAATGTGACATTAAGATACTATATGAGAAGATTTTGCTCAGGCTTGATTTATACCTGTAATGGTCAGCAAGATCATTTCTAGAAAATGCAATGTTGAAGACATTCAAAACTATGTTTCTGCTACATGATAGAAAAAATATTTCTTCAGATAGTCAGCATTTACTCTGAAGCTTTGTTACACCTGTTTCACCAAACTTACCACTTTTATGGTTGCAAATCTGTCTGTACATGTCCAAATTTAGTTATGTAGGCTTACATTTTAGTTATGTAGGCTTACCTATGAAGTGACTGACATGCATTTTGTTTAAACACTAATTTGTGTGACACAGCTAGGCTCGTATTCACATGGATAACTTGAAACTTAGAAAGGTCATGGTTTTTAACCCAGGCTGGCAGCTCACCTCCACATAGCTCCTTTCTGACTCTCCCCTGGTGACATGGGGGACAGAATTGGAGGAATGAAAGTGAGCAAACTCCTGGGTTGAGATAAAGACAGTTTAATATATAAAGGAAACTGCCACACACACACACACAACCAAACCAAACCAAACCAAACCAAACCAAACCAAACCAAACCAAACCAAACCAAACCAAAATACATTTCCCCACTGCCCATGGGCATGCAGGTGTTCAGCCATCTCCAGGAAAGCAAGACACCATCATGTGTAACAGTGACTTGGGAAGGCAAACACCCATCACTACAAATGTGTGTCCCCCTCCTCCTTCTTCCCTCATCCCCTTATATACTGCACATGGTGTTATGGAGTCTCCTTGTGCTCAGTTGGGATCAGCTGTCCTGGCTGTGTCCTCTCCCAACTCCTTGTGCACCCCCAGCCATCCTGTGGGTGGGGTGGGGTGAGAAGCAGAGAAGGCCTTGGCTCTGTGTCAGCACTGCTCAGCTTGAACAGAAACATCCCTGTGTTATCAACCCTGTTTTCAGCACCAATCCAACACACAGCCCCATGCTAGCAGCTGTGAAGAAAATTAACTCTATCCCAGCCAAAACTAACACAAGGCACAATATATTCTCAGTTATTTTAGTGTAAATTAATTTTTCCATACTGGGACTGCATTCAGTCTAGGAGTATATCTTTGAAAATACAGCCTATGAAGACCACTCTTATTGTCACTATTCTGCTGGTCCTTCTGTCTGAAAACCTCTGCTATAAAGAGCTCACCATCTTAATTCATTGTCCCAGTGCAGACCAAAGTGATGGCAGAAGACAGAACTGTTACATCAAAGACAGCCTTGCTCTGCCTGTGTCAATGTATTCAATGAACCGAGCATTGCTCATGTTCAGTCCTTCTGCGCACTTTCATTTTTTTAAAAAAACAACATATTGATTTTATTTTCTGCCAAGAAGCATTTCTGAGCACAGTAAAATGGTTACCAGAGAATGAACTGGTAACTTTTATACTGATTGAATGACTTTTTTGCTCTTGGAAGAAGTAGTAATATCCAAACATTGTCAAAACATGACATATTTGAATCTGCAATTTTGCAAATAAGATACAAGATTTTAAAATTTTCATAGCATTTCAATTAATTTCTTTTTTTAAAATGATTTCTTTTTAAAAAGAGCTAAAATGAGCTTTGTTTAACATATGCCACGTAGCTAGCTTGAAAAAATTTATTTGTTCTGCCCATTTTAGTATTAATCAGAATCACCTCTGTATAAACTGAAGAAAGGCATCTCTTGCAAAGAGGAAAGTAACTTCTTTAATAGTTTTTCCCCCAAAATAAGGATGAGTACAAAAAATACAAAGTGATCTAACAATAGGTTTTTTTTTTACAGGGCTCTTTTTCTTGAGCATCAGCCAGTGAAATGTATTCTAAGTACGTATATTAACAACATTTGTAAACAAGAAATTTGTTTTGAGCTAATATAGGGGGTAAAACCTTTTACTTGGCATCTCTGTGTTCAGTTATAACTGTTTGGATTTTTGACTACTTACAGACAAGTTGCAGTGTGACTTCTCACAGTAAGAAATTAATCACATTGACTGTTAAAAAATAAAAGATTAATTTGGTTTATGCAGTGTTGTATCATTTATTGTGGTAGCTGTTAAGAATAGATAACCAGGGGCAAATAGATGTTAATGGTCCCTTTCACTATTAAAAAAAATCAATGTTTCCTGGATACAGAACACATTAATATGTTCTTTTAAAAATGTTTGATTTTAAAATACCCAAACAAATAAGTCTGCATTCACAAATCATCTTTGTTTTACCAGCACTTGTATTTTTATGTCAAGTTTGATAAATACTTTATGTGTAAATTAACTATGCAGCCAAAGAAAAGGAGAAGACTGGTCATGTTACAACTTGTCTTCCAATAAGAGAAACAGGAAAAATAAAAGAAACAAATTTTTTTCTTAAAATGTAATTTTACATAATTCATGTAAATTTTTAAAGGACATATAATCTAGGTTAAGTAACCTTCCTGCAGCTTTTATATATTTTTTTCAAACATGTTGGAGAGCAGTTAGATTTTCAAATGTAAGTAATTAAAATTGTAAGCTATTGAGTTATTGACTAATACTGAGCTATTAATCAAGCTAAAAAATTCTACAATCAGGGTTCAGTGCTCTGAAGCACTGTAAAATAATAGTATTTGTGTTCAGTGATGCAAGTAGCCACAATTAAGCAGTTCACTTGACAAATGAGATAGTTCACTTTATTTTGCACTTAATTGAATTGTACATGCTTGGTCACCATTGTCTCTTTCCTTTTAGTTTTGGTTTCTAGCCATTTAAACATACACATTTATGAAAGAGAGAGCAATTAAGTTGTTGTTGGCCATTGGCTCTAGAAACGCAGACATCCAGAGCCATGCTTTAAACATTATGCAATGTAAAAATTAATATCCCTCTAGAAAAAGTCTTACTTCTTTTAAACAAAAGCTCTGATAAGCAGGACTCTGTCACTAGCTTAAATCAAATGTGAATAGGAAAAAACCCAAACCAAACCAGATTATAAGATGGTGATTAAAATCACTTTAACCAAACAGAAATATACAAATCTTTCTTCACATTTTATTTTAGTTTGCAGTGGTATATGCATTTGCTGTCTGTCCTTTCTGTCCTTTTCATTCTGTGTTTGCAGTCTGTTTGTTATGAGTCTGAATTTGTAACATTATCAGTTGAGTTTGTTTGTTTGTTATGTTTTATTTAACAAACTGGGGTGTTGAAAACCCAAGTTATGGGTTTCATTCAGATCACAAAAAAAAGCTATTTTCATTCTCATTTGGAAAAGTGTTTTCCAAATAAATGCAAGTATTTTCAACGGTAGAAATAGAAATAGAAATAGAAATAGAAATAGAAATAGAAATAGAAATGTGATTGTAGCATAGCACTTACTATTCGCTAACAGTATATGAAGAATTTAATTGCAGTCACAGAATCCACCTAGGATGTAGGTATAACAGTCAGGCATACATTTGTGGGTAGCACTATAGCTGGCACCAATAGATGAAGGGTTTGTTCAGTCTCTTAGCTCCAGTGTGAGGACTAAGGAGTATCACACTGAGTTTGGGAGAAATAAGGTAGGCATATGATGTGAGGTGCAGTCTCACTTGCTGAATTATGTTTTGTGTGACATGATGCCCAAAGACTCTCAGTCAATTCCTGCACAAGCATTTCAAATCTCCTAAAGAAGTCATGAAATTTTGAGTACGCGTCTGTCTTCTGAGAAAGCCCCAGAGGAGTGCACCTGCAGGTCTCTGGATATTACTGGGAGGAACACGTGTTCCTTCCCATATGGTTTCCTGTTCATGGCCACGGAAAGCAGTGATGTGGTGTTTCTGTTTCCATTTGCAGGCCCTACCAGTGTGGTCACTGCTCCCAGTCTTTCTCCCAACCTTCAGAGCTGAGGAACCATGTAGTTACACATTCCAGCGACAGGCCTTTCAAGTGTGGGTACTGCGGTCGTGCCTTTGCTGGTGCCACAACACTCAACAATCACATCCGGACACACACTGGGGAAAAGCCCTTCAAGTAAGTACTTAAAGCCAACAGCCTTTGCCAGCTGAGATTATAGAGGGTCATGCATCACTGCTGTACACCAGCATCACTGGTCCATACCAGCAGATGGCAAAGGTTCTCTTGAAAGTCAAGTCAGACCTGCAGATGAAAACCACTGGTGGTGTGGCTAAAATGAGGATTTAATCAGGATTGTTTCTGCCTGCCTTGCAAGCCCTGAGCAGTTTTCTGTCCACCAATGAGTACTTGCTTGGTTTAATTAAATGACTAGCTGCTGCCAGATAATGGTAGTTGAAACTGCTCTCAAGGCTGGGAAAGGTTATGCTATAAGAACTTTAGTAAGATTCTTCAATGTATATATGCTGAGGTAGATGGAGATTCACATAAAAACTAATTTAGATCTGATTAAATATGGGGAAGAAATACACATCTTTCTTTTTTAGTCTCAGAATCACTCCATAGGAAATGCAGCTCTGGCTTGTGGTGTAAGTTTGGCAAGATCGTCATAATAATGTTCAGCAGTCCAATTTATAAGAAAAAAAAACCCAAAAACTCACCTGGTCAAGATAGTTTTCAGTTAAAATCTATCTACTTAGTTCTGCAGTTTATTCATACTAAAATTAAAGCCAAGCACAGACTGGCTTTTAAAACTCTAAGAAATTTTCCCTCTGTGGTCACCTCCAGCCGTAGCATAGATGATCCAGGTGGATTTTATCTTCCGTAGTGCAAGACTCTGCCTACCAAATAGGAGGTGTTCTCAAAGACAGAATGCAAATTTTCCATATTCATTTCTGTGTGTTTGCTGAACTTAAAGGCAGAAATTTTATGGGTGTTATACCTGAACAAGTCCACTTTGGAAGAAAAAGAATGTGTTGATACTGCTTCTTTTGGAAGCTTTCTGGTGTTCCTAGGAGGAATAGGAAAAAGTGTAGAAGAAGGTGTGTGTCCCTCCCAGTTTTCGAAGGAGTATCTGTCCTCTGTCTTCTCCATTTGTCTTTCTTTTCTACTTTTGCTGTACTGTTCTCTCAGTCTGGATAATGTAAGAGAGTTCAGCCATGGGGCCTGTCAGAACCCCTCATAACAAGCTCGGTAGAGATACCAGTAGATGCTTTGCTCCATATATGGTTGAAAGGAAGCATGGCCTCCATACATGTCTCTGCTAGGGGCAGAGGGACAGAGCCAGGAACTGAGTACTTCATAGCCAGTAAAGAAGAGTGTGCATACCAGAAATCATGGTTAGGATAGTGTTGTAGGTGGCAAAACACAGAGACTCAGAGCACCGGAACATCGACTACTCTAGAGCCAGTCTGTTGAATGCTCAGAGCACACAGAAAGTGAGCCAAAAATAGTGTGAGCAATCAGATTGATTTTATCTAGTTGCTGTGTAAATAGATTTTAGTAATTAATGAAAGAGGTTTCCAGGTCAAAATGGAAAATAGATTTCTTTTAATGTTAAGGTGTTACTTATGTGTAACCTTGTTGACTCCACTTAATTTTTTTCCTTAACATCCTGTTTTTGTCATGTTTCCAATAGACCTGCTATTTTGCCCCATTTAGAGTAATTATTTTTCCCCTTTGATTTAGTAATTTTTTCCCCTTTTCCAAAATGGTCTTGACTACAGCACGATTTCATTTGTGGAAGAGCTTAATGTATGTACTACATTGACCAGTGGTCTGGGATTTGTTTGCTTGCTTATGCTGAAGTATTTAGTATTCCAGAATTCTATCCATTCTTAAAGGTGAGGGGCAGAACAACAAAAAATATGGATGCTTTGTACTTCTTTATGATGCATGGCATAATTTCATCCTTGTGTGATTTTTATTTAGTTTCTTCCTTAAAGTCAAGAAACAGTAGTATCAGCTTCTTTCTGGAAGACTTGTTGGTGCATTTGCAGTAAACTGACTAGTAGTTTCACGGGGAGCTAAAGCTGGAGCTGCAGATCCTTCCACCCGATAGATAAGGACAGACACACATACATCCTGATGCTGCAAGCTGTTCAAAAGGGCAGATTTGCCTCCCATCCAGGACTGCCTGCATTTGGGAATACTCACCCAGAGACTGATCCAGTCTCTCTGCTGGAGGATGAAGAGATAGCTGCAACTCATCTTGATGTCTCATCACCATTTATATCCTTGTTTGAATAGGAGGGGTGCCAGACTTGGTATTAAGTAAACTTAAGGAAAAAAAACCTTGAAAAATTAAACAAGAATCATAAATGCAACAAATAAGACTTCTGTCTCTTGATCATGCAATTTAGGTTTTAAACTACGTTTGTTAGGTGTGTGCTTACCAAAAAGAGTTCAAAATGGAAGACTCCATTAGGATAGGGTCTCTGTACCTCAGAAAATTCTATATTTGTGGTAGTATACATACTTCTGTTGCATAACTTTTTTAGTATTGGCAAGAACAACCATGCATGGATATTGCTAATTTACTTAAATTCTAGCTAAGCTATTGTAAAAATAACAATGTATAATATTAAATGTATTACTAGGTTCATTTCCATAGATGAAAACGGGTGCTCTACCGGACAGTTAATTTGCACCTCCTATGAATGCAGTATCACAGGAATGAGACAGTTACATTCGTAAGCAGCATTTAGGCAAATTACAGTGTGCATGGATGAAATAGGCAACGTCAAACATTAAGTGCATGTTTGTATGCATTTCCAAAGATGGTTTTAAAAACAGTGAACATACAGTGACAGCATTTAAAAATAATTCAGGTTAATCATTACATGAGAGGAAGTCTGTGGCATGTTAAAAAGATTTTTCTGTGAGAAGGAGCTTTCTTTGTAGGTCCTAGGTAACTTTGGATATATAGTGGAAGACTTTTCTATTTACTCTTCATTACAGATAACAATGCTAAGTGAGGTTATCTGTAGTCAGAGCTTTAGCAGCATTGCCTGGACTGCAGATCCAGTTAGAAGGCATTTCTTTTCATGTCATCACAAGCTATCAAGTCAGCCTCACCACTGTAAAGTTTTTGTGTATTCTTATCTTACTGGAGTCTCCACTATGGCTGCTAGTCTTGGAAAAAATCTCTTAAGCAAATTAAAAGGTAAGAGAAAAAGGGTAATTATTGTCCATCCCCATTTTCTTAAATTACCCCTTCCCTCTTTCACATCCTTTCAGTTTCTGGAAATTAAAGATTAATTAAGGGATTTGCCTGCAAAATCAGGGTTATGCAAACTTCTAACATTCAGGAGTTAACTAAAAGGAATTAGAGAATAAGTGGTTTGTTGGTTGGGTTAGTTTTGGGTTTTTTTTGTTTTTTTTTTTCAGTGGGGAACATTAATTTAGGTTCAATATAAATGTTGGACCTAAAGTCACATCACATATTTATCCTGTTTTGGATATCTTCATAGGGGTTTTTTTTAGCCCTTTCAAATTACTTTATAATTTTGTGTTAAATACAGTTCTTGAATGAAATCTTTAAATATATATAATTTGAAAATATTATGTGAAGATATTTTTTCCTAAAACAGTTATTAATCAATTTCTTCACCCAAAGCCTTTCTCAGAGCTTAACAAAAAATTTGGAATTACACCAGTCCTGCCTGTAAAACACAATGTCAATATTTTGGAAGCATGGTGAAGCAAACAAACTAGTGACAATAAGAGCTATCTAACCAAACTCAGAAAATACAGTCCCCTGGAAATATAAGAAAATCATTGATGTTCATGTTTTCTGTGAACTTAAGAAGCATTTCATTTGCCACATCTGACCAAGGAACTCACAGAAGTTACTCTCAAATGCCATCAGGTGGCTTAAGTGGAGATTAAAATGGTCTCTCAGGAAGTAGGTGTCACTACTCCCAATACTCACATTGACACTGTAGCCCTAACGAAAAGTTTGGTGTGTGTGTAATACTTAGTCTTGGGCCAAGCCCTGTGGTTACTTTGTGAGTGATGGGAGGGGAGATGGACTTTCTGCCTTTCTGCCTGCTTTGACGACTATTTAACTTTCTGACACAACATATGTGGCTTGTAGGAACAACAACCACAAACCCATGCACACACACTCTCACCAGCCTAATAGACAGAGGTCATTGCAGTGGTTTTTCTGCTATGATAGGTTAGGAAAGACTAGTTGTCAAAGAGGAAGAATCTATCATAATTAAAAAGAAAATATATTCTTGCTTTTCTTCTCATTCCTACCTACAATGAGCAGTTACGCCAACCGCTGTGACACTGTTATCAATTTGTGTCAGGCAACAACTTCTCTGGACCACATTGAAAGGGGAATCAAGGGTCTAACACAGACCCCTGCTTTCAAGCCAGGTCCTTATATACCCCAAACTATAGTCCTGAAACCTCATCCACATACCGTGCAAGTGCCTGAAAAATATTAGGCACCATGGATACAATCTGAAGGTTAAACAAGTACATGAGAAAGCCCAGCAAATTAAGTGTTTTGCCAAAGGCTTTATTCTGGCTTTTGCCCAAGGGTTGTATGGTGCTGACAGTAGCACTTAGCACCCACATCCCTCCGGCGCACAGGGCAGGAGATTTCTTCTTTCTTGGTCTCTCTTTAGCATCCCTTTTTCCTGTGTCTGTATGAAAGTGCCCCAGAAGAGCTGTATCTGGGAAGTTAGGGCACTGTCACAGCAGAAACAGCTTGTGGATAAAGGACAGAAACTTGCATTTTGAAGGAATACAGTGAGACTTGCTCTATGCTTTTCAAAGCAATGCAAGGTGCTGAGTGAATGTGGTGCCCAGCTTTAGCCTCCAAGAAAGCTCCAGAAAGGGTAAGGAAGTCTGTCACAGCATAATGACCAGCAGTTTTAATAAATAACTTTGTCTTTTGATCAACTTCTAATTTTTCTGTGATTCACATTTGGCTCTTAGGCACCCTGATATAGTATATTTCATTTATTTGTCCAGGCACTTAGAAGTCAAGTGTTGCCACACCTGACTGTATGTTATTTTGCAGCTGTACCACTTAGAGCTTGGTTAGGAAAGGATCCAAGCCTCCTATTAACTAGTAAGCAAAGTGCTTATCTTTGCAGACATCAAAGTAACGCACTATCAAGTTCAAGTGGTGTGGCAATATCTCACACAGACTAACTTAACCCTCCAGCCTTAAATTTGATTCTAATGTCTCCGTGATAGATAAATATATATGTATATAAAAATAATACAATAATTTGCAAGTTTGTCAGGCAATGAAAGGTAGTATATTTTGACACACTAATCCAGTAACTAATCAGTTTTCTAATAAACAATCAGCAGTACACTAATGTGTCATCAGCACTTCAGGAGCTCTGGAGAGTGGATGATCTTCACATAGACGTTAATGAATACTCCAAAAATCATTAAGTAATCAATACTTCTGAGTTATTTTCATTGAGCTGATAAGTCTGATACATTAAAGCTGACATTTTAAATTTGTCAAGATCACAGTGCAGTTTTTAACAGTGGAACAGGCTGCTAAAAATATTCTATGAAAGACAATCAAAGAAACACAACTTAAAAAGTCTTGACATTTTAGATTGGTACAGTAGCTTGGATGAACGACTCCATAATGTCTGCGCTAAATGTTCCTGAAACAGAACTTTCTTACTAAAAATTGGTAACATGAAGAACATTCCAAAATTGTGCATATGCATAAATATCTTTCTTTTCTGTCTTTTTTTTTTTTGTAAGCAGCTAGGTCAGTGACAGTTCAGTTTCTATCATTCACATTGAGAAGAGAGAAAGATGAATATGAATTACCTCAGCCCTTTGTTTTCCTCACTTCTCCTTTGAAGGTGAAGAATTCATCACAGTGATGCTTTTATGATAATCTTCTTTGAAGATAAAACATCACACAGCACCATTAAATCAAAGGTGGCTTTTGGATCGAGCACCATATAAGAAGAATCTGCTGCATATGTATTTGCAACTCATCAAACACCCTATCTAGTGTTCAGAATGCAAATTGAGAGGGCAGTGTTTGGGAGATTAAATGCAGTAGATGCTATTTCAGAGCAGGCATAGGGATTCATTCTAAGCCAGGAATAACCCCCATCCTATCCCCTCCAAAATTCAATGGCTTTGTTCATTTGTTCACACATTATATTTGTGGCAGATTATGGCTCTCTAAAGAGAGGACAGGGTAGAAAGAGAACTTACATAAAAGACAGTGAAACAAACACTGGTGACTGTTATGAGTTCTTGCTCAAGCCACAGATTTCCCAAAAAGTGCGGATGCTTTCACATAATGAAGTAAACACTAACTCTTTGCCTATGTAAAACAAATCCCACTGCATAGTCAGAGCAGATAAAGAGTTTTCTCTTGCTCTAGCACTGAATGATTATTGCTTTGTGATTTCCTTTCCTCCAATAGGCAATTGTGGATTTTAAATTAGCAGAAGGTGAAATTCTACTTGTCATCAACTTCTCCTAGGGGTTACAGAGCAGAAAGCTGTTTCTTTGATGGCTCACTCCTAAAAATCTCTTTTTGTTCTTTATCTATTTGAACTGACAGTGATCAGAGCTACAGCAGGACAGGCCTCTCTGGAGAAATCACCTTCCCCCTGTCTATTGACAGATTCTTCTGTTCTGAATCAGACAGGCCTTGTCCCATCATAGGCATCAAGGCCTTGGAAGTAGCCACCAATTAAACCTCTTGAGCCAGTAAAATCTGAAGCCACTTTTGAGTGTCTGTTCTGATTAGGCAGGATGAGACAAAGCCCATCACCCCTCTGCCCCCCCACTCCAGAGCAGCTCCCTGGTCTCAATTTTCTCTCTTGCCTTCACCAGGTGCGAGAGGTGTGAGAGGAGCTTCACACAAGCCACCCAGCTGAGTCGACACCAGAGGATGCCCAATGAGTGCAAGCCAATAACAGAGAGCACAGAATCAATTGAAGTGGATTAACTGATTGACTGGTTGGAATTAAACTGCAAGGAAAGTCATGATTAAATGTCACGGACACTTAAGCAAAACCAAAGATTTCCTCTGAGCAACTTTCAATCAGTCCCAGAAAACCAAAAACAGTAATAAAATAAGTAAGATGTTAAGAGATATTGATCCTGGCGTGGAAGTGAGACCAGGAAAGAGATTATTTATTTATGACTAGGGATGAGTCTTATTTCAGTTGACAAGTTACTTGGGACTGTTAACATTTCAAGTCCCGCCATGTATTGCTTTAATTCTAAAAGCCTTTATAATTGTTATTTAATGCCAAAGTGAGGAATCTCAAGGGTTCTTCTGCCCATAGTTATGACTGAAAATGCACATGGACTTGTTTATTGTTGCACCTTTTTTTTGTAGCATGACTCAAAGGACCCAGATATAATCCGTACATTTGGCTGGGCTGGGCTAAGTTGATCTTGACATGGCTATAATAGAAATTGCTGTGTGGGATGGGAAGTGATCAAGAGCCATATCTGGGTCAGTGTAAGCCTCCTCAGACCAAAGGGCATTTCATTTCCATAGTCTCATACCACACACTGTGTGCACTATTCCATGCAAATAGTTTCAGCAACAGCATTGCATTGGCATAGATATTTGGGGCGTGAGGGTGTGTGTGGGGGAGGGGGGGAATAGGGAATTAAAAAAAAAAAGAAAGGAAAAAAGGAATGATGTATATTTGCAAATACACACATTATATAAAGAAGCCAGTAGGAAAACTATGTTAAATTAATGGAGCTCTCAAGATTAGTCCAATAGCTATGAAAGACAGAGATGGTAGCAAGTATTTTAAATGTTTGAATCTATGTGAAAATTGTATTATGAGGAGCAAAAAACTGAGATGATATTTTTTGCTTGGGTGATTGATTTAATGGTTTGCTGATTTCTAGGAAAACTGATCAGAAATCCAGGCTGAATTCCATTGATATTTTTACTCTGTTGGTTTGGATCAAATTGAAAATGCTCCTGAAGCTTTCAACGCACTTGGGCTGAGCTTCAAAACAAAAGTTAAATCTGTACTTAGATATTTTGTAAATGGCTTGGAGGCTTCGTACTATTCACTTCATGGACATTTGCCTGGTACAGTTGCGAATGAAAGGAAGCCAAAATATTCCCAACATCAAATGTAAAAAGCTCAGATGTCATTACATTAGTTCAATTTAACAATTTCCATATTGGCTTTTTACAAGCTTTTATCCTTGATGTATTTCAGATTTCATGATGTTGTCTAATCAAAGAATGTTTTTCACTTTTAGAGACCAGCAGTATTTGTTTATATGATTGTTTCAATGCTAGAGCTGTAGTTTGATAAAAATGTTAAAAAAAAATTACCAAAAAAATCTAGCACAACAACAACAACAAGAAGCAAAACAGTTCTGAGGTCATGCTATATCATAAGGTGAAATTGAAAAAGAATTTCTGGAGATTATGGGGATTAAAACAGATTCATTCAGTTTTGCACCGAAACTGAAGTGCTGGGTGGCTCATAAGGGCTCAGTTGATTATAATAAATATTTTAAAAACACTTATGGGGATGATTTTAAATATGTAAAGAATTAAATATCCAATTCTGTAAAGGGCTAGACAGAATTAGCTACAAATTTAATAACAGGTTCATACCATTGATGAATTCAGCAAAAAGCTCGGAGAGAAAAAAGAGCACACAGTAAAATTCAAATACAATTCAAAGGAATTTAAAAGCTAAGACTTCCATACTTCAGGATGTTTGTTTATTATATTGCAGAAACTACACCACAGGATCTGGAGTTTCCAAAGCTCTGCAGGGAATTATTCGGGAGTTACTGTATTTATTTTTGGCCATTAAAAATGTAAAATATTGGGGGAAAAAAAGGACTTTTAAATCATTGTTCTAGTAGGTACCAGATTATCTCATAAAGAGGCTTGGGCCCTGTGAGTTTTTCATCTCTGTTTCTCAATCTGGAGCTATGGGGAGTGAACAATTCCGTCTGACTATCCTGCAAGTTATGAGAGATTCTTAGCTACTACATAAATGTTTGTTTGTTTGTTTGTTTGTTTGTTTGTTTGTTTGTTTTTAGGTTCAAAGAATCATGGGAAACTGGGTAGAAAGAATTGTAATTTAAAGATGACTATTTAAACATTGCTTTGTTCCCAGCAAGACCTGTCGAACAGAAAAATCCAAAATCTGATCCCAATCCCTGGTAGTTCACACCTTCCCTTATTTAAGAGAGTTAATGTAAAGTAATATCTTGCTGGGCCACCAGCTTTTAGTTAACAGCAGCTGCAGATCATTTCTGCAAGCAAATATTCTCAGCAAAAGAAAACACAAAAAAGCAAAAGAAGCAGAAATTTATGAATAGATTAAGTGCGGAAAGAAATATGGCGTGTTCTGAAAAGTGAATGTGAGCTATCTGTTCAATCTTGATCAGGGATGTGGTTAGTGGTAGCGCAGAGCACTCAGTCTCTTGCAGAAAGGCATATGTATTTGAATCCTGTAATACATGTAACAGCATGTAAGGATGTACTTATACAGATATTGCAAGTTCCCTGCTGAATATAAACAAGCATATTCATACGTTTTTTAAGTAAACATGTATAAATATTCTCCTGAATGGGTGTGAAGTAAAGAT
>VXBZ01002057.1:0-15285 GCA_013399135.1 Heliornis fulica
CTGGGATTCTGGGATTCTCTGTGGTAGCAAACAGGATAAGACTGCTCTCCTTACAAAATCCTTTCTGCAGCTGAAGGCTGGATTCCCTCTGCACGATGCAGGCCTGTGGTGGGGGGCTGACCCTGGCTGGGGGCCNCCCCTGAAAGTACCCAATGAAAACAGAGTAGGAATAATGAGAAATAAACCCAAATCAAAGCACACCTTCCCCCCATCCCTCCCTTCCTCCTGTGCTCAGCATTATTCCTGATTTCTCTGCCTCACATCTCCCAGTGGCACAGAGGGATGGTGATAGGGGTAGGGGTTAGTCCATCACATATTGTCTCTGTCACTCCTTCCTTGGTGTCACAGCATCTTCCATATGTCTCCACCTGCTCATTGTTGGGCTTCTCCCTTCCAACCCAGCCCAGTGTGTGGTGATTCTGTGATTCTCCCTGCTCTGGTGTCCTCTGAAACCCCCAGCCTGGGCCTGAGCCGCTCCCTTTGAATTTAACCTTTGCTTTTAAACCCCTGCCACGAGTCTCCTCCCGGCGTGGTTTTGGTAAGCAGATCAAGCACACTGGCTCTCCTAAGATGAAATGTTCAAAAAGGAAAGGTACACCCAGATGGGAATTAAATAATGGCTATGGGTCAAAGTCATTTTCTTTCTGATAATAGCTGTGTTATTCATGGATGAGTGTTCCCAGGGATTAGTTTCTCAGTGAAAATGAGCAAAATTACTCTGTAGTTTTCATGTGTGGTGTTAAGGACCTGAATCTTTTCCCTTTTTTTAACACAAAAAATGGGGAAAATTTCACATGAAAGTGTAGTACATGAAACAAAGTTCAGATTGAGCTTGGTGCACTAATAAGTATTTCTGGACTGTACTGATACTCCACTAAGAAAACTCGAGCATTGTAAGCTTATAGGTGCAACAGTTGGTTTTTTAACCTCTTCCTGAGTTTATATGCTCTGCTTTGAAGGACATTTAATTTTCTTTCCAAGTTGTAGGACTCTGGTGCTTTTATTCACAGTATCATCCAATATGTTTCCAAACTGAAAAAGCTTAATGAGCTTTTGTTTTTCCTTTCTTTCTCACAGATGGGAAGGTTGAAGTGACGAAGGAAGGCGTGAAGCTGTGCACCATGGGACCTGGCAAAGTGTTTGGGGAGTTAGCCATCCTCTACAATTGCACCCGGACAGCCACTGTCAAAAGTAAGGTCATTTTTGAACTTTGATGTTGACTGACTTGGGGTTTCGTTGGGAAGTGGGGTTCTTCTCATCCCTCCTTGGCAGCTGCATCTAACAGGGGCCGTTAGAAGTTCCACTTTCTTAATAAAACTCTTTATGGCACAGGTTATAGCACTGTGTTCAGGAAGATGGAAAACAAGGACTTCACTTGAGTCTTTGGCTCTGGTTTGTTCCTGCATGGAACCTCCTCTCTTACTACAGTATGGTTGTTGCTCCTGGGGCAGAGGAGCCTGGACCTGATACCCAACACCATTCAGTCTCACAATATAGGCTGTGGTTGCTTAGACAAGCATATCTGACCCCTGTTAAGTTTTCAAGAGAAAATCTGCAAAACTTATGTATTTTTTTCAGAGCAAGTAATTGTTTTGCCCCTAAACTGAGTAATGAAAATTGTGGGATAAAAAACTGCCCACCACTGATACTGGCAGCAGCGTTTGCTGTCAGTTTTACTACTACTCACTTTTAAAGGACTAAGCCTCTTCTCCTGAGCAAAATATTCCAGATTGCCACTTGGCACTTCATTTTACTGAATCCTTTATTCCTGGCTAAATTTGGGACAGTAGTAAGGTCGCTACTGTAACTGTCCTGAGAGGTGTCCTTCTGCAAGACAGAGGTGCCAGCAGTTGTGGTTATGCTCCTCTCCTTTCCCACTGGCATCATAAATTTATAATTATGCACTGTCTTCTGTCAGGCATGTGATCTCATTTCAGACATGGCAAATGACTCGTAGGTGTTTTCTCCCTCATTACTGTATATGTAAGTAGCAGTTGTGATTGTAATTGGCTTTTTATGCTTTCAAGTGCAGCGGCACCTGAGGTCACAGCTCGACTTTGGGGAACCCATTCAGCTAGACCTAACTGGCCAGAGGTCTTGGAGGTGTGCAAATCAATTTAGGGTATACTATTGACTTAAATTGTTGGCCCTGCTGCTCGTAAACAACTTGAAGCATCTGTTTGTTCTTTTGCCTAAACGATAAATAAATGTCAGAAAGCTCTATAAAGGCAAGTGCCTGTAAACATTCCATTACATCTGATGATAACTTTGATCATTACGAGGTTTATTTCAGGAGAGATTGATGATTTTAATGAGAATAGACACCCAGTCATCACTGTTGCTGGAGATGGTGAAGATGTGTCAAGGGGCATCATCCAACTTTCATTTAGAGAAACATTTTAAATCAGGGCTTCCCAATTTTTGGGAGATGGATTTCCATTACCTCCAGAGTGTCAGGAGTGGTTTTCAACATGCCTGCCAGTACCTCATTACCAGGATGTTAAGTACTTCTTTTTGAGAAATGAAGTTAAGCAAAACAGGTTGGTTATTGTAGTGTGAAGTTCAGAGGGGTCTTTGGGTGATGATGTGCCAGCTCTGAGGACGTCTCTCGCTGTGACTCGTTAGTATGCTTTGGCTTTGGAGCTTTTAGTGTCACAACGTGCTGTGTTAGCCTTCACAGGCTCTTTGGCTCTCTAGATTGCAAACTTGAAGGGATAAATCACTGTAGGAAGGACTTAGTCTTTTAAAAATAATTTAGAAGTCTTTAAAATTTAATTATTCTGATCTGATTCCTTGTGGGTCATTATAAACTCTTTAATAAGACAACCCAGGTCTTTGGAAAGCCTGCTCCCAGAGAATTACTGTAATACATTTTCAATACTGTTACAATCTTAATAAAAGCAGGAAGGGGTCTAACCAGCACCTGGGAAGAAAGGGTGACCAAGCCCTTGGGTGGTCAGAAGCTCTGCAGAAGGTAGGGCTGCACCTCATGGTCAGTGGTCTCATCTTTAAGATTGCTTAAAAATTGCTTAAGATTTTTCTACATTTTATTTTTTTTCCTGTTGTTATTACAAAGTCTTTTAGTTTCCAGTTATTACAGAAAGAAAAAATAAATAGTGTTTTAGTCTGGTGGAGACTGTGCAGTGTGACTCTCCAAGTATGTCACTGTTGTTGTTCTTTTAAGTCCTGGTGTTAACAGATCAGCTGCCATGACATGTACAGCTAAATCTAAATCAGCAGCTCATTTTTTTACTTCATCAGTATTCATCATCCAGAGTTCTCTAGTGCTTGAATGCAAAACTTGATGCTACTCCCAGTTTGTAGCAGAATCTTTCACCCCACCCCAAAAATAATTAAATTCAGTGAATTAGAATAAGGAAAAGAAAACACCACTCATTATAGATATTTATCTGTAAAATGATGTGCCTCATCCTCTGGGAGATTGGTATTCTCCAAATGCACCTAGTTACCCCATATCTCAAATTGCTGTTGCTGCCTCTCCAAGGAAGACAGTTGAATGTCTTAAAGTAGGGAAGATGGTGAGCTCTGCTTGAGATCCCTCAGAAATAACATTGTCTGTTCAGCATGTGATCTGAATAGCAAAAATATGCCAAATTTTGATGGTTTTTGTTTCCCTCTGCTCTGGCTGTCTTCTTTCTCCCTGTAACTTGCTAGTTCCTCTGCAAGTTAATAACTTGAAATCTCTGCCTTGGTGATGTGTTAGTTCCAAGGCAGATGTAGGCACGTGGGTGACATGGGGTGGTTGGGAGCCCCACATCTGCAGGTACAGCAGGATTGCTGAAGTCCAGTCACAGTACAAGGGATATAGAGATGCACCTCAGCTCTGCCCAAGCTACCCTGTTAATTAGGAAGCTGTCCTGTACTCTAGGAAAGGATTTAGTCTTGCTCATTGCCAAGCAGAGAGGATTTCCAAGTGTGTTACCCCAGCAGTCCAAAAGAAGAAAAAAAAAATCTATTAAAATTCAAATGTGTTTTTGTTTATTGGTAGCAAGGAACTACCTGAGGGGTCTGAACCCCTCACCCAACCCACTCAAGTGCATTTGGGTTGTGTGTAAAACTTTGTAATTCTTCATTTGATAACAGAAAAGATCTTCTTAGCAAGTGGAATTTTATCTGCTGTTAATACTGTGCAGTGGTTCTTGTCCTGGTGGAAGTGCTGCCAGAAAGAATGATCTGACAAGCAGTTACGTAGCACTTTTGCAGGCAGTCTGGGGAGCACTTACTTGCTGAGAGCAGTGGGTTCTTCAGGCACCAAGGATATGAAATTTATTGGAGAGTTGTGGTAGGTTGACCCTGGCCAAATGCCAGACTCCCACCAAAGTCACTCTGTCACTCCCCTCTCAGCTGGACAGGGGGGGAAATAACTACTGAGAGGCTTTGGAGTGGGGGTAAGGACAGGGAGAGATCATTCTGCAATCAGTGTCACGGGCACAACAGACTCAGCACAGAAGAAAGGACAGAAAACTCTCAGAAAACTCTAATTTATTACCCTGCACACCCAGAGAGACCAGAGTCGGGAAACGAGAAGCACAAACAACTCTTAAAACACCTCCCCCAGCCCCTCCCTTCTCTGCAGACTGAACTTTATCCATGATTTCTCCTCCTCAGGATGGCACAGGGGAAAGGGGGGAATAGGGAATGGAGTCTTCAGTCTTGGGTCAGTTCCTCAGTTGTTCTCCTTCTTGGGGAGTGGAGTCCAGCTGGTATTTTCTCTGTTGTACCTCAAAGAAGTTTCTAGTTTCTTCTTGTAGAGGACACCCTGCAAAACCACAAGAAGAGGCAGTCTTGGCATCTGAAATTATGTTTACTCAGGGCCATAATGTGAATTTAAAACATCTCCCAAAAATATCTCGATGCAAGTCTGCTGGTTTCACTTTGGTTATACTCACCACTAGTCCATCTCTTTAGGAGGACAATATTAGCAGGAAAAAGAAAAGAGAGCATAAACTGAAGTTGTTAAACTGAATTATGTAAAGCTCCCTCCTGCTGAAACTAAGGTTGTCTCCTCTAAAGCCAGCACAAGAGATGCTAAAGCTTCTCTGCTCATCAGCAGTGCTCATTGTACAAAACTCAGTGCTGTGCATTACGAGTCAGGCAGTGGCTTTGTTGCCAAGCCTGGATGAGTTTGAATTTTCCATCACTGTTTTGTTTTGGTTTTTTAAATGGAGTCCTATGGAATTATTTCTCTGGGTTTCTAGCTGCAGCCCCAGAAATCGCCTGACTTTACAGGGAGCTTGGTAGCTTGGATAATTTGCAAGGTAATAAAAAAAGGCAGCAGTCAGTTGCCAATTAAAACCCCCGAGACTCATTAAAAGCCTTTGAGAAGAATCTTGCCGTCGTATGTTCTCTTCTGACAATTATGGGAGCTGGTGGAAAGCTTGCTCAGATCTTCTTACAGCAATCAGTTATGCCAGGAAGAAGTTGACTTCAGATACTCAGCCATTTGATTAAAACCTTTCTGATAGTACTTAGAGATAAGTCATGGCTGGGTTGGCCAAAGCAGAGATTATCAGGTCCCAGATCAGTCTGGTAGGAGAGAAAAGGACATATTCTTGTAGAAAGCAATTTAAACTTTCCCTTCCACCGCTTCTGTTTTTCTCTGACCTTTACAAGTAGTGTGTCAGAGCTGGATTATTCCTCCAGGGGAAAGACAACAAGTGAAAGTGATGTTGAGGCCAGTGAATAAGCCATATCAAACCTCCTCTTCCCCTCCTCTTGTTCAGTAGGCAGGGGCATCTTCATCATGGCATCTCCATGGCTCAGGAAATACAAACCTGGATAGGGCCTCATCTCACAGCTCAGGGAGGTGAAATTTTAACTGGGAGACAGGCTAATCAAAGAGAGAATAGTCTGAGAGGGGAAGAGCAACATGAAAAATTCATACATCACCCGAGTTTGTTGTGTACCTGGAACATCAACAGGCTTGTCAAACGCAGCAGTAGGCATACGAGCTGGTTGGGGAAGCAGGGCAGGAAGGAGTAAAGGTGGGATGATTCAGCTTGGGGTGTACTGGTACTTACTGGCTTACTAGTTATTTTTAAGTAGTAAGGACCACAGTGGCATGGTGCCTGCAGGAATGACAGGCTGGGTTACAAAGCACCGTCTCTGCCCCCAGGAATTGTCGTGTGGATTTTTCTTCCTTTGATTGGAGCTGTTATTAAAGTCAAGAAATCACTGGTGCTCGCTCGCTGCTGCTTTAAATGCTCGTGTAGTTGGGATGTTTGTGTTGCCTTTGTTCTTGAGAAAACCTACCTTGTCCCCCCAAGTCTTCACTTAGTACTTTTAATGAAAAAAACTTGTTTGCTTTTCTTCGTCCTGTTGAGTTTGGGTTGACTGGTGGGTTGGGGAGCAGCAGTAGTTGCTCAGTTGCCCTGCCTTTGGCATCTTCACCACCTGGCTCACATTCCAGGGCTGAAAGTAGTGCTGCCTTTCAGGGCTCCGTTTTCTCTGGATCAAGAAACTGGTTTTATCTCATCTTTACTGTTTTCTTCTAAGTGAATCTTTATCTCTTTTTCTTCTTTTGTTTTTTTCTTAGCATTACCGCAGTGCTTACCCAGCACCTGGCATTCCCCCCAGTCCTTCTCGTGGTTTAAGATTGCCTTATCTTTCATAGAATCACAGAATCACACAATGGATTGGGCTTGGAAAGGACCTCGAGGGTCATCTAGCCCCAACCCCCTGCCGTGGGCAGGGACTTCTTCCTTAGCCCAGGTTGCCCAAATCCCCATCCAACCTGGACTTGAACACCTCCAGGGTTGGGAAGTTTTTCTAGGCTCACAAGTGGCTGCTTCTAAGCGACACGTGGATGTGAGTAGTCTTTTCTAGCAGTGCTCATTAGATCAGAGAGACAGAAAGCAGTGATGGCTGTGGACCCAGTCAAACAGTTCTGCTCTGTGAAGACACTGCTGGCTGTCTGGGAGACGGGCATGGAGGAAGGATGCTTAAATGCAGTTGAAGGCTTATGCTGTGGTCCATAAAATGTAAAATTTCTGCAAAATCCAGGAGTATTTCAGTATGTGTACCAATGTTTTGGAGTGAGGGTTGGAGACAAATGCTGCAGCATCTGATGAGTCTCATATTTTGCCTCTCCTTGAGATCTTTCTGGTCTCAAATTGTGGCAGGGGGGTAGTGAAGCATTGGAACAGGTTGCACAGAGAGGTGGTGAAGTTACAGTCCCTGGGGGTCTTTAAAAAACGGGTAGATGAGGCTCTTCAGGAGATGATTTAGTGGTTACAGTGGTATAGGGCTGAAGGTTGGACTTGATGATCTTGAAGGTCTGTTCCAACCTTGATAGTTCTATGAACATGTGATTCTTATTTAGATTATTTCCTAGTTAATTCTAGAATAGCTGGAACGTTTTAGTCCTGAGTTGCTCATTTTCTGTAGCTCATCCTTCATCCCCTGATTTAAGATCCCTGCCTTAGAAAAGGTATTATGAAATGTAGCCTGGGAAACTGGAGGTTCATTTTGAGCTGAGGGACACCCTTAGGAATGGGCTTGAAAATTTGTTGCAGCTACTTTGAAAATGGAGCACAGCGAAATCTGAAATGCTGGGTTTATTTTATAATGAGGTCAAACACCTGGAGAAACAGAGGTCTGTAAAGCTATTCAGACCAATACAACTCTTGAAGAGTGCTGGAAATCCATGAGTCCCATGGAGATCCTTGTCTGGTTTTACTATCCAATACACAGAAGGTTTTTTTTCTTAGAGATTATTTCCTGGTACTAATTGTGGAACTAAATCTGCTTGGCACCAGGAGAGCCACAGAACTGATTGGTCTGTGGCTCTGAACCAATGTGACCATCCCTTTTGTTCTTTAAAGCCACTTTAGAAGTTTGATGAGCTGAAATCACTCCATCCTGCTTTGCCAGTGGCCATAAAATCATAGTTTTAAAAAATATTTTTACCCTTTATAGTTCCCAGTCTCTTTCTGAGTTACAGTGGATTAATCTTAAAGACTTGATTATACCTTTCTGTATTGGAGGAGTTGGGCTTCCCTGTATTTGAAGTCCATCACTTCCAATAAACTTCCCTTAAGGTGATCTTAAAACATCTCCCGACAACAAGCTCAAACACATAGGTAGTTATTCAATGTCACAGTTGTTTGTATTGCTTTTGGACAAGCTGTAGCACTGTCCTCTCCATGATCACTGTGCTTCATGCCTTTGGACCATTCAGGTCCTGCTGCCTCCACCATCTCTGGTTGAGATGGGCTCCAGAGCTCCACATCACGCAGGGAAGAGGAGTAATTTCTCCATCAGGTTTAATTGATTTTCCCGTTTATGACATTGTGGGGTTTGGTTCTCCCCTTATTTCATCTTTACACTTTGCCCTGAATGGTTTATGGTAAATTCCCCAGCTTCTGTAGGATTTCTGTGGGATATCTGCAGAAGCACGCAGAGTTTCCTGCTGTCATCCATGCTCAAAGCCTCCCCTTGCTTGTCATACCCTCAGAAGCAGAGCTGGTGGGAGTGGGACCGAGAGGCCGTTGCCCTTCCTGGCAGTGCCTCTGCGGAGCAGCGTGGCCGCAGCACAGCCCCAGCAGTAGGATTTATTCTCTGCACGCTTCAAGGTCACCCATAGATCTCCACAGACAGTTGAAGAGCATGTAAATGTTGCCCAAAGTGCCCTTGTTGACAGGCCAGGACTGCTGTTGTCCAGTATGGTTTTACAGCAGGCAGAACAGACCGAGAGCACGTGTCTGTTCTGTCTGGAGACCCAGAGCAGCACTCCTGGCACTTGATAGTGCCTGTGCAGTGAAGAAATACATGTGCAGACACCCAGACTAAATGTGATTTTCTCTGAAACACTCCCCAGTATAATGCTAATCATTACATTACTATTTTGCATCCTCTTTTAGCTGTTGCATGGCTCAAAATAAGGTAGGGCAACCCTAAGACAGTGTTGCATTGATCAAGAGCATCTTTCCATCATATTTCACAGAGAGCATGGTGAGGGGCTGGAAGGGGCTGCTCAGAGAGGTGGGGGATGCCCCAAGCCTGGAGGTGTTCAAGGTCAGGTTGGATGGGGCCCTGGGCAACCTTGTCTAGCTGCAGGCCTGGAGGTTGGTGGCCCTGCCTGTGGCAGGGGGGGTGGAACTCGATGATCCTTGGGGTCCCTTCCAACCCAGAACAGTCTGTGATTCTGTGACCTGTGGACATCCCTGGAGGAGCAGAGCTCTCGGAAGCACGATACAAGGAACAGGGGGAGAAGAGCAGGAAGCATGAGTGGGACCCACAGGAGAGCGGCTTTGGGGAGCAGTGGGGGTTGTTATGACTGGCAGCTGCTGGAAGTTGCTGGTGGGAAGTAGGTGGCTCTTTCTGAGCATGGTCTCCACTCCTGGTTTTGTTGCAGGGGTATTTTCAGAGTGAGAGGTGTTGGTGTAGCAGATGGGTATGCCATGTGCTGCATTGGAGGTTCTATTTAATATATGGGAAAACAAAATAGTGACATAAGGAAACATGTCTGTCTACTATGCTGCCGACTTTGCTTGTAGATTTTTTTTGGTATTGACCATCTGTGATCACTAATTTACCTTTAAGAATAGTGAATTCCTTCAAACAGGCTTGGTGTCCTCCTCTACGTCACCATGCCTGGATTGTGGGGCTGACATCCAACTCCTCAGCATCTCCCAAAGTGATGGGCTGAGCCAGCAGCATGCAAATTGTTTGCCCCCTCGTATTCACAAAGTTGAATGCCTGAACCAATGCTGATGAACAGGTCTGGACAATCACAAACCTTTTGGTTTTGTTGCTTCCTCCTTTTGAGCTTTGCTAACTTCTCAGCTGGCTGATAGGAGTGGAGTAGTGGTTTATCGAATGGAGAGGACTAAGAGGAAATCCCTCCTGTTTCCTGCAGCACTCTTAAGGTGCAGGGCAGTTATGGAGAAGGCAACCAATGGTGCATTGAAGGAAATTGCAACCCCTGATTATTTCCTCTGTGTTCTTGTGATCAGCTCAGCCAGGAGCTGCTACCAGAGTCTGGGAGTCAGGTTTGCACATGGGCTGTATTCTCTGTACCCTCAGGGCTTGTGCACAAATGTGGTTTGAAAAGCTCTCCACCCCGATGAGATGATGCAGCTCGATATCATTGTGGGGCCTCCTGCCAGCAAGCAGTCTCCAGAACAAATGCCAAGCCACCATGGTGGCTATTTCAGGCAGATATTCCTGTGATCACCTTGGTGTGGTATGAAGGGCATAGAATCTCAGAGCCCCCTGAGCTGGAAGGACCCGTAAGGNGTCTAACTCTCCCCCATCGCAGCTTCATGCTGTTCCCTCGGGTTCTGTCCCTGGTCCCCACAGAAAGGAGATGGGCACCTGCCCCTTTGCTGCCCCTTGGCAGGAAGCCCCCGACCACCAGGAGGTCTCCCCTCAGCCTCCTCTTCTCCAGGCTGAACAAGCCCAGGGCCTTCAGCCTCTCCTCGTCAGACTTCCCCTCCAGACCCTTCCCCAGCCTCGTTGCCTCCTCTGGACACTCTCCAGTAGTTCTGTGTCCCTCTTGTCCTGTGACACCCAAACCTGTCCCCAGAGCTCAAGGTGAGGCCGCCCCAGCGCAGAGCAGAACAGGACAATCCCCTCCCTGGCCCGGCTGGCCGTGCTGTGCTGGATGCACCCCAGGGTACGGTTGGCCCCTAAGGGTTTTGAGGGCACAGATGTGACTTAGTGAATGAGGGCTTCATCTCCCTGTCTGCTTGCAGGAGAGCTCAGGTCTAAGGCAGCGAGCAGGAACCCTCTGGCTGGTGGGTTTGCAGCTGGTGCCTGTGCTGAGAACAAACTCCACTCCGTGTGTGGTGCTGAGCACGGCCTCTCCAGTCCCTATACATTTGGGTGCTGTGACTGCCTTTGTGCTTTGTTCAGTGTCTCCATTTCATGGGCATCGGGGGAAGTGGGATTTATTTATTTTTTTTTTACACTGTGGGAAAAGGTTTATAGTTAAGAAGTGGCTCTTCAGGGCAACTGGAGCTGTGTATTAGCCAGCCTTTGTCTGCCATAGCTCTGCATTACCGCCCTGAAATGGCAATTTGCAGTAGTGATTAATGCTACCTGTCAGTTACAGTTTTTCAAAGCAGCAGCATTCTCAATAGCAGCTGCAAAATGCTCAGATATTTTGTGGGGCTGTCTCATCAAACTTGTAGGCTTTTTTCCTCTCAGTGACAAACCCACTGAAATCTTCTCTATTATATAAATCTTGTAACCATAAATCCATTTGCTGGAGGCAACTCGGTTAAGATGGGGGGAAAAAGAGCCCGGTAAGCTTGGAGTGTGTGGTGACACCTTCGATGCAGTCTGGGGTGACCAATATTTACTCCAGTTTGTGGAGCAAAGAAGGCTGTAATTTACTCTCACTTATCTGCTCTAAAGGTTTCTGGCAAGGATGGATTTCATATTATTTAAGTGCCAGTGTTTAAAGGCACTTGGGATACCAAATAAATCAACACAGTGGCAGATAGGCTTTTTAATTAAAAATAAAAAAGGCAACTAAATAACTTCTCGGCGTTGCTGGTCTGCAAAGCTCATTACATTTCATGAGCTGCATCTTTTTGCTGAATGTAATCAGGATGGGAGCGCTTTTCCTTGTCTTTAACTGTAATAAAATCCACCCAGACCACTGGATTCACTCCAGAGGTATTTACAAAATCCTTTCCTTCTGAGTATAAAGGCGATTGGCCTTTGAAGTGTGTTTGCTGGTCTCCTCAGCCCCTGCCTGACACCCAGTAGGAGGAAACCAGATTTGAGTAGTGTATCTTTGTGATTGACCAGAGGAAAAAAGTGCATTTCAATTCTGTTTTGTTAGTTCTTTGGATTTTCAGGGAATCCTGCAGCCTCTCTCAGTGATGTACAGTGGTGATGCCACCTCAAAGCTGGCTCCTGCTTGCCGGTGGCATGTCCTGGGCACCTCCGTCCTTGGTTGGGTGGGGACTGAGTTGTATTTGAGGCAGTGGAGCAGCTCTGAGAGCCTTGAAGACCCAATGTGCAGACCTAATTGAGGAAAAATCCTTGCTAGCTTTGAAGAGGTAGAATCGCCTTTACTTCTTGTGTTTGTTTTTCAGCTCTCAGATTGCTCTGCCTTACCTGTAGTAGAGAGCAGGACTAATGATTGATTAAATTTACACAATGCCCCAGCCTAAAGCCTGTCTTTTTCAACTTAGATTTTCTTCATGGGCGAGGCAAAGGGATGGATTTCTTCATGGTGGAGTACCAGTGCTGCTTATGAGGGCAGCCTTTGGAAATCCATGGAATTGAAGGATAGGTGGTTTCTGGGATGCTGGACCATCGAGATTGATGCTCATAGTGTTGTCAGACTCCGAGCTGCTCAGAGCAAGATGTTATTTCCTTTAAGAGATCTCCGAGGCGAAGCTCACTAGAAATTAAATCCCCAGTGTGTGAGTGTTGAGAGTAACACTTGTGAGAGCAAGTGCTCTTACAGGAGTGAGGTGCCCAAAAACCTCAGCTAGAGTTACTCCAGTAATGGGGGGTTTGTGGGCTTGCATCTGTGGGAGTCACTGGGAGAGGACTATGTTCCTAACAGTTTATACCAGAGGAGAAAATCCAGGCAGGTAAAAGCCAACAGCAATGAGTTCTAGCAGGGTTTGTGCTGGGAACCCAAAGCTTTGTGGTTGGGCTCTTCCTTAGAGGAGTGCTTGTGTGGTAAGGTGGGACACGGGACCTGCCTCAGAAGTGGGCCGAATCGGCTCAGCCCGTCACCCTCGGATGTAGAAGTGCCTTATGGTGATGTATCAGCGTTCCCATCCCCGTGCAGAAGGGCTGAGCACTTGGTCTTGTGTGTCTCTGAGCTGTCTGGCCCCATGGCCCCTTCCCTCCTTGCCAAGTCACATTCTCCACTTCAGAACCGTTCAGCATCTGATCCGATCCCATCCCATAACCTCTGTTTGACAAGTCTCTTGTTGAGTCCTCTGAGTCCCTTCACTATCCCTTTTTTTCCTCTGAATTATTCTTCCACATTTTTCCTTGTTCTTTTATATTCCTTCATAATTTTCACAGGTTTCTGTGATTCTTTTAACAGTCCCAAATATGGATTTGCTGTTGTCAGGTAGGCCCGGTGAAAGAGCAGCCTTTGCTTTGTTCTTTGTTGTGATGGCATCCCTGCTCACAGATACTGAACACTCTGAGTTGGTGTCAGAGCCTGGCACATCTTTCCATACCTCAGCAGGAATACAGCCACTGATGGCTTTACAGGGTGATGATGGGTGTGCATGGCTGTGCAGCATCCTCACAGGCCACACACGTGCTCCTGCACCGCGTGGCCCAGCAGTACGGTGAGGACCCGGACTGGGGCAGTTGCCCCCCAGAGTCTCTCCATCACTCCCTTTCTCAGTTAGACAGTGGAGAAGGTGTTTAATGAGAGGCTTAGGAGTTGAGGTAAGGACAGGGAGAGATCATTCTGGTATCAGCATCACGTGTTATTCCTGATTTCTCTCCTTACAGCCCGATTGGAAGTGCAGAAAGATGTTTTTTTTTTCTGGAAGGGAATAATAAGGAGTGTCCATCGTCCCACTTGTGCTTCTGCATTACTTGAGGGTCACTTATGCTCAGCAAATGATGTATTTCTTCTGATGATGATGTCAGTGGAGTTTCGGGAACACTCTCTGCCTCCTCTGCCCGCAGCCACAGTGTGGTGTGTGTGTTTGTGCACGGGTGTTCAAAGCACTGGTTTGGGTGCTCAGTGGTGGTACTGGGGATTCTCCGTGGTCACGAAGCCAGGATGGGGATATCATGCTGCTGGGGCAGGAATTCAGGCCTGGAAAGGAATGGGGATCACAGGATCACAGAATCCCAGACTGGTTTGGGTCGGAAGGGACCCCAAGGATCATCCAGTTCCACCCCCCTGCCACAGACAGGGCCACCAAGCTCCAGGCCTGCAGCTAGACAAGGTTGCCCAGGGCCCCATCCGACCTGACCTTAAACACCTCCAGTCTTGGGGCATCCCCCACCTCTCTGGGCAGCCCTATCCATCACTTTATCACTCCCTGTGAAGAACTTCCCCCTGATATCCAAATAGGGATAGTGGAAAGGTGTGAAGGTAATGTGTCTTCTTTCTAGGTGCCTCCTTTGGCTGGTGGACGTGACATTTATTTGGGCCATTCTGGGGAGGGACAAGTATTGCTTTGCATCTTGTTGCCTCTCCAACCACGAGTTAAATTCAGAGACTCAATGCCTCTCTCATTTATCCTTTTCAACCCACCCAGGCATTTTAAAGCCTCGTTTTGCTGAGAGAGGAGGGAAGCAGGAGGGACTTTTATAGCCTCGGCATCTACAGGACGAATTTGGTCCATAGGCTGATGAAATGCTACCACGGGCATGCGGCAAAACGTCCGTTGAGCTGGCCATAACCCTAGCCAGGGTGACTCATGGGCATCCAGAAAAGTGCAGAGTGCTGAGAAAGAGGATCATAACTCAGGAGTTAAAAGTGTTTTAAAAGGACAAAGATATTCAGATGTTTGATTGGAAAGAATTTATTCTAATCCCTTGCACAGCAACTAGTGCGTTCATTGCATCTCCAGTGCTGGCTCTGACGCAGAGGCTGATGGACCATTAGCTTGGCTTTCATGTCAAACTAAATTTAGCTGAATGAGAGAAGCAGCTGAAGGCTGGCATGCTTGGGGTGTAAAAAGTCTTTAGGAGAGACTGATGTGGTCTGTCTGTGATGATCAGACACCTCTGTATTGATCTAGGCTCAGGATGATTGGAAAGGACCTCAGCAAGTCTTCTTCAGCCTCTTGCTTGAGGAATGACGCCCAGGGCAGCCATGGCTTTGTCTGCATAGGTCCTGAAACCCCCAAGGAGGTAGATGATCCACCTCTCTGGTGCAGTGTGTACCTTCATGTCCAACCTGAACCTCTCAAACTCTGCATCTCCTGAGACTTGACCCTAATTATGAAAAATTGGCAACATCATCTTTGTAGCTGTCGTCCCCGGGCATGTAGGGTCACTCTGGCTTTGTATGTGCTGCTACACAGCAGCAGCAAGGCTTGAGGAGATGTAACTACCTCTGCCCTGTCCACCTGCTGTTACTCATGTGGATGTCTCTGCCCAGGAACGTGGGGACTGCATGAGGAGGAAATCTGGGTGAGATATTAACTTCCCCCCCATCACCATGTACAAAACCCCTAACAAAATAACCCTTTATTTTTAACCCAGGTGTGAATTTTTCACTCCCACAGGAGGAAGGGGGAATGTGTGGGAATGGGAAGGGTGGGAGGGGGAGAGTGTGCTTGGGACTCCACACATAGCAGCCTGTCTTCA
>VXBZ01002065.1:0-20579 GCA_013399135.1 Heliornis fulica
TTTACCTCTAAACCAGCATAGGTGGATAAAATCCTAATAAAAAGCTACACTTTTGTCAATAATGAAAAACTGCTTTAGTATGACTTAAGAACCTTTGCCAGTACCGATACCTTTGCAAAAATGCATGCATTCTTCTTAAAAATATTTTCCTCCTCTCTCCTTCCCCAGCTGACAAATTTCAGATGCTCTTAAGTTTAGATGCAATGGTTTTGCTGCTTATCACATGGAAATAACTCATAATATGAAACACTCTCTTTGAGACCATGGTAAATGTTTGCCTATCATCAGCTTGCTGTTCTAAAGATGCTGGTAATTGAGCAGCTACTCTCTGCCTTTTCCCTTTTCCATCCCTTTCCCATTGCATAGCCAAAACTGTGCTACTCTCCATTAAATTCACTATGCACTTTCACAAAGATTTTCTTGCAAAATTCTGTTGCCATAAAGCAAGTAATAGCAGTGCTGCTTTAGCACAGTCTTTGGTAGTGTTCTCATTTTCACACCTCTAAAGTAATTCTGGAGTTGCTACACACAGTTGTTTTTTTTTTACTCTGAAAACACTGCTATTGTTTTTCATTTACATTGTCAGGGAAATGTTTTAGATCTCCTGTGCATTTGGATAATCTGCATGGTAATCATAGCTTGGTTTCAGTGTCTTTCCATTTTCCTGTATTTACTCATTCATTCAGAAATGCATCATCCAGGAAACGTTTGGAAGATATTTTTGTCTGCTGATTCCTAATTTCCAGAATTCCAACTTCTATTTAAAGCTTTCCATGGGTTCTGGTTTCTTTTTTTCAGTTTTATTGCAGCCCCTCCATAAACTGGTAATCATTACATGAGTCTGAATGAGTAAATATGAAATTATGAGGTGAAGTCTTCCACAAAGATTGGCTGAAGAGTTGGGGTTGTTCAGCCTGGAGAAGAGAAGGCTCCAATGAGATCTTATAGCATCCTGCCAATACCTGAAGGGGCCTACAGGAAAGCTGGAGAAGGACTGGTTGCAAGGGCATGGAGTGACAGGATGAGGGGCAATGGTTTTAAACAAGAGCTGGGTGGGTTTAGATTATTCATGAAGTAGAAGTTTTTTACTCCAACAGTGGTGAGACACTGAACCAGGTTGTCCAGAGAGGTGGTGGAGATCCGATCCCTGGAGACATTCAATGTCAGACTTGATGGACCTTTGAGCAACATGATCTGGTTAAAGGTGTCCATGCTTACTCCAGGAGGGTTGGACTAGATGACCTTTAAAGGTCCCTTCCAACCAAATGCATTCTATGATTCTGTGATTCTAAGTCAATTCAGAACTCTCTTTCCCAGCTGGATATCCCTAAAATATGTGAGGTTTTGTAAGTGGCAATGATGGGTTTACCTCATTTCCACTAAAGGGGTCATAGTCTCAAAGTTGGTAGTACAAAACTTAGCAGAAATAGCTTCATGTGTGAGTAGCAGGGATAAACTTCTTAACTAAAATCCTAACCTTTTGTCCCACCATATTTTTTACAAGAAACTCCTGCCCAGATACAGCAATATTCAGGCTTACTCTGGAATATATTTTTAGTTTACATTTTATCAATATATAAAGCTGTTAAAAAGAGAAACCTGAAAATAAGCTGTCAAAATAGCTACAACAAAAAAAAGGTAATAAGAACAAGGACTGTTTTGAAATCAGTACCTTACTAATTAATTTTAAATCTTTGGGGTTTTAATCATAAAATGAAACTGTTTTGTCTAGGAAAATCTCTAGAAGGAATCATCAGCCCATGGCTTCCCCACAGGACATACATTGCTGATTGGTGCTATAGGTCCACTCCTATGCTTGGTCCAAGAAGATCTGGGTCTTCTCCACTGTCTATTACTGAGTATTTAGTGCAGACTTGTTCTGCCAGCCACAGTGGCTCTGACTGTCCCAGCACAGATGGCAAACATCATCTTTGCTAAGTAATACATGAGACCTTGACTCTACAAAACAAATCAATCTACTTTCATTTTCATAAAGCCTGAAAGGTAGATTGCCTCTGAGACCGGGGCAGGGGAAGAGGGGTTATTCCTGGACTTTCAAACCGACAGATGAAGAACATTGTCATCTGATACTTTAATAGCAAACCCAGTATGAACTGTCATCACCGGTAGTGCAGTTTTGCTGACAAACATAGGAGTAATCACAATAAAAAAGATTGAAAGCCTCATTATTATTATAATCAATGTGCTCAACACAATCGTTTTTCACATGTTCATTGCTATTTTTTGAGACTTAGCCATTTTTTGCCATAAAAATTTCCAACTGAAGTCTCCTCACAGCTCCATAATCAAATCTTTCCTGCTGAGAGACAGTGGATGGCTCCTCTTCAATTGTATGGATGTATCATTTCCCATACACCATGAGACTGTCCCCTCTGAAGAAGACACCCCTGAGCTCACTTCCCTAGGGTTGTCCCTAGACCCTGTAATTTGCCCATGAGTTTTCCCTGGCAAGCCCAGGGGTAGCCTCAGCCTTCTGGCATCCCTCTGCCAATGCTGCTGCTAACGTAAATTTTCTGCTTTGCCCACATGAGCATGTTGCCTGTCCTCACAACATTTTGGTGGGCCTTTCCACCCCTCACCCCCTTCACGCAGAAGATCTAATGGGGCACCATGACCAGCCTGCACTGCCAATTTCCCACGGTGCCTTTGGGCACATCATCCTCCTGTCATTCAGGTTTCAAGGCTGCTCCTCAGAATGGAAACACGAGAGGGTGTTTATTCACTTCAGCCCTATTTTACAGCTTACTTTGATGAGCGGCCCACAAGTAAAGTGCCTATTGATAGTCTGCCATGCTGATCTATCCTGTCTTGCTGGCCTTTTGTGTGTTTGCCTATATACAGCTGTAATAACTTATGTTTTTAATGTTCTTCTAAGAAAGGATGGAAAACAGCATTTTTTTCTATAATCTTTGTTGATTATAACCTTGTTTCTTCATGTTCACTACTCGGGAAAGCTCATGGCTTCCTCTTCAGCCCAACCGCACTCTCAGCCGCCACTGCCTCGTGCCCTTTGCACCCTTTCACTCACCCTCCTCCTCAGCTTCACAGGGTTACCTTGCATCTGAAAACATTTCACAGGTTTCACTCCTGCAGTCTGATCTCACTCAGCTCTGCTAGACTACATATACAAAAAACAACAAACAAACAAAACCTGCAAAACCCCAAAAAACCCACCAAACCAAATTAATTTAAAAATAATAATGTATGAATTCCAGCACAGAAGAAGGATGAAATATTTGTGCTTAACAAGAAAAGCTTCAAAGCTGACATATCAACCTTTGTCATTGCACACTAAGTTCTAGCAAAAGGGGAAGACTTAATCTGGTATTTTAAAAATATACTTTACTGCACATTATCAGACATACCTACCCCAAATCCAGCCTTCTATCTCACTGTGCTACAAGTCTGTAGGAATCCTAAAGATGGTCTCAGTCTCTCTCAGCCCAAATGATTCACTGCTTGCAAAATTAAAGCAAAATGGCAATTTTATGATGACTCTTCTAACATTCAGTCAACAGGTTAATTCTAGTTGATATGATCCGTTTCAGGTCAAGACACTTTTCACTTTCTGTTACACATTTCCAACTGTGCAACATATGGCTGAATTTTCATATTTGTGTCACATCACAACAAGGTAGCCTTGGAAATTATTATGCTAATCCTTTGAAATAGAAAAAAAAGAATTGGTACACATTTTACTTTCATACCGATTTGTGATTAATAAAGATAATTTGTTAAAAAACATGCAATAACTAGGAACATCCAGTCACTTGACTCACCTTTATGATATTTCAGAAGTCTCAGGTGGGGCTCTTCAATCATCAGGAAGAGGAAACATGTTTTGATTTTAATCCTACAAGGAAGATTGCTCTTTCAGTGGTCCTTTAAATGATTACTTTGCCAAATTCTTGTGTCACAGGGGATAAATAAGAAGCTGTCACCTACTTTTTTCCCCCACATTCCAGTGACTCTCAGCTCGATGATCTTGCCTATTCTACTCACATGGGATCCAGTACAATGTTATATGAACAAAGAGTATCATTCCACAGACAGAGGCACACATGCTTTCCATTTCCATTTCCATTTCCATTTCCATTTCCATTTCCATTTCCATTTCCATTTCCATTTCCATGCACTGAAGTGTGCTTTTCAGAAGTTGAAGTGGTGATTTTCATCTAAAATTAAAAGAAAATCAGTAAAATCACAACAGTTAACCTTCTAGACTGAATGACCATCAGAAACAAAATGAAATCCAACTGCAGCAGAATATCTCTTATGTTGTAACAAAAAATACTAAAGCACACCATTAAAAATTTAGTTGAAAAGTATAAGAATGAACAGGGGGTAATAAATGTAGTCTTATTAAAATTATTAAAATTATTTCCTGGGTCTGGAGCAATTTTTCCTAAATTTTAAACAAATTTGGCTTTGTTTTGTTTTATTCTGATAATACCAATTTTTTAAAAAATACTTTCCATTTTTATATTGCTACAGTAATATTTAATGTAAACATATCAGGGTTGCAGAATGAATTGAAATGAGCATTTTGATTGTTCTGAATCAAAGATCTTTTCCATTTTCCTTCTTTTGGAACTATCAGTTTCTGGGATGAAAAAAATTTCCAGATAGCCATTTTTGCAAAGGATACAAGTTCTTGGTTCTCAATTTGCACCAAGATTTTCTTTGGTGTAGCGCCTAAGTCAAAGTTAAACTTTAGGCTGGAAAGAGAAATACATCTTTCACAAGGTTTTACAATGAAGCCAAAAATATGCTGGTTTGGGTCAGACCCAATCCAAGGACTTACCTTACCCCCACTGCCCAAAAATATCCCCACCCCACAGTAATAAAGAAGTTTTGTTTAGCAAAAAACTGTGATGTAACCCAATATATTTAGGGATCCAACAGATGCTTGTATCTCAGAGGAAGACCTAACACGTGACCAATACAAAGAAACAATATCAGGGTAAATGAACTCTTCAGCAGTTGCTTAATAAACCATCAGTACAATTTGTTTTGTTAGGAAAACTATCAGAACAGATCAATCAGTATACACACAAAGAGTAACAGTATGGTCAATAGTAGTGACCACATTTACACCCCCACTCATCCTCAGGGAGGTTCTATGTTCAACAGTGTAAGTGAGGAACAACTCCAAAGGGCTCCATGAGAAAATGCCATACAAAGAACTATGAAGTTATTTTTTATAGAGATCGTATGTGTTTCAATGTATTCTTTGACTTTTGTGTTGTGATTTATTAGGACACGAGGGACAGGAGAATAAAGCACAGCTGCTGGGCATGCAGGTCCAGTCTACACCATGTAATGGTAGCCTTGGAGTGCTTAGAGCTCCAAGACGCTGGCAACAGTCTGCTTCAAAATCAGAAGCACTATGACCTTGTCACTAGTCTGAAGGAGAGCACAGCTATAATCCCACCCGCTTGGATACAATGCTGTGCCAAGGTGCTAAGGCACCAGCAGTATGGCATCTGTCACCAGAGATGGCACTGCGCAGAGTAGCTAGAAGCAATGTGGTGGTGTAGGCTCTGCATGCTCTCTAGAGTTCTTCACAAAGTTAGCCTGAGGCTCCCCAGGTTGATGAAAGTGTAATTAAGAGCCAGAAAAATACAAATGGTACACTGAAACACAAACAGCCACATACTGACCTAAAGCAAGCAGCCCCTTGGGAAATATGTGAAATATGTGAGTATGTGAAAAGAGAGACTGGGATTCATCTCCATTGAACTCCAAGTCAGGAATTAAAGGCTCCCCAAAAATGATGTTAGAGAAGACTTTCCATATACATGCAAATATGTTTGCTTTTCTGTCGTGATATAAAGATGAAGATACTATTATTCTGCATGACTTACAAAAACTTGTGCTTTGAAATACTGCAAACTTTGCTGCATGCTCATAGCATAAAGGCATAAAGTTTTTGTTAGGACCCAGGTTCTCTTGAACTTGGTGAAAGCTCCAGGATGAGACACAATGCTGAGATCAAGACAGGGAAAGGTGTTGACAAGGAGGCTTACAGGATACAAAGATCCAAGTAAAAAAGTTCAGAAGTACATATCCAGCAATATGAAGATCTGCTGAGATTATATAGATGTATAGTAGATCTGTGCAAAAACCTGGCAATTGTTTCCTAAACAAAGAAGGTATTTAACAGACATGTTAATTTGCCTAAATGGAGTCACCTGAAGTGGTATGTGTGTGGAGCAGTAGTACTGCATAGCCTCCTGAAATCTAGAGGTGCTACTACAAGGTTTACTTACCTAAACAAATAAATGTCAAAGTCAAATATATGCTATGAAATTTCTGAGACTTCAAGAATTATTTTTTTTAATTTAAAATATCCAAATATTGTGTCCCTGCACACCAAGAAAGCCAAACTCCTGTCACCAGAGCATCAGCAGAACCTGTTTATTTCATTATGTTTACCTGTCCTTGAAATGACTGTTATTCAGTACACTGCAGTGTGCCATGAAAACCCAAAGCAGCCTTTCCCTTTACTTTTCTTGTTAAGCACAGTTTAAAGTCTTTGAGTGGAAAAAAACCCCAACAACCACTTCTTCAGATAACCTGCACAAAACCACATCCCCACAGGTGATGTGAGAGAGGGAGATAAATCTCTGGAAAGGCAATTTATCAGCATTACATGCCCATTTCAAAGAAAAGTTTGTGCATATTATTGCAGTAGCCAAATAGATCATGCAGGATATCCCCTTTTATACCTTTTCAGATATAACAGTTGGACATCAAAAGAGTTGCAAAATTTCAGCATACAAAAATATCTAACAAATGTGCAAACGGAGATTCCTCCCAGTTTCTTGCATCAAATGAACATCTCCTGTTGGGATTCACCCTGTTTTGGGCATCCTCATTTAACACAGTGCATTGGACATGAGCAGGGATGCAGTAAGTATGTAAGGGTTGGGGGGCCTGTCCAAAAGTGGACATCATCATGGTCCTTTGGGCCAGCCAGGAACTCCACCATGGTCAGGCATATAACAAAGGAGCCACCTACAAGAACACTCTCTCTTTAAGTATTAGGTATGGATGTTCAAGAAAAAGGTTTCCTGCTTTGCCCTGAGGTTTGGTAATCTGTGACTGCTGACAAGAGGTTCCTCATCCCTCATTTTTACTAGTCAGAGCTGTACTGCACATCAGTCTGTACTGCACATCTGTAACTCTGAATTACTTGTGGGTCTCAATCAGCAACTGTTTTTCCTTCAGTTTTCTCTTTACAGAGTAAACTGTAATCACTATCCATAATCTCTCGTCAGAATAAACTTATCACTTGAGTTCACTAACACCAACCACACCATATTTCATAAGTTCCTGGACATCTCCAAAGCACCTTGATTGCTATCTACACTCTTGGCATCAGCAATAAGAAATGCTGCAGATGCAGCTATACCATACATAGCTTGGATCTATTAGACATCAGATGATGTAGTTTGGTGATTACTCCAATATATCCTCTTTACTAGATACTATAAAGCCTTTCTGACTCTCTCAACTAATCTGTCACCCACCCAATCTGTCATCAAAAATCTGCTCCTGCAATATGATCTTTCCTTTTGTCTAAGATTCTCCATTCTTTACAAAACCAGAAATCATCCTTCCTAAGTATCAATGAACCAATTTTACCAACAGCTCATGTCCAGTCCAGGGTCTTTGCATTCTGTCTTCATTCACTTCATGGACAGATGTTCCCACAGATTTTTATCCCCTCTGGACTATTTCCTTGCTTTGCTTACAATAACAGATTTATCCCCTCAAACNCAGAGCTTTTGATGATTAATGCTTTGTCATTTTGATGCTACTGCTGTTTCCTTCTGTGACAACCCACCACCCTCATTTTGCTTACAGTTATTTCAGACAGCAAAACACTGTGAAAGCTTAGAGGCACAGAAAGAGATTGTCTTTTATTCTTATAATATTAAGGAAGAAGCTATGAATGAATTTAAAGACAACATCTAAGAATTGATGCCCTTTTTAATGGCTTGTTTTATAAACATTTATTTTTGCTCTAACTGGATTTGGATGTGTCCCTTAAAATATCCCAATGTTCCACCATTCTCCTGATACTATTTTTCAAGGCTTGTGAGTGGATTTTGCATGGAACTTAACCCCAAGGCGAAATGGAAGACATTTTAAAAAATCTGGTTAGACACCAATACCATCAAATGCATGTATTTGAAATTATTTTAATTAGTCCTTCAAATAAAAGTTAGTGTGGTACTTATTAATGTTAATACCATATTATATATCCAGATAAATGTACGTTCGCTTATTTGAATTTGAGATCAGTCATAATTTTTCTTTCCCCTTTCCCTTTTGGCTTTAAAAAGAGCTATTAAAACCCAAAGCATTATTAGTGTAATGTTATGATTGAGAAATTGCACTTAGTAAAGAGACTCAAAGGTTGGTTTCCAGAGCAACTGCAATTCAGCCAGCTTGCACTTTACACATCACCTGAAGGGAAATTCTTCCTCCTGCTCACAGCTGGATGAAATCCTTATGGTTACCTCTGTCTGCAGAGTGACTCTGCAGCTGTTTCATCCTTTTCCAGGCAGCAGCAGCCGTTTGACAGCTGCTTTTCCCCCACACTGGAGATCCAGCCACCTCCAGCAAACTCGGGAGAGCCCAGCTCAGACTGGTTTTATCAGTCCTCCTCCCACCTACTCTCAGGAGCTCTCTACAGCACAGCCCCCCCTATGCCCTACGTCTGCAACTACACTAAGTCCAAGGGACTTTTCCTCGGGCAGTAAAGTTTGTCCCAAAGGCTTTAAAGGCTTCAAATTCCACAAAGAACCTCCAGACTACATTAGAAATCATAAAGATGGAGACCTGGGATCACACCCATGAGAAATGCTGAGAGAAATCTCACACCCATACAGAAGCAATACTGAGTTCTTTTATTTAACATCCTTAAGATTGATAAAAGCTCCTATTCACACCAGTCAAGCACTCCTCAAACATAGCCCACCCCAGATTCATATATGCAGCTCCTACTGAAATAAACAGTAAGTTTGTACATCTGCAGGCTGAATTTTGTCATGTTTATATAAACATTGACTACTTGATTGACTAATCGTTGCTGAGAGTTTGAGTGCAGTTAAACGATATTAATTTTAAGTCTTCTGTACCCTTGAAACTGTATATGGCAGTTTAAAACTGGTTATTACATTGCCAAGTATAAAAACAATTAAATTTTAACATTTTAATGCAGCAAGAAGAATGTTCTCCCAGTAGGGATTAATATCATTATAAAGTAACCTTTAAACGAAATTATAATTGTGGAAATCACACCATCCCTGTTAAACCTACTGACACGTGAGGCCCAGCTCTCCAAGAGGGGTAGCCAAGGGGCTGTCACCTCATGTTTCTCTAATGTTCTCAAAACCTTCTTTGGAGTGTCAGATTATGAGCTGAATTTGGAAAGGCTCAAGGCTGCTTAATGAGACCAACGGGACTGACTCTTTCCTATCTGGCTCAGTGGCAATTCTCTTCTTTGGTGTAAGTATTTGGGAAAGACATCTCCCATTTTCAACCAATAAGTACATTGGACTTAAACAAAGCAATATAAAAAAAAAACCAAACAAAGAAATCAGAATTCTTTCATAAGAATGTCACCAGAGTGTTATAGAGGTATTATTAAAAAAATAAATTTTCTAAATAGGAGAGAACCTAATTTCTCATTTTAATGAGAATTCGATAATAATACTTTTCTAAACAAAACCTTTATTTTTCAGAGTAAACTTTTCAAAAAAGCACTTCAATATAAGCCCTGCTGCTATATATTGTTATTGTTTTCAGTTCTAAAACACTCAAACAACCTCTGTTAAAATAGTCTGCTTTCATGAGCTTGGCAGGGTTAATATCTATGTCAAAAATCAGCAAATATTCTGAATGTTTCTCGCTGAATCTCATAAGATTAAAAACAATGGTAAATAATAAACTTACAGTAGACAGTGTAATATCATCTCTACCCTACATTCAACAGCCATCCAACCACCATTCCCCATTCACACAACTGGAAAAATGGGACCATGTTATAGCATGAAAAAAATGATTCAATTTCTCCTTCCTCATTGTTTCAAACTTCTGATGATGTTTCATCATTTGCTCTCTTTTTTATATTTCATCAATAAGGTTGCAGGCATTTGGAGTAAAAAATGGTCTCTTTTTCCATATGTACACCCTCATGCTCAATGCTGCCTTTAAAAATTAAACAATGCTCAGAGAAGAGAAAAAAGCCAACGAAGTGTTCATGCCCTCTTGTTATCTAGAGAATTCAAAAAAGTGGTTTTCTTTAATCGGAATTGCTTACTTCCACTGAATTACATTCAACTACAGTTTAAAATGCATGGTTAAAATTCAGCATAAATTTCTTAAAAAGAGCAGGCCCATAGAATTCACCAAACCAAAAGGAGAATGTTCCCTCTTTTGTTGCATCAAGCCCTGACAACCCAGTCCTTTTTTGCTAAGAAACACATGAATGAAAGTGTAATATTTCTTTTCTGTGGTATTATCCAACAGAAATATTCCTAATACAGATAAATTAATTCTATGTGCCATATGCTAGAATTTGTACAGTATTTGCAGCCTGAAACCATTTTATTCCTTCGACTGCTGAGCAAGATCCCCAAAGAGTATTCATCAATACAGCTTTGTGATTTCAATTGGACTATGGTAATTTAATTCTATCATTTTATTTGGGTAATATGGTGAGGGATAAAACCCCCTAATCTCAAACCTTGTCCAAGGTGATCAGGAATCTGGACCTGGGATACTATAGATTACACCATGATGTCATTCCAAAAACAGATTGCATGGCTATAGGGAAAGTATATTTCTGCATTTTCCAGAGCTCGGTGGTTGGGGTTTGGTTATTTGTTTTGGGGTTTTTTGTTTTGGTTTGTTTTGTTTATGTTTGGGTTTTTTTTGTTTGTTTTTTTGTGTTTGTTTTTTTTTTTTTTTTTCTGTGTGCTATCAATGTCATTTAAATTATTCAGGCAATTTAGATTTTATATAGGTGGCACCAATCAGTGTCAAATTCAACAGGCTATCTATATACTATCTATATACGTACTTGTCCTGGAGCTTCTGAATATGGAACCATTTGGGGAAGACTTATGAATACATGGTACCTGTTTTTAGTTTCCTGATGTGGATTTGAAGATGTAAGATGCGTACAGTGTTGTGTCTGAACAAATTCTTACACTTTCATCCTGAAAACAGTATTAAGCTTACAAAGAAAAATTTGCTGTAGCAAAAGGTCTGCTGATTCACTGCTGTTTGCCCTGTGGTGTTCATTTAGATTAGTGCTGCTGCAGTGATTTAGTTCCACCTCAGAAGATAATGAGTCTAAATTTTATTTCTGCTAGTTGTGCAGGCATGTACTACAGAATAAATATCTGGAAAGCAAAAGTAAGCGTACAGAGAAGCTGTTCACTTAGTAAAAATAATTTTAAAGTGATGATGATTCTTTTTGTTTTTTCCACAAGAAAAGAGACTTCTGGAAAGAAAAATTGTATAGCAAATTTGGGATATGTTTCCCACTCCCTCCAAATGAGAACCAACTGAAAGTTACTTTTTTATCCGAGTGATCTGGATACCACTGTGAAAGTTGGTTGTAACTGCAGCTCTGCTAAATGTTTCCTTTACAGTCAATAAAAAGATACGGCTAAATAAAACAGGACTTATGTGTTTGAGCATTTTACCTGACCAGAGTCTTAACTGACTTGTGTTCATTCCAGTTCAGTTTTCAAATAAACCCTAAAACATGTAGCCAGAAATAAAAAACTACTTGTAGGAGACAGAGAAAAGGACTCTGCAGTTCCCGATGAGCTGCCGCTCTACGTGCAGCTCTAAAGACTGCGCATATACAGTACCCGCAGCACTGTCCCCACATCCAAGACGGATTTGTCTCAGTGTGAGTTCTTCAGTGTGAGTACTGAAAAGAGTAAAGGAAAAGCAGAAACCACTCACACCATTAGTGCAAGAACAGGACACAGCCAACTCCTTGCAAAGAAATTCAGGCAGTAAATTCACATTGGCAGCCAATCGAAACCTATAAAATAGTAGCCGAACTTTATTTTAAGGCATAGATTTTCTTTCTTATTTTTGACACCATGTTTTTTGTTGGTTTTTTTTGTACTTCAAAATTCAGTTACCACAGCACTGATGTGCTGTTCACAAGAGGTTATCCAGTTGTAGTAACACAACCAATGAACTCTGCTTCAACTTGTACTCACTAGATAGAGGTATAACTGCTATTGATTGGCAAGTTGGCATTAAAACCTTGCACATAAGATGCTTAAATTATTTAACTTACAGATCTCTAAAGAAACTAATTGCTTATCCACAAAATACCTCATTAAGTAAAGAGATTTTAGTCCCAGGGTGCATGCAAGACCTAATTCTGCCATAAAAATTTACCATTGATTTAGCTGGCACAAGATGAAGCCCTGAAAAAAAAAATTAAACTGACCTCGGAATTGTGATTGCATTTCCAAAACTCTTACCAAATCAGGGGGTTCAACACTGCATGAGCTGTAGAGCATAACTTCTTTGTTGTCATTCTAACCATAACACTCAAAGATTTAAATTCTTCTGATCAAGTGTTTATCTATAATGTAGACATCTACATATGAATTAATCATATAGCTTCCTCCTGGAGTCAAAGGAAAGGAATCATACTTCTGAGATGTGATGCATCCCAGGCTAATGCAGACATCAAAACCAGGCCAGGTATTCATATTTAAACTATAAAGAAGCCCCTTATTTTCCATTGACTCAGAAAGTTGTATAGGGTACTAGTTCACCCATGGCTTTCTCATCCTTGTATCCATACCTAGAGCTCACTGAGTTTATTCTCATCAAAACCAGTGAAATAAATCTGAAGCAATTAACCTCTGAGGAGACCTGCCAGTTAGAGTGACCTGGTTGTCTTCAAATTAAAACACAGAATCACAAAAAAGTTGGGGTAAGAGGGGACCTCTGGAGATCACCTAGTCCAAACTCCCCTTTGAAGCAAGATCACCTGCACAGTATCACATCCAGAGAGGTTTTGAATGGCTCCGGAGAAGGACACTCCACAGCCTCTCTGGGCAGCCTGTTCCATGCTCTGTTGCTCTCACAGTAAATTCTTCCCTCATGTTCAGCTGGAACTTCCCATGTTCCAGGTTGTGCCAGAGTGATGAACCCAGGACAGCCACATGATGAGTCAGTCTGCTTTTAGTATGCCAGAAGTTCTGATGTAAGGGAAGTATTATAGATATTCATACTATGATCTTGGCATTGTGTTAGTTGTGTTCCCTAAAGCCCTTTCTCTTCCCCCTGTGTAATCCTGCTTTACAGGTAGTGGCATTTGAAATGCAGTTCAGGTTAACGTTAGTCTTTCTGCATAAACATTTTACTTCAAACATAAATAATTCACTGCAACAATGATTGATGCACACGCAGTAAAAATGATCAGGGACATTCATGCATTCTTTAAAGTGGAGTATTTTGAAGTAAGAAAACTAATTTATCAGTTCATTAAGCACTCCAAGGAACTACTCCACTGAGGCCATAGCTGTCTGCCTCTGACCTGTGCTCATAAAGCTGACAAGCTGGGAATGCCTGTTTTCTCCTTAGTTTCTCAACAGCGTGCATTTGGCAATTGTTATGACTAAATGTTAAAATGAAGTGATTATGCTATTTCATATTTCTCATTTTCATCAAAAAGGATTAGTTTATAATCCTTACTACCATTTCATTGCACTAACAAAGCTGTTTTCCAACTGCACAAAAAAACCCAAAATCAACTAAAAAATTTTATTTTTTATGACTACAGGACAGATTGACTTTCCTTTCCCAATTTGTATAAAACAAAGATAATTCTAAGCTTAACATAGAAGCTTTTTTCACTTCAGGATATTTTTACCATCCTATTTCTCCCCTTAAGTATAATCTTGGGAAAATTTAAAGAGAGAAAGCAGAATGGTAAAGTGTCAATACAGCATATAGAAACTGTATATCCATACAAGTTCTCCAGTGCAATGATAAACATGGTATGAGTGTGTTTGCACTTGAAAACATTTCCCTAACCTTGTTTAAAGACGCGAAGTTTCAAGACATGTGCCTAAAACTACCTTCCTGAGAGTCTAGTCATCTATAAACTTGTCAAAACAACGTAATATTTGGCGGTGTATTGTATGGCATCCAAACGGTGTTGCAGATACTTCTTTCACTGAATACGGAGTCAGCAGTATTAAATAGACTGCTAAGGTCTTTTTTCTTATGACTTAATCAAGATTTGAAATTAAGGAGACATTATGTATTTATCATTCGGTTTAGTGTATATAAAGTTCGAGCAGAGATGATTTGAATAGAAATAAAGCTTTGTCATATCAACTTCCATCCATGCAAGTGGTTTTCCAAACAGACCATGACATTCCTGTCTTCTTTAAGCATCTATAATTGTCCACTGGTTGAGGTATGCAGAAATTTATTCTGCCTCCATGTAATAGGTGATCCTAAGCAAGGTGGCTTTTTTCCTTCTTGTGGAAGCAGAGGCAGTAATGATTGCAGGTCTGAAAGACTGAGACAGAGAGCAGCATTAGGCCTTTGCTCTGTATTCCTATTTTCCTGTTCAAACAATCTTTTTATAATTGTCTGTGGCACCTTTAATTTTGTTTCCTCTCCTGATCTGTGTTTTAAAAGAATCACATTATGTTATACAACATATAAAATGTCACTAAGATGGAGTGTTTGCCAGTAACTGCTACTATGATAGTGTAGTTCGGTGCCATTTGTCTCTATACACAATGAATAACTGAGAAATATGGACTGTTGTTTAAAAATACAGATATTTGTACCAGTAATTCAAGTCTTTTCCATTTCTTATGCAAGTTCTAGTTTATTTTTTCTCACAATACTCTCTGCAAATGGTTACACAATAACAAAATGTGCCTTGATTATATTGATGGATAAAACCCCACCAAAACAGTTGTGAGGAATGCTTATCTCTTGTGACCCGTAGCAGCCCAGGGAACAATAGCCCTGTTGGATACTCAGAGGAGAGGTCTGTGTCATCATTGTTTCTTTAAAAAATGCCTGTTAGTCGGGTAAAGCTCATAACACCAGATCCTGCTCATTAAAGACACCCAGAGAAAAGACAGAGTTGTGCTAATTATGCAGCGTGTAGGGGAGCAACTGGATGCATTTCCCAGTCCAGAGGGAGGCATGGGAAAATGTGGGTAGTTGCTCGGCTGCTGCTGCTGCTGCCTTGTGACACATGCTCAGGAAATTGTGCTGATCAATCGCGTGAGAGAACTTCTCATCTCAAACCTCTCCCACACAGACTCCCGTTTCAGTACCTGGGGCTATGAGAAAGGAAAAATAAATAAATAAATAGAATTGTGTAATGGCAAATGCTAGAGGAAAAATAGCCAATTAAATGCTAATATTCAATTCTGGGTTGTGGACTTGTTCTATGCAGTCTGGCAAGAAATGGGTTGTAAAATTTCAAGTGATGGAAACGTACTTTCATTATTTATTTTTTTTTAAGTAAAACAAGGCTTGTTAAACTAAATTCACATTTTTGGGAAGATGAAGCATGAAGTATTTTCATCCTTGGGATGGATTCTAGTGTACATGAAAAAGCTGTGATGGACTCAATCTAGCTACAGAGTGAGCATCGCAAATTCAGGTTAATTTTTTGAAGTGAGTATTTTATCACTAAATACTGTCACCCACTTAGGATAAACCATCTCTTTGGAGACTCAACTGGATTAGCAGTTATATTAATACAAAACTCGGTCACTACATTTATTTGATTCAGCAATACCTGTGGATCTCTTCACTGGCTACATAAAGTCCCTTTGCATCAAGTAATGGCAGTGGGCAGAGTTAATCGATCATCTACTGCTAAGAAACCACTTCACAAGGGTACAATCAACCAAGTCAGAAAATACAGCAGCAATTCAGAGGACAGTAACAATCAATACGTCCTTTTAAGGCAGCAGATTCTTATATAGGATTTCACTGGGAAAGGACTTTAATGAAGTTTATCACAAAGCAACTCTCCTTTGGTTTTCTCTAATTTTTCCAGACTTACAGGGACCAGGTGACCCTAAGCAGTTCTAGATGACTACATGTTTAGGCATGACGAATATTCTCAAACACAGACCCTACCAATCTACACCGCATTTGTGTGGGGTGTTTTTGTTTTGTTTATTTACCATTCTTCAGACAGACATGCTTCTCTTTCTGGTGGTGTTTTCACACAGTGACAGTACAGCAAATAGTAATGCAAGTTTTCTAAAGAATGGAAAAGTCTCTCTCTTTACATTTCAGTGTACATGTAGTGATATACGCTTTTCAGATACTCTGTGAACCACAAAAGGGAGTCCTTATTTATACAGATAGACCACAGAGGGACAAAAAATCATTCCCTGCAATGTAAATGATGGAGTGTGACACGGTGTGTCACAAGGTGATGAACAATGCCATTTGAAAATTCATCCCTGTAATTAAGTTGAGCTATTCTGAATATGCATTGACCTTTAAAAACCGCCAGCTATTTATCCATATTTCAAAGAATAGACTGAAATTATTGGCATTTATAAATTTGACATAATTTGCATTTAGGCAGCAAGAGCAGTATCAGCAGCACAGGGGCATAACTGCAGAGTTAAATAGGTAAATCAAGGAAGCATCCTAGTAAACCAAAGAAAAGGAATAGGTTTATAAAAGAGAAGTTTCAATTGTAAGATGTGGAGACTCAATGCATGGTATGAATTATTCTCAGCCTTGTGCCCCCATGGTTCCTGGCATGCACGTTGAGAGTTTTAAGAGCTTTATCCATCTGCAGCATGAACAGGTCAGTCTGTTCTGAAGCAGCTGGAAATTACATGTCCTGAGAAATCTCATATAATTTTCCCAAATAGCAGCCAAAGCTAATACAAGGCAGTTAGAGCATGTACAAAATAATCCTCTTTTCTGGGTTGCGGTATAAGCAATGTGCAATACATCCATCAAACAAGAATATTGACTAAACCAGTTCTCTCCAAAAGAGGTGAGTCTCAAAAAAGAGAATCCTGAAGGCGGGGAGGTTAAAAGTTGCAGGGGCCTGTGGCTGTTCCCGATGCCCACGCTGACACTCCCACCTCCCCCCCCCTCCCCACACCATCCTTATTCTGCCTCTCTCACAGAAAATAGTTTTGATTTATAGAGAAGGAACTGCAGCTGGATGCATTGCAACATTTTTTTTCCCCTTGGAGGTGTTGTCAAGATTCTAAAAATGTAAAGACGAGGCACAAGGCTCACTCATCGCAATAAAAGACGGCTAAAGCGTGACTATGGTACAAGTATACACCATGTATGTTCCATCAGTTAGTTATTTATGTGGCTAATCTGCAATGAAGACACTACATGTATCACTGTTGCCATAGTTACAGGGGCCTTGTGGGGCACATATTGTATCACTCTTGTCTTGCACTTATTTACCAGAAAAAGCATCAATTCCATCTATTATTTATATGATTCCTGTTTCTTTCACCACTTCATCCACTCTGTGCTACCAGACAGACACTTCACTTTCCCAGAGTTCTTTGAATGAGGCTTGAATGATTTCAGATTAGACAGCTATAAAAATGGCATAAGATAATTTGCTGCAGAAAAATATAAAGCCCCCCATGGTCTATGAGAATATGAATTCCAACCTGTGCACTCTTCTTTTTCTTTTTTTTGGATAAAAATAAAATACAGTATTCCCATCATGATTTTCAATTATTTTCCAAGACAGAGGAAATACAAACGAACTCAGTGACCAGATCATGTTCTATGAAGTAAACAGAGTATTTGTTGTATTTATTACTTTATTCTTCAGTAGTTCAGCTTTCTCTTGATGCCAAGTTCATTACTGTCCTTAGGAATCATACTGATTTAATGCTGGTTTACTGACAAAAACAAAGACGCTCTTGTCCCATAGTCAATTATGTATTTGTCCTGTAGTTGTTGTCTTGGGAAGATAAAGCAGACAAAGAAAATAAGCCAGCCCTTCTTTTAGTTATTTTTGAGTTTACAGCCTTAAAATATTTGTTAAATACATTACAATGTAGTTGCACACAGCGTTGACTAAAACAATTGCCTAGAAAATCAAAGCAAAATAATCAATTATGAAGGCTGCTCCATGCTCTTCAGCACAGTATTGCAAGCCTCCTGCCTTCCACAGAGCAAGCAAAGGGAAAATAGAATGATGATGCCTTTTGGGCTATGCTGTGCTGAGACATGTTGTGGAGAGGGAAGAGGCTCTGGGACAGCATGGTGTGTAGGCTCAGGGGGACACATTTGACTGTGGTTCAAAAGCTGGAGGCTTGAACAGTGAATGCCCACAGAGGGGCTCTAAAAATCCTCTTTATTTTTTTTTCTTGTTTATAGTGGCAGGAATCACTTCACCATCTGAGAATGGCATTTCTTGCTCAGGCAGGTAGCAGTCCACATGGTTTCATTGTGGCCTCTATCTGAGAACAGTTTTTTGACACTGACTGTGACATTGATTTATAATATTATTTTCTGTGACCATTCCTATATTAAGTAAAAATATATTAAGAATTAATAAAACATCACAAACCAACAAAATCCAATGGAATATGCACCTGAAAAAAAAAAAAAAAGATTTCTTATGGCTGGAAGAAGCTAGGCTCCAAAAAACAGGGTATTACAAGAAAACCAACTATTTTTTGGGGAGTACCAGACCGAGGTACATTACTGTGGTCTCCAGAAACAACACTAAAACCATGGATGCCCATGCCCTCACCCTCGCACAGTTCCAGAGGCCTGTGGAGGTGTATGCGGAGGCTGCACAGGCTGTTTTACCCCCTACAAAAGGAAAGTATGCTTATCATATGGGTGGAAATACTTAGCCTTACTTCTGGTGTGAACTGGGAGTAAAAGCAAGGTAAGTCAGCGCAATCTTATGAATAGCACAGTAAACCCACCTTTTTCTGGCTATGTCCAAATACCCTGTTGAAAGTTACTCCCCCAGATTATCAGTTCACAAGCTGGAACATAGGAAGTTCCATCTTAATATAAGGAGGAACTTTTTCACTGTGAGGGTGGCAGAGCACTGGAATAGGCTGCCCAGAGAGGTTGTGGAGTCCTTCTCTGGAGACATTCAAGACCATTCTGGATGTGTTCCTGTGTTATCTATTCTAGGTAATCCTCCTCTGGAAGTGAGGTTGGACTAGATGAGCTTTTGAGGTCCTTTCCAACTCCTAACATTCTGTGATGAGTTAAAAACTACATCTCTTATCTTGCTGTAGCATCCCAGGATCCTGCACTTCAGCCAAGCTACGTAATTACCGACCAATACAGTTTGGTTTTAATCCTTCTGTAAACATGAGACCTACAAAAGGATGTTCCAGAGTCTGCCCCAAACTAAACCCCCAACTCCCTGGTGATGCTGCAACACAGAAGGAATGCATTTGAATTTTACAGTTGTCCTTTTTAAATCTAATGCTGCAGCCTGAATTCAGGCTGAACAAAGAGTTCCCTTTTACAAGGGTGTCCATGGTTGCCTTTGCATCACATCGTCCTGTCTTGTCAATTTTACTGGGAATAGAATACAGGAGAGGAGTCATTACAGGTAGAGCAACATCAGCAGCCTGGGAACAGGAGGCTGTTACCCAGGACAGTTGCCACCTCACCTTGCACAGCCTTCTTCAAACACACATTTAATCTAGGCTGCAAACATTTACTGGTGTCACTTACTAATCTTGACACTAAGCTGGAAAGAGCTATGAGGGCTGCTAACTTCAGCAGCGTCTCATTTCATGTGTAAGTAATAAGCCCATATTCCCTAGAGGGAGATGAATGCTAATGGCTTGAAACTGAGAGGTGCTGAGCATTTAAAGCCTCTGCTGAAGTCATCTTCTAGTACAGAAGGCACCCTAGCAATTACAGATGCTCCCACTCCTCCTGGGATCAGGACATAAATAAGACTGTATTTTTCTGTACTTAAAATAGGAGCTCCAATGTCTTCTACATAGAGGAAAAATAATAATGTGGTGTCATTTAGATAACTGCTTTGTACTGTTCAAATAGAACAGATCTGTTCTATTTAGCTTTTTCAGTGAAGCAATATCAAAGGGTAATAAACAGTCCACCTAACAGTGTGAACACACAGAGTGAATTTCCACGTGTTTGTCAAATCATATCAAAGTTCAGCTAAATGTAATCCCACGTTGCTTGCTGGTTCATGGCAATCCTTGAACATGTTGATTAATAAATAAATGTGTTTCTCTGAGACAATAAGGATATATTCCTGAGCTCCATTTAAAAGGAATTTTCTGCAGAGTTTTTTCTTACCCCAATTAGCAAAAGCTGAACTGTTGAGGCAAGACATTTCCAATTAATCTCCCATTCATACAAAAATATTTTTTAAAAGGTTCAACTTTTTTTCTGTGAGATGTTTCACCTTTTAGTTTAAGAGATAACAGCACTTGACCTTATGTATAAATGATATATTAAAAAAACCCAAATATATAAAATTATATATTTTA
>VXBZ01002065.1:20725-82999 GCA_013399135.1 Heliornis fulica
AAGAAAAGAAAAGAAAAGAAAAGAAAAGAAAAGAAAAGAAAAGAAAAGAAAAGAAAAGAAAAGAGAAAATATGAGGACTAGGTTACTAGGTTGAAATCTTTTCAGGATCATTTAAAAGAATTCAAGGTTTTCACACTTCTAACACATTATTAGAAGCTTCAACATACAAAAACTGGAAGACCCTAATCTCTGAATTTGAGGCTATTGCATTCACAGAGTTGTGTTCCTCACTTACTCTTATGTTACTTCAGATATCACTCAATATCAAACTTATTTTACTCTTGAAAAAAAAAAAATTTTATTCCTTTCCAGCTGAATTGTCTTAGATTCATAGTTTCCAATTTTACCAAGTGAACAGATAATGCCACCGATATTACAATATTTTTAACAAAGAGAACCTTAGAGCAGCAAGATCAAGAAGGAAAAGACTACAAGCGCGCTATTTGTATTATTTTACTTTCTTTCCCTCTTGGAACAGTTGAGATCAGTAAGAGGTTTATTTTAGGTATATTCACTGACTATTTTTTTCTGTCCCCCATGAGCTTTCAACAGTGAGAAGCCCTCTCAGGAGGAGAATTCATTCATTCATCCCAAGGTGCTCGCAACCCTTGCTGTGCCCAAAGACCAGTTCAATCCCATGAATGGAATGGGCTGCCAAGATTTCTGCAGGGCTCTAGGATGTGTGCATGGAAGAAGAGCTTGACACTAGTACCAACAGATCGCATACAGATCCAAGCAGCTAGAGCTATTGGTGCTCAGCTTTGCAGGGCTTGGGGACATCATACAGTGCTGTGCCACCAGAAATCACAAGCTCTTGGTGTTGGCAAGCCTAGTGTTGTAAAACATAAGCTAAAAGCAGACAAAATCAACATTTCCTTGATTTTTCATCAAGTTTAAATGCTTGCAGCTCCTACTGACTTCAGTCAAATTTTTGGGTACTCAGCACTTCTTTAAGTCAAGTCATTTAACTTGAAATTTCCCTGCTTTTGTCATTTTTAAAAATATCCTTAATACTAGTGGCTCTTCTCTACGAATATGATAGCACAACAGAAGTAGATTTTGCTTTTGGCCATATGACCTACTTTGGAGCTACTTTGACACTCAATTATTCTTTTGACTTCTCTGTCATTTTACAGTGTTAAGACTTTTTTATTTTAATTAAAGCATAATATTTTACTATCACGTAGGGAAAAAAAATCCTGTCCCAAAACTGCCAAGAGATTATGACCATATCAGTGAGATATCATGAATAAGAATCTAGAAATTTTTTAGGACTTCAAGACACAAATTAGCCTTCTCCATTATTATTGAATCTGAAAAAGTAACCTTATTCTAAAATACTCTGTAGGGAGAGCTTCCACAGTGGGAGTTTCTAGGCTTTGAGTGTTTTGAAATTAAAGTTATAAATTGACATGCTTGAAATACTGATTTGGGCTCTTGGCATAGCTTCTGAATTTAAAAATTGTTATGATTTGCGAGATCTTGTGGGGGACAGCTGAGAGATTTCTCATTATCGCAATATAACTTAAGGAGAAATTAATTCTGGGGAGGAGTCGGGTAACTCATCAGTTCCTGCTTTACAATACAAAATCATTATGATTGTAAAATGCCCTTTTAAAATGATCATTAAATGTACAACTTAGTGAATTCAAATTTTACAAAATATAACATAGAATCACAGAATGATTAGGACTTTAAAAATCACCGAGTTCCAACCCCTCTGCCATAGGCAGGGACACCTCTCACTAGACCAGGCCCTTCAAGGCCCTATCCAACCTGGCCTTGAACGCCTCCAGGGAGGGGGCAGCTACCATTTCCCTGGGCAACCTGTTCCGGAAACTCTCAGAAAAAAAGCCTTTAATTTTTTTTCTCAAGTGTTGTAGTTTCATTAATAAATGGAATAATATACAAATAAAAAATTACTCAAGCCAATGTGAGGGGGGCATTACATAAGTTAGAGGATGAGAAGACATCAGTGCAGTCACGCTGTCTAGCACCATTTACAGCCACGTTTCTTAAAGAATGTCCTCTTCTCAACCCAAGATGTGTCAGCTTGACTCATGAATCTTCATGTAGGGAAGAGACATAAACTAAGGGATCTAAACCTTCCTGGTAAGAGCCAACTTCTCCACCAGTGGGCTGTAACCAGTTTGAGGAAGGATATGGAATTCACCACAGTGCTTTGTAAAACCATGTCCATGGTGAATGCCAGCAGGGCCAAGAACCTGCAATTCATTTCCAGTGCTCTAGTCACCAGACCTACTTTTATTTGATTTCTAGGCTCAGACACACATGTAAGTTTCACTCCTGCATGCCAATACTCATCAGCTTTGGTCAAGTGTCACATTAACCTTCTCTTTGGCAACTTCTCGAGCATTTTTCTATGTAGCACTGTTCCCACTTTCTAATTACAGTCTTTGCACCCACTCTGATCTATTAACATCCTTCCTGACCTGCAGACGCCAGACCTGACCTACTAATGGTCACATCATACAGCAGTGGTGGGTTGTGTCACTCCTATACTAAACAGAGATGTAAAGTCATCTTCTTGTTTCTTATTCAATCTTCTCCTGAATCATGACAGGAATACGTTAGTTCTTTTGGTCAGTGACCTTGTGAGCTCAATAAGAACAACTTCTATTCAGATGAATATGTGCCAAAAACCTGTACTGTCTGTTCAAAGGTGCTGTGTACAGTGTTCTTACTGAAGAGTTATTTATTTGATGCAGGTCACGAATTATGATCAGCTTCATAAGAGATGTTCTCTCCTATTTGGCAATATCTAATTGTATCCCATATCACCGTTTGACATAAGACCCTGGCATATTACTGTGCTGCTAATGTGACCCTTAAAATGCTAGGTAATTTCACAGTTATTTCAGTCTCTTGTCTTGCATTACATGGTACTGTTGTTACTGAGCTTATGTTGGAAGTACTGTTGTAGTAGCAGATTAATATTAATACCTTCTTCACACATTCTCTGACATTAATTCTCTACCTCAAGTCTCTCATAGGAGAAAGCACCTGACAAGAAGAGAAGGAAATGTTATTAATTAATGAAACAGGAGGGGGACCAGATGGAGAAAAAAAAAAAAGAAAGACAATTTGATTTGATTTAGATGCTTCAGTTTGTTTCATAAGAAATGGAAAAATGCGGGCCCCTGAGATTGCCTGAAACTGACAACTGCCTGAAAAACAAGTAGGTCGGCTGGTATAAAATGCCAGAGGGGGGACTATATTTAAAAATTTTTCTTCTTCTTAGACATATGCCTTAGTTGCCCATACATACACCTTAAGATTTCTAAAGGCAAATAGATTTGTAACAAGAAATCCTTTCACTTGGACATGCCACTTGTGTATTTGGTACAAAGGAATGTCTCATGGTCCTTTCAGCTAAAATCAGAGAAGGGTTTCCCATTTTCCATATGTTGGATAAGACACTCAGCCAGGATGGGTCTTAGTCCCTTGACTATATGCGATTCACATCTACGTTTTCTGCTTCCCAGACAGGCATTTCACTGCATGACTCATGGTTTTAGTCATTAACTTTTTAGTCTGAATTGCATTTACAGCCCAGAAATTGAGGTCTTTACTCAAGTCACAGTATCCTTGACTGGATAGTCCAATGTTTGAGCCATCAAAGTCAATGTTTCTCATGTTATCTCACATGCCTTGGGGCTGTTGGGCAGTACATGTTCACCAAGCAAGTAGGAACAAACCCAGGATATGAGGATTCTGAAAACATGGGAGTTGTTCCTTTGAATCTCCTCTTACTGCTTGTGTGAGGGATGCTGTCTTTGACCATGAGGTTGGGAACTGTCACCAAGGTTGTCATGGAAAAGATATGAACCAGTTTGAATCCAGTGCTACACTAGATGCTGCAGCCAGTGCCAAACGTAACTGAGCTTACCTGCTAACGCAGGCCTTTCGGGGTCATATGACATCCGATATGGGAACTCTACATGGTCAAATATGGGATGGAACAACCAATTTGGAAAGGATCCCTTAGCTAGCTTGGCAATCTCAGTTTCCCTTTAATGGGGAGAAACATACAACCTTTACCTGTTTTAGGGATGGAATAAGCTTTTTCCTGAAAAGCCCATCAATCTGAGTTGACTTGAGTGACTGAAGTTAAATGAAATATATAACCTTAGACTATCACCTCAGCTGCAAGGCAAGTGAAGTTCAGGCACAGAAGGAGCTTTCTGAGGAAAAGCTTAGCTTCTCAAGGAGCTAATTGGGTTAGATAGAAGTCTTTTCATTTATTCGTATTAATTTAGATGTCTATGTTTTCCCCTTATGTGCCCTATTAACACCTAAGTGATTTTTATTCAGAGTTGCTCAGAATCTCTAGGCGATAAAACACAGACAAGACAATTTCTTTGTCCCTTGAAGCATTACATTAAGCTAAAACAGCATGACAAACTAATGTTCTTTTCTAGCAGAACACCTTCCTTAAGCACCTTCATTATTTTATCTCTGCATTGTACTACACAATAGTATCCTATTTTCTGAGTTGAATTCTGTGGGACTCAGTGTACACTGTTTAAATGAGCTTAAGGATCTACTTTGACAATTACTGATGTTACCCTCCATATGACCCAGCTGTTACATGACAGAGGATTAGTGTTCTCATAATTCCCATTTAAAAAGTTAAAATGGATTGAACGGCACAGGTGCTGCATTATTTGTGCTGATCTTTGTTCTGCTATATCTCATTTTACCTTGTCCAAGCTATATTATCAAGGACTGCCTCAAAAGAAATGCAATTCCAAAGGGAGAAATAAATTTGGCTCATTTGTGGACATGTCTAGGGTAGTCTTTAGTTTTCACACTGAAAAAAAAGAAAGTCTCGTTTCTTTCCACATTTTTTTGTTCCTTGAATAAAATCCGAGAAGTGGAAAATTCTTACCTCCTGATTTAAATTACGAGAAAAGAAAATAATGAGGCTTAATCTTTTGTTCTCAGCAGGTGAGATCCTAGTATCTGACTTTTGTAGAATGAAGCTTATATTATCAGTATAAATTTACCATTTTTTTAAACGAGTGATTTGTATGAACTCTATGTGTCAGATTAATGTTTGGCTTTGATTGCCAGTCTCCATGATGAAAATTAACAAAGGTATCCCTTATAACTTTTCCCTTAAATGAGTTGAATTATTATCTGGGAATATTGCACAAGCAGCAAGCACCTTAGTAATTTCCTCAAGAATATATAAATAATCAGAACTGATTTGAGCTTTAAGAACATTTTGGTGACTTTAAAATTAATGCAGATACGTAACACTAGTTGTTTATTGTACTGTTACATGAACCTTGAGTTAGTCTTCAAGACAATACTGGGACTGTCTGTCCCCACCATTCTAAGGTACTGTGCTGGAGAGGAACCAAGTGTGTTATATATACAGACAGAGTTAAATTTGTCTGTTTCTTCAGAGGATAACTCTACCACTTCTGGATTTGGTAGTTTTGGATTATAGCTTTTGCAGTTCATAGGTTACCTTCTTTCTAAACTAGAATTCAGGTAGAACTTGAGATTTCTGGATGAGAGGTGTTCCCTTTGGCTCTGTTTACCATATTTACCAATTATTCTCTTGAAATTACAGATAAAATGTTCAAGAATGCCAACACATCTGAGTCTTCAGAAGTAAGAACCATCTGTGATCACATCTGCCATAAAAACATCATTTTCCTTCTCTGTCTTTTGCAAGACATCCAGCAATTCTGAGATGTTTCTCTGTGCATGCTTTTTGTGCATCAAGAACTGACACATCCATCTGCTTCATCTGAAGTTAATATTGACAGAGTGTTCCACCTCTGAACTATAGGGATGTTTTCCCGTTTTCCATTTGTTTCTCAGTAGATTTCTCTCACTTCAGATCAAACTTTCTACTCACCTGGGACCAGTTAGAGCTTTTTGCTGCCAGTACCAAATACGTGCTGTGTTTTGATACCAACTCTCTGTGGGATCTTCTTTTAGTCTGAGGAGAAAGTCTGCAGAAAGACATGAGTTCCCATTACTTCAAAATAAAAATTCAGCTAGTTCTTCAAGCCAGAAAGTGATACAAAAAACTCTTTCCACTTTCTCCTTTTTTTTTTTTTTTTCTGTTATTGGGTCTTAGATATTGGGTCTTGAGATTTGGATGCCATTTAGAACAAAAAAAAACCAAACTTGTGGAAATTTTACTTTTAATAGCTCTGGCAAAAAAAAAAAAAATTGTTTGTTTGTTTTGTTTCATACACAAAGGAAATCAATAAAGTACCGGTACTAAAATCCACTGAAGATTAAATAAAAGTGTATTTATCATAGTGATTCATTTCCCTCACTCTGAGAAAAAGAAAGGGCATTGCCATAAACCTCTTCAGCACATGAAAGAAAAGACTGGGATTTTCCTTGTAGCTAACAGGCAGTGAGTCATAAAAATGACTAAACTATCATTTTCCTGCCATGAACAGAAAAAGCAGAAACTGCAGCATTTCTGGATCTGTCAAAGGGTTAACAACCACAAGTAATGGTTAAAGAGAAACTAAGCAGTACCCATGCAGCTAAAATATTTGATGCACAGCACATGAAAAACACTCGCACCTTAAGCACCAAAGACCTTAAATTTTTCCCCAACTCTAATATTTAATTTTTGTCTTTGCATCTGCATTTTTTATTTTGGCTGATTTATTTTGTTTACTTGCTTTTTAAATGATCCTTCAGCACATTTCCCAACATTTATGCATGATACTTGGAGAGAAGTAAATTAGAAATGATGAGAATATGCCGTTTCCAAAAGAATAAAAGATGGAAAGTAAGCTACTTCTAATTGGCATTATAAGTAATTAACAAACAAGAGTGAGGTTGACACATCCTAGAACACAAAGCCAAAAAAAATATAGTTCAGTGCTAAAGACAGGCCTGTTCTGTGCTTACAGAACTGACAGTGACAAACCTACTGAAATTTAATACTATATAAAGTGGAGAGAGTGAATAAGAAAAGAAACGGGAAAAAAAGTGCTTCTGAAGCAACGATTTCTGGGAATTGTATGATACCAGCATTTAACATCAGTGCAACCCTGCACTTCTCCAGTTGGAAACCTCAAGACAGAGGTAGAATGAATATCAGTTTATTTAGAAAATAAGTCTTGCATAAAGTCTTTCTATAAAAACTACTTAATCCCTGAAAAAATTATTGTTTGGGTCTGACACGGTGAAAACTCGATAACAGAAGTCATTAATCAGGTATTCTTTATTAATAGCGCTGGGCTTATAGGTGATCCCTCCACCCAATATACACACTGAGGGTTAGAAAGAGTAGGGTTATATTGCTAAGCTGTGCACATATTAATTATATTCATTATATTAACCCCTTAATTTGGTTACATATTCAACTCCTTTCCAAGAAGTCATTATCATAGGTCTCCATCTACTATCTCATGTGTGTTTTAGTCTCTGGGTGGCCACTGGTGATCTTTTGATGAAGGCTTGTAGTCTTCCTTAGCTTTGAACTTTTGACCCTGACTGCTTTACGTAACCAGGAGAGGCTCAGACTGTTATTCTTCCCAGGTGCATCAGCTCATTCCTTCTTTATCTTCAAGGTCATCCTGTCTTCACATTTTAGGGATGTTGCCCTATTTTTCCAGCATAGCTGTGTCTATGAAAATAACTCCAAGGTTATACATCAGCTTCTCTAGCTCAACTCCTCTTTTTGCCACCAAGATATCCTTGTTTTTGCAGGCCAAGCTGTCTTTTACTTTGCAAACCAAACCATGCACTGGCTAAACATGGGACACTCCATAAATGCTAGTTTTCTTTGAATCAGTTCATAATGTTGTAATTTTAGATATGTAGAAAAAAACTGAAACCTTGAGTATACACTCCTAAACTTTTTTCTTCTTCATAAACTCCCATAATGTTATGTTTATTCTTACAAGATTATCTACATTTTTTTTCACTTAATCATTCCTATGAAATAATAAAGAAAAACTCTTCATGCCAAGATTCAGGGTGTTAATGTTCTAAATATATATTTATTCCCCTAAACAGAAATATTCTGATGTCTCAACAGTGAGAATCCATAAACCCAGAAAAACAGTAAACGTTGCTCAGTAGCTTTGTAACTTTTTTGTTTAGATGTCTAATAACAGACATCCACTATCATTATCTTTAGTCTCTAGGCCAAACACAATGAATTGTCAGTGTAGAACTGGATTTCACTTCCATCTGACTTGTAGGAATGCCACAGAAAAACCATGCCGCCAAAAAAATTCCCAACACTTAGACGACAACCAAGAAACGAATGTTCCTAAATGCTTCTCTAGTACTCCAGAATGTATATTATTGCCCCAGTCTAAGAGACATCTGTCCTTAAGAAGAGATGTTTTGCCAAGGAAATATCACAGAAACACAAACCTGCTTGGATTACTAGATTTAGTTTTAGTCTCAAGGGTTTTGTTAAATTTTTCTTTTTTTTTATTTAATATGAATATGAAACCTCACTGGTACTGCAATGCACCACCACAGTCCCTTTGCAGAAGTACATCTGATCCACCACGTACAAAAGAAATGGCAAAGAAATGAGTTAGGAACTCCTTAAGACTTCTAGGTTGGAAAGCACAGATGGATCAGAGAGCCTCTGAAACAGAAGGAACTTCTGAAGGAGTCAACATCCCTGGAAGTCTTTTAAGAAGAGAAATGATCTCTGCTGAAAAGTCAAACTATTCCCTTCTGGGTCTTTAAGAAAGAGTAAAATGGGAAAGTGAAGTGGAAGATATCAGGTATGCAACATAACTCTGGAAGAATGAAACACTTTGTATGTAGTTTATTCTAAAGAGATTCAGATGGGTATTTGCAAAATAATCTCTTCATAGCTGAATAAACACTCTACGTTCAGATTCTCAGCATCACAGATGGCACTGCTCCACTATTTCTGCAGTTACACAACAACAGCAATTCTTGCAGCATACAGAAGCGTGATATTTGCATTCCCACATATAGGAAAAGTAGGACCAGTCTAACAATGCAGAACACCTTTAATTGAAATTGATGCAATGTGTTTCAGGAGACATTTTTTTCTTTAAAGGTGTTTGCCTTTCAGTAGTGTGAGAAAAAACCCCAAAGGCTGTTTGCAAACTTTCTTAGGCACATGAGGGGCATCATGAGCACCAGCTGAGACTGAAGTGGTGGGGAGTGATCCCTGGGGTATCTCTGTATCTCGAAGAATTGAGCACTGCACTGATGAATCACAGTTGGTGCTACACAGAATGTGTCCAGATGTATTCCTGCTCTTCCCCCATCCAGGTGAGCTATGGAGAATATTCTTTCCACTCTGCTATGCCGCAGATATTGCCTGGAGCATGCCAGTCAGCCCACTTCAAAACTGTGACAAAAGTGCGATGCTAAACAGCGTGGACAGACACATAACATGACAGTGCCCGAGTCCGTGTCTCTGCCTGAAGTAGGGTGTTGGTACAGACCCAGAGAAACTTGTCTCCTAAGCCAAAGACAGCTTTTGGATCTAACTCCCCCTTCAAATACTCTGTTGAGTATTTGGGCTTTGTTGGTGGCATGCTGTGTTAAGCAAAACAGAAGTACGTGAAAGGTTATGCTGCCTTTTGCTTCATCTGGCAATTTTAGAAAACCCTTCATCCTTAAGTAGTGGAAATGGTGAGAAAATATGTGGTCCTGGAATTCTGATTCATTATCAGATACATTGAAGTGTTGGAATCAAACGTATTGAGCCCAAGTGAAATAGCCACAGGCTGAAAAACTTTCTACATTCTAAACACTATTTATCTCCATAATAAATACAATGCAGATGATGAAATACAAATCTTTAAATGGATTTTTAATATGTGTTTTTTTAATAATTTCTGTGCTGTATGGAAATTACTTTGAAAGTAACTTCATAAGCTATAGTTTTTATTTCAAGCCAACAGCACAAGAATTCACAAGGACTCCCTTGACCTTTCTGGTACGGAGTATAGAAATGAACTGATTCTTGGAGTATAGAATAATCAGATTGCATGGATGAGACTGTTTTCTTCACATGTTGGGGAGAGGAAACCCAGCTGAAGGTCTCTGAGCAGCTACAGTTTCCCCACAAATACTAATGCATCTTCAGCACTTCAAGAGCCAGCAAGCAAGTAGGCTAAGAAACAGAAAGGGAGAAAATCTGTCATAATTAGTTTGCAAGAGTAAAGAAGTCACTCAAGAAAATGCCTCTCCCCCATAACCTGTAGCTATAAGAAACTTCAGAGAGGGAATCAATAACAAATTCAAAATTTTTGCTGTTCATACAAAGTTATATAACACAGTAAAAATAAAAGTGAAAAGAATTATTAAATTTTTTTTTAGTTATTGGGTAGCTGAGCAAATAAATGAGGTGGTTATTATTTTATGAAAAGCACAAAGCATTTCATATGTGGAAAAGTAAATCTAACTACACATAACTATACATAATTCACAGACTCTAGATTAGCTGCTGCTCCTCAGAGAAGAAAATTTAGACTAGCATTAGCATTATAAAATATCAGGTCAGTACTAAATAATGAAAAACCCCACAACTCAACCCTTATCAAATTTGGGAAAAACAGGAAGGGAAGAAAAGAATGAAGAGCAGAAACATTAACTTGACATTGTGAACTGGTGATGTAACTTCACATTGAGTGGTTTATGTATTCCCCTCTCCCTATCCCATCTCAGGAAAGAATATTATATAATCAGAAAAGTCAAGAGGATTGTTACAAGGCAAGACAGCTACGTGGAGAGAGATTACATAGACTAGGATTCTTCAGCCTTGAAAAACATCTCTGAAGTGGATTACAACAGATGTATATGGTATCATGAGTAGCTTGGAGAACATGAAGAGAATGGTATTGCTTCTCACAATACAAAAATAAGAGCCATTACATGAAATTAACAAGTGGAAGGTTCAAAGGAAAGAAAAAGCCATTCTTCAAATAGCACACTGTTCAAGTATAGCATTTATTGCCACAGAAGATACCAGAGGACAAAAGTTTATAGGGGCTCAAAAAGCATTTAAATAAATGAGTCAACATGTAAGGTCCAGAAGTTTCTTTGAACCAGAAATTCCTAAACCTCAGACCACTGAATAGTACACTTCTCTCATTGCCTGTGGATCCAGGTATCGGCAGTTCAGCCTGGGAGGAACCATATGGACGTCTGTCACAGCCTCCTCTGGTCATGCATATGTTCTTCTCTCTTTACAAAATATTCATGGGCACTGAATGAGATGTTTCAATCAATTTAGATAACTTTATCCCCACAGCCTTAGGCTACAGAATCACAGAACGGTTTGTGTCAGAAGAGACCTTAAAAATCACCTAATTCCAAATCTCTATCACATGGTCAGACACTTTGTGAAGACCCCTGCACAGATGAGGACAGCCCAGCCAATTCCCAGAAGGGCAGTTTTTGTGAGCTGTCAGCAGTAAGAGATATGAAACTACAGTCAGCTCCAGAAAGGTTGACTGTGAGTGATTTAGATGTTAGACTCCAGAAAACCCACACTGAGATCTGCAAACTTTCTCAAGTTAGTTTCCTAGGCCCAGAAGAAGACATTCAGCTGCCACAGATGCTTTTTCATTCATTTCTTTCCCTTCTCTAAAAGGGGTGTCCTAAAAGCATGAATTATTTTTTCTGTAATGTTTTCAAACATGTTTTTCAAATATTTCTTTCATCTCTTGCTTGAGAAAAATAGAACTATTTTCATTAAAACAGTTTTCCAATAAAGTTAAGGTGCAGTTTGAGCAGAAATTCATGCAAAATATTTCCAAGCATGGAAAAGCCATAGGCAGAGAGGTCAGGTTTTAACATTGAGTTAAAGCAAGCAATTTGAAACCTCCTTAGTACTATCAATTCTACCTTTCAAATTAGAATGAACTTGTGGAATGTGGAATGTGGAATACTTTTTTAATAATAAAAGTGGTTGAATTTTGATTCTGGTAGGAACAATATTCGAAAATACCCACGAATCACAGAACTAGATTTTGAGATACCTTCAATCTCTAGTTAGTACGGCTGAGTCAGAAGAGTTCTCGCTTTGGAGAAGTCTGTAGCTGCTTGCACTTCTGACCCCCTGGAAAGGAGTCCAGTATTTTAGCCTAATTTTCCTCTGTAACCGAGTTTGAGCAAAATGCCAGCCTATGAATTAGACAGACCAATTCCTTGCAAATAGGAAACACCATTACGGAGGTGGTAACCTCCAGCAGAATAGCCAAGCTGACAGCTGGGGACAATAATGTTTTAAACTACTGCAAGAAGATTTGCTCATCTGTCAAAGACCTTAGAGAAACCAAATAACGTGCTGACTGGGAATAAGTCACCCTTCGCAGCACTTCAGCATCTAGTTTCAGCAGCTGAAGTCTGAACTGCAAGCTCTTTCCAATGTATAATACTGTTCCCTGAAGCAATGAATTTTGAATGCCATCTAAACAGCAGAAGCTTTACCAGGAGGATATATACTGCAGCCTGGTTGAGGCTGGGTATGGTGATGGGGAAGAAAGGGGCTGGTGTACTTTGAAGTGACTGGAGGCATTCATTTCCCTCTGTTACTCAGTTCTTGTAGCCAGGAGAGAGCCACAGAGACCAGGTAACACTTTTGCTTGTTTGCAGTGCTGGCAGGTGAGATTCTTTATGGAAAAAACAAGGGGGGATACCAGCAAAAGCAGGACTGTGAGCACTAGGATATGCAGTTTTGATCCAATCTCCAACCTTTCTCAGTGAATTTCGGGTGCAGGAATATCAACTTATGTGATTACTCCGACAACCTGAACAAGTAGTTTTTGATCTCCCACCTAACAACGCAAACATGTGTGAAACTAAAATTACTCCTTCAAATGTTTCACTGCAGAATTTTACCCCTTTTCCCACATCCTTTCCTATACCCTGAGTCTCTCTAGGCTTTCCAAATCATTCTTGGAGGTCTAAGTCCACAAGGGCCTAGAAAACTCCAGTATCCATCAAAGGCATGACTGTTAATAAAAAGCTGACAGTCTGTGTGTTAAGACACAATTATTTCATTTGATATTTTAGTTCCTGATAATGTTGAAATAAAAAATTAAATTTTAATTGGAAGGTAGTAGCTTAGTATTGATTTAGTTAATAAATTTTAAAACTTAAATTTTTATTAAAATTCCATAAGGTTTTCTATGTTCAAGTCTGCGTAAAATGAAGGAAAATGTACCTCATAACAACAGACTCACTTTTACTCAGTTGTAAATCTATGACAGAAGAACAGTAGAAAAGCCTTTAATCACTAGCACAGTAACACCCTGCTAAATATTTTAATACATGTGGCCGACATTTCATCTACAGTCAGCTGTAATACTGTGCAGTTTTGTCATGTGCCCAAGCTCTAGGAACAAAAACAAGGGACCAACCCTCAGCTAGCAAATTATATCTAGGCATTACAGTAACATTTTTATAAATATTACAGATAACTGTAACTTGGGTTAATAAAATTACTAGGTATTTTCTTCTGCCCTAGCACATAGCTAATATTATCAAAGGTGAATGACAAAGTTAGACCTTAAAGCCTTAAAATCACATATATGATGTAGGTAGATTTTAATATCCAGGCCCTGGAATTCCTTAAACTTAGACTTTTTTTCTAAATTTAAGTATTCTAGATTCTAATGCCAAAAAGTCTAAATATCATTCCATAGATTGTTTCATATTTTTGTAGTGTAACAGAAGTAGGAAGCCTGTGAAAGAAGAGACTGGCTAAATGAATATTCAATCAAGTATATTTCTGAGGAGCAATGCTTCCTTTGTCCTTTCCTTTTTTCATTTTTTTTTTAAAGATATAAGAGAAACACAAATAAGTTTCAAAAGAATAATTTTTACAGATAGCTTAAGCAGCAGCAATAAAATACCAGTCTTGGAGTTAATATATACACAGTTCTGAAACAGATAAATTAAAATGGCTCATTTCTTATCCAAAATTTGAAGTATCTAATCAAACTCAGTTGTTGTTCAAAAGTACTAAAAGTAGCAAATTTTAAATTCATCTCACTTATTCAAGTGCATCAGACAAGAAATCTTTATGCCTATACCTGGCAGAAAAAAAAGAATTAAAGACAATATAGCAGAATGTCTGTGTGAGGCTGTAATTAACATTGTTTTGAGAAGAAACGCTGTACCTCTCTCCTATCTTCTCTGAGATTTTAAACATCTCCTTGTAGATAAACTGTGTCCTTGTATGTAAGACAGTTACCACAGTTTCTTTTGACTTCCAAGGTGCTCCATATTGCTGGAGAAAGTACTTACAGGGTAACAGTCAGAGGAACACTCAAATGTGTTACCACAATGGGAAAATACATTTTAGTACCAATAAATGCAAATAATGTGAAGTGTGTGAGGGATGAGGGGGAGCGGAATTAAACTTTCATACGCTTTATAGGATTTTACATTAACATCAGTGATTTTATATATCATCACAGTCAATTAAACGATGCCCTCCGTTCCATATGCAATTCCAGATACAAAGCAAATGCGATGCAAAGTGTCCATAAAGAACAGGACAATCAATAGTATGAAGAATATAGTAATTATTTCATATGCAATGAAAATGAAGCTTTTCTATTATTCTTGTTTGGCTTAATGTATAAAGTATACATAATAAAGAGTACATAAGATTCAGAGAATAATAAGGGTAACTGGGTGAGAAGAAGCTTTTGCAAAGAATTTGAAAAGACTGAGACAGATTTCAGAATATTTTTAAATCAAGTAAGTCTTTGTTTCGTAATGCTCAAAGAATAGGATAGAAAAAAATTAAAAAAAAAATTAAAAAAGAAAAGAAAAAATAGTTTATCACCCAGTATGGGTGCAGCCAAACTCAGGAACTTATAACACACAATCATTTTGTCCTAAAAAGGAAAGGTTCAAAAAGTAATTGAGAACTTTATGTGAGTACAATGAGTTGCTGTAATACCCTGCAAGAAGGTGGTCAGACTACTGTGTCAAGACCTAATCCTTTCTCATCTTATCCATCTAAGAACAGTACAGAATTACGCCCAAGTCCAAATCAATACAATATTTCCTCTTTCATATCAAACATAACAGGACCTACTAACATTCTTTTCAGAACTGTTTTAAAATGGTTTCAAACTTTTTTGCATTTGAAAATGTTGGCCAAGAGGCAGAAAATATTTACTAGTAGAGTTTCTGCCTTGGAAAGGTTTTTCTTCTATGAAAAAATAGATCTGTGAACTATAACAACAAGCTTGTTATAACACAAGGTGCTTTTCAATACATCAATATTCTAAAAAAGGCTTACAAATAGTCCAGTATTCCTCAGAATGAAAAATAAAAGAAAATTTAAATTAAAAAAGAAAAGGGACATCTCTGAGTTTAAGCAGCAAGCTGCTAGACGTCTTCTGCCCTAAGCATACATGTGATCGTAACAAAGGATGTGTTGGCTGCCTACATTCATGTCTATGTTTTCAGATGGCACCCAGCCTGTTCACATACTGATCCAAAGCTTTGGTATAGGAATGAGTGCCAAGGTATTTTGAGTTTAGATGGACAGCTTGCATAAATAACATTATTGATGCCATATCATTCCAGAAAGTCCTGGGAATGTGCCAAAAACCATAACAGCAGTTGGCATTATATTTTGTGGGAAGAGTAGTCTGCTTTAGACAGGAAACAGAAGGCAAGTTATACCACACTGCATAGCAGTAATTACATGGGAAGCCTACTTTTCCATCACTGAATTCAGTCCTGGAGCTGAACATGCTTAGAGATGTGCAAGTTTCCATTAAAGAACAACTATTTATACTGGAAAGCTGACTCACTCTCTCCCAACAGAAATATTTTCTTCAGCAATATCTCAGGTCTCAGCAAGATTAAGGTGTTGGAGTGTCTCATGGTGTCACACAGCTAAAGCCAGGTACCCTGCCACTGCAGGGTTTGTTCCTACCTGCTTGGACACATCGCAGAGAGGAATGGAGAGGAAATGAAGCCCAAGGAAATTGGCATATTCCTCCTCCTTAGTCAACCAGTTGCTTTTGCTATCCCATGGGTGCATGTCTTAAAACTTCCCCTGAATTTGGGGTATGGTTTTGCAGAAACTGAACCAGGTAATCCCCTTTATTCTAGCACTGTCATTCACAATCCTGTTCAGAAGGTTACTAAAAGGGTGCCACCAAAAGAAAGCGATTCCTCTGGGACAGACAGTTGGAAAGAAGGCTTAGGGGCAGGAGAAACTGAGCCACAGGATTTCACCCAGCTGGTTGAAGGAGGGCTGCTGAGTGGAGAGTGGATAAAAGGAGGTTGAACCATTTCAGTTCTTGTAACTAAACTGAACATCTACCAATAGTTTAGCGATTGGCTTTTCACAGGCTAGAATGAATACATTTTTATTTTATGGAGGGACATATAGGAGACTAAAATATTTTTTTATCTAAAATTCTGACAGTCAATCTATACATTGCAGTATTAACATATTCTTGTATATTGCACTAGGCAATATACACAACACATAATTATCTGTATCAATTTTTTCTTTTATATTTTATATTCACGCTGATATTTTTGGTTCCATTTTCTCCTTTACCTCACTTTCTCTGAGATCCGATGTGCTGAGGTTGAAATCTTCACTTTCAGGCCAAGGAAAGAGAGCAATTAAGTAACTGGCAGTACCCACCCTCTGTTCAGTCACTTCACATGTTAGCAGCTTCTATCTTCTCTCACCATAGTTGTGTTTGCCTTTTCTTTGTCATCGCCACAGCACAAATTCTCCATGGACTCCCTTAGCTGGTCATGCATGACAGGGTTTGAAATGACACTGTTTCTCAAATCTGTCTGTGTGATCAAGTCCTGGGGTAATCACAAATAAGACCTTGAAGTCAGTGCTATATTCAATACTTAGTGAGAGTGGGATCACCCCGGTGACTTGCAGTAGTACTCCAAGACTGTGGCCAGCGTCTCTCCTGATTTTAGTGGACTTGGGATTGTGATCTATCCCATCAGTGAAGCCCAGTGGGAGCCATTTTCTTTAATTATAACGGATATCTTTATATGCTGGAATTTCAAGTTGCCAAAACCCAGAGTTTTACAATGAAACAAATACTAAAGTCCTCTAAATAGTGATTTTTATTATTTTTATTATTTATAACTTCTTCTTATTATCATAACCACTTTGCTGCAGAATTAAGAGGATAGTTATTAAATCCATCTGTTTGTCAAGGATGGATAAAAAGGTTTTTATTTTATTAGATGATACTGTGCTAACCTGGTTTGGGGCTTTGTGTGGGTTTTGTTTTTTTTTACTGCAGAATAGACAGGTATTTATGTTGAATAAATTTATCTTTTATAGACCTAAGAAGCCATGCTCAACCTTGTTGGAGGAAGAAGCATCTATTGATTTAGGAAAGAATAAAAATAACTTCTGCTCTCATGGCCTTCTTAGTAGTTAGACATAAGCAGTATGACAGAGTTCAAGTATTTTCTGAACCCTATCACAAAAGGAATTAAAATAGCTTATGTACAAACATATAATTATGCTATTTATCTAGCTACAGGTTATGTTGTCCTATTTTTGGTGATGGAGCTAGAGTAATTTTTTAGAGAGCATTGCAATTAGCATGTCTGACAGCTGATTTGTCTGTCTCCCAATCTTTGTACTGACATGTGATGTCTATCTTAGTGACATGCTTATTGTAGCATACGATTTATGTATCCTTACTTTGCATTTAATTGCCATGACACATCATAATCAGAAGCAGAACCCAAAACCTTAATCAGTCCTAACAGTATTTTCAGAAAATAAAATGCCATCTTTCAAAGACTTGTGCATAGGGAACTACGCAGAACCTCCTAAGTGCAAACCAAATGACTGTGACAGCTGGTTTTGCCAACTTACCACCTGAATTTCGCATAAAAGCTAATATGCAATATTCTCAGAGCTTTCAGCAACAGGCCTGCTGCTATAAGGAAGGTAGGAGGCACCTTAAAGCTACCTCTACTGCCAACAGCTGTTTATCATTACTAGTGACAGACTCCTTCAGTCCCGCAGGGATTTGTTGTCAGACTGAGCTGGGCTCAGAAGCTGGCATACTGTTACCATGCTCTGTCTCCAGCTGATTCACCTTCCGGATAGCTAGGTCCATATGCAGCCATTCCAATCTCTTCCTTTTCCTTTTCTTTTTTCCCCCCATAAAATGGACCAAATCAGTCCTGATGTATGTGGGTGAGCTAGCAGGGAAATACTGTGTCCAAATGAAGGAGAAGAGCACTTCTTCCACAGGCAAAGCTGAGTATGGTTCATCTGTGTTTCTCCCCATAAAACCCAGTTATGGAAACTAGAGTAAGGGAAGCCACTGTAGGAGCTGCAAAGTAATTTGAGATGTGGTTATTAAAAATGAACTGTTGATTTCTTCTCATAAATGGGAATTCACTGGTAATATTAATAACTTTCAGACACAAATACATGTAATGAAACAAATCTTTAATTAGCAAGTGGAATTTGTGAAGGCTGGTTTGGTAGCATGACATATCTGCACAACACAATAAGTGATTCAGGTTTAAAGTTAACATCTTAAATACACTTTTTCCTATTGAAGGTATAGAAAGACTTGCGAAAAATTGAAAAGGAAAACTTTATATTCAACAACAGAAGTAGTTCATTAACAAAGCAGAGAGACAGTTTAACTACATTGGCTTAATACTTGTGTGCTTGTCAAAGCCAAAGCTGGTCAACTCAATCTCTTTCAGAGATATTAAAACAAGACTTGTGGGTAAAATACAAGTGGACCAAAGTATACTTGACTTCAGCAAGATGTTTGATGAGATTCCACGTAACAGTTTGGAGAAGAAAGTAGGAAAATACGAATTAGACAGATAATATGGTCTTAAAGACAGATAACTAGTAAAAAGAGACCACAAGTCCCCACAGAAAAAAAAAACACAACAAAACAAAACCAGAACATCCCTTCTTAGAAAGAGGGTCAGAACTTGGACTTCACATTGAGAAGCACATAAATTAGGATAAATAATTTATCAAGTTTTACAGTTTGAAAAATGAACCTAGTATCAGTACTTTAAAGCTATGTAACACATTGATTTCTGAAGATCAGCGCACTTGACAGAAGGCTGCATCTTTTTTTTCAGAGGAGATAAAACTAAGTGCATCGATCTAAAGAGTTTTTTGGGGAGGCTGCTTGGTCTGTTAGATATAATAGAGTTCTGTGCCAACAAAGAGCTATGACTTTTAATTCTAGCTTCTCTGCACTAATCAGTGATTTGCCACTGAGTGCAGCAAAACCAGAATCTCTTCCAAATATCGTGTGACCTCTTGCATAAGCCATTAAAAATCCAAATATCTCATATAAACTGAAGAACTTTTCAAAAGGGTGGCATGAATATTAACTAAAAAAGGATTAAAGCTTGCCATCCCTCGTTGTACATTTAGAATAGTGCACCATTAGAAGAAAAATTTCTCAATGTTCATACATGTTGACGAGGCTTAATCACATATAGGATAGACCTATTGGAGTGCTTAGGAATTATTTCTGATAACAAAGGCTCCCGGTATAAAGACTGTGTGATGTGATCCTAGAACAGCTTCAGATGAGGAAAAGGAATTGGTGAATCTCCTGATGCCATATACCTTCTAAATGGTCTAAAGACACAGGTAAAAGTAGGATCATGACTAGGTCAGATTAAAATTAATTTGCTTCACAACAATGGAAAGGAGTTTTGTACTTCCTGAGCTGTATTGAATCTTAAAATGGCTATTTCGCCTGTAAGGCTGCTCAGAAAAGAAATACTTTTTCTAATGAGAAAAATTTGGGGTTAGGTCTCTCTTTATATTCAGGGAAAAAAGGACTATTTTAGTTCAAATTTTCTTTAATTGCTCTTGAGTAGGATTCAGGCACAGAACATTGCTAACAAGATGAAATATTCAGAAATGGAGGGAGCAGTGGCAGAGAGAGGCATTAGAGACTGTCATTCGGCCCTAACTGACAACGGTTCAGTGTTAGAGCCTTTCCACAGCCATGGCTATGGTTTACTTTATACTTGAAATTTCATATCCTTAACCATATTCTGCACATTGATCTTCACTGTACTCAGTGATTATGACTGGCCATTTCACTTAAATATTCTTTGTATAAATGAGAAGTAGACAGTTTACTAGCAGCTAAGACAGATATAAGTAAAAAAGAGGGGGTTCAGTTTGTTTTTTTTCCTCAGTGATACAGTGCTATTTTAGCTACAAATGTCTGAAGCACAAACTAAAAGGAAAAGTTGCCAGCCACACTGCGTCAGGTTGCAGGGCTGTGCTGTACCACTTAAGGAGATGACATATTTTTAGATTTGAGCTGCATTAGGAAATTTAGCACTGTGCACATGTTGGTTACAAACTACAATTAGGGTCCACATCACACAGCAAACCATTTTTCTTATTTGCTGCACAAAACCAAAGATTATTCTAAATTACCATCACATTTGCTTAAAAGTAGTCTTTAGCTTTGCATTAATGAAGTTATGTAAAAACGTGAGAGGAACAATGTCTCCTAAGAAAGAAAACCTTTAACAACTAATGTATTATTTGCCCTTTTACTTTATCTTCAAATTGCCTTTTTTTTTTTTTTTTTGGTAATTAACTAGCAGAAGGAAAAATTACTGAATATTAGCTACTGAAAATAGTCTGGATTCACCAGAGAGCTAATATTGTGTAACAGCGTTTAGCCATGGGAATGGGAGTGGATTCTGGGGGCAGATTGTCAACAGGGAAATCTTCATACAGGCAGATGTTATACAACTTTGTCCTGAAATTAACTACTGCTCTGCCTTTGGTGGCAAATGAAATTAAAAAGCAAGAAGAAAAGTGGGAGAATAAGAACAGATATGAGGATGCCAATATGCTGGGCTTGAAGTCATTTGTACATGATTTCTGGTTTTCCTACAGCTGGCTGTTGAGTGAGATGAGCTCCAGACTCTCAAGCAAGGCTGGATGGATTAAATTTACCTGCGCCTGTCTGTCACACCCTGGCGGTCCAACAGTGACATGAAAAGTCCAGCCCAGCAAAGTCACAAGAAAAACATCCTCGAAATGAAGAATTTTCTATATACACCCATTAAAACTGAAATTTTAATGACAGACAAATATTCAGATGTCTTTACCCTTGATCAGAAAACCCTGCCTATTTATCAGGAAAATGATATGCAGCGACTACAGAAAGTTAATTTACTTAAAAAAAAAAATCTGTCCTACAAACCCTGACTTTGTTTTTCCAGTTCAATTTGTCTCCAGAAAACACTGAATATATGTCTAAGCTTCATCATTCATTTTCAGCAGGAGTAAAGTGTGGATATAAATAACAGATATTGACTTGGAGAACTATAATCATGAGAGTGATGGTCTCAAAAACAAAACAAAACAAAAAACAGAATGAATTTGCATAAGAAAAGTATTTTTCAACAGGAGATTGAAAATAATAGGAGATATTCCATTGGCAATACCTGATGGCTATTATTATTGTGTATTTGTCAATAGGAAGCAGGCACAAGTAATGAGTTCCTTTCGGTCTCAGTCTCCTGAGGGTGATTTCTCTATAAAAGGTTTCTTTCTCTCATTGACAGCCAGTGTGTAGGTGAGACAATTTTATATATAATGTAAAATTCTATTTTACTTGACGGATCCTCACTCCAGATAGCAAGCAATGGGGAGGATGTGTGGTTTTGAAACAAAATTGGAATGGGAAAAAGAAGGAAAAGGTAAGAAAGTGAAAAGTTAGGAAGGACTAAGAAGATGTATATCATTTAGTCCTGTCTTTTATATGCCAAATATACGGCTAGGCAGGAGGCAAACGAAGGCAGGTGAAGGAACCTTACACTATGATGGGAAGATGCTCTTCTTCCCATCTTCATGGAGGATTGTATTGCTCAGAAGGCAGCCTGAAAGCTGGGAAGGAGGAAATGGGAATTCCAGAGTGACTAAAATAAACAGACAGAGAATGATTGGGACCTAGAAAAATTCCATATGTCATTTTCTGGGTATGCCTGGTTAAAAAAAATCATGAAAAACATATGTGATGGTTAGGTATCTAAATTCTCTCTCTGATGCATATGAAGGAAAAATTTTTTAAAAATCAGATTCTTTGCTAAAAGTTTTCAGATAATTGCTACAGCACATCGGCGGGCAGATCTTCAAAGTTGTGCTAAGAAATGTCCCCATGTGACCTCTCTTTCAAGTCAGTAAGAGCTGCTCAGTCTCCACGCACTGCTTTGAGAATGCACCCACCTTCTCTTTGGGTGGTGGAAAGCATTTTTTTTAATCCTTCTTTGAAAAGTTTTCTAGTTCTTTAGGATACTTTTCCCTTTCTGCTTTGTATTTCACAATTTTATCTCCAAAACACTGTACTTGTTACAGAATGTTTAATATATTTATGTTTAATATCTCTTAACTGTTGCAGAATCCTTTCAGAGGGCTGTTACTGAGAAGACAGACTATTTGCTCTCTCCACTCATGGCCAAATAGATCTTTGCCTCTGTTTTTTTTTTTTTTTTCTCCTACTGCTAGCTTATGGGTATTAGTCATGCTTTGCTCCAAGGCAAATGTCTAAACTTATTCCTGAAATGACTATCCATACTGTTAGAATAATGCTGTTAGTAAATTTTAATTTAATTGAGTTTGAATTTTTAAAGCTGTGTCAGCATTTTCATTACAAACCACACAATAATTGAGCAGCTACAAAAAATACTCAAAATACCATAGTATTATAAAGTGTATAGTGACGTAAAAATACTGTGTAATTAAGACAATCTGTACCAACATAGAATTAATTAAATTTTATTCTCAACTCTACTTTCCCTGCAACTCCTTTTGCAGCAAAGATGATGTATGTCTCCCAGATATTTAAGCCTGTCATCTGAATAAGGTTTTTTCTATTGTGCCTATACATTAAAAAAAAAAATGCTACAAATGTGTAGGAGATATTTGCCTAGTCCTAGAGAAGAATACAAAATCATATTTCCTCAATTACTCCACTGATCAGACCACTGGTGAGGGTGTCTCAATTACATAAAAAGCTGCAGAACTGACCAGTAATAAGAAAAAGTTAAGGCTTAAAATTATCAAACATTTGCCTGATTATTTTAAGGTTTCCATTTAAACTTAATGTAAGGACATTTCATCTTGCCATTTTAAGCCTCTAATTAGTTACCATCCTTTGGCTTGGCATCTAAATCACAGCCTGATGAGACTTATTTTTATGCAAGGAGGCATCGTATAAGGAAAGGTCATGCTCTACGCAATTTTTGGCTTTGTTTAACTGACTCAGCCTATCATAATATGAAAATGTTATCAAACTCTGATCATAATTTTAGGTTTTTTTAAACATATTTAAGAGAATAATTAAGGCCAAATATCATGTTACCTAAATTAAAGGGAGAGAACATGAATCATTTCTTTCACTTCTGTCTCTGGAATCTAGGGCAACCATGATAAAATTCAGAAAGGCAAAACACTTTATATGAAGGGAGAAAACCACCACATTTTTCGATACAAGTTACTTTAAATATTACAAAACTTTTGAAAATAATCCTCAGATGCTCCTTGAAAAGACAGAGATTAATGAGCATAGACCAGAAGCCACACTCTGCTCCACGTGTTGATGAAACTGTATTCCTTACAATCAAACCTTCAAATGTAACTGAGGCCTTAGCTGGACCTTGCTTAAGTGAGCTGTGGTGGAAACTAATCATTTTAAAAGACTGTTTTGAAAATGTTTGTTCCTGCAGCTGTTTCCTAAACTGTTTAATTCTCACAACCCTGTGTAAAAGAAAGACTCTCTGATGAACATCAACCTGTGACAAAACCATGTGCCCACTGTACTCTGATGTGCTCTGGAGACCCACATTGTCCAACAGTCTAGGCTGATGAGCAAGACTGCTGTGAGCCTTGCGGAGATACAAGTTCAGGTCCACACTGCTGCTTCCAAACATCTCCCATTTTTAAAGGGATATCAAGTTATTCAAAGTGTTCAAAGATATATTTCATGTTGTTGAAGCGTTTGTCAGCAGTACCATGGACTTACCCATCTGGAGGCTTTTGCAAGCCTCCTCAATACAGTGAGAAATCCTCAGGTAGAGCTGAAGTACACAGACCTGTTTTATTCAAAACCAAAAGCTGTAGAAGTATCCCCATCTGAAGGATCCTTGTCCCATATTGACATACATTAGCCATTTGATCTCACAAGATCCAGTTTGTTAGGTTTTGCCTTGGATAAAAACACTCAAAAAGTGTGAAAAGAAAGACCAAACATATTCCCTATGACAGAAGAAGCAGACTTGCTAACATAGCTAGATGGATCCTCATACTGTCACGCTTCATTATTTCCACCAAAAGGAACACAGTATTTATTTGCTGAAAGCTTCTCAAGACTCTCAATTTCTGTTGAAATTCAGTAATTCCAAGTACTCTTATGTGCAGAAAACTTAAACTTTAACTGAATTCTCATCTTGTATTAAAGTAGATAATCCATTTTAGTCTTCTATCTACAGCATGCATGGAAATTAAGGTGAAAATAACACATAAGGATAAAAAAGCTGTGGGTAGCATGGATGTGATTACATATTGAGGCGGCATCACCTCGCTTACCACTAAACTGAATCCTTACCTTGGTCTATCAATGATTAGCACTAGCGCTAAAACAGCAGAAAGATAAAGGGTGGCAAAGCTATTTATATATCAATTCCATGTCATCATTAATGTATAAAATGCTTAGTCTTCATCTATTCATTATTCCACTGAAAATTTTTTCCTGTAATCAAAATAGCTATCAAAACTGCTGCAATATATATCCAAAGCAGGCATTACAGTCCTAGACTGCATAGTGCTGCATAACCTATTCAATAAATAAATACTCATGAATAATAAATAGAGTTACATAAATCTGGACCTTTATTAATGTGACTTGTGAATAAAAGAGAGATAGATTTATCAAATCTCTTGACAAACTGTAATGTGAAGATGAGGTTTCTGAGTTAGGAAGGCACTTAAGCATTTATATAAACTCTGCCACATTCTCAGGTCTGATTAATTTCTAAGCACATGCTTAAATGATTGCACTATCAAAAGCAACACTACATTCCTCTTGAAATGCAAATTATATGTGCCACCTTGCCCAGGTTTTTAGTTACTTTTTCCAGTTCAGCCCATTACCCTGGCTGGATTAAAACCTGACATCTTCAGTTCCTATGGAAATAATGAAAAGAGTGTCTCAGTCCTTCATTACTAGAAGATACTTGATTTACCTTCAGGTAAACTAGGAAGCTTCAGCACAGACATTTCAGACAAAGATAATAGCATGGCTTTACAGCTCTGCACAACAGAAGCACAGGAAAAATTGGTCTAATAATTCAGCTCACAAAAATAAATATATGCAAGAAACCATTGAAGTTACAAGATATATATCAGCTAAGGATTATTTAACAGGAGCAAAATAATCAGAGAAACTTTTAATAGCATAGGGGCTATTGAAATTTTTTAGCACATTGGCTTGCTTTCTAGACATAAAAGTAAATGCAGATATAAATCTCTGTTTGGATGTGGTATTAACAACATATATAAATGATTGTGCTGGTATCCATTTTAAACTGCTGTAACAGAGTTAATAATTGACATAACTACACATATAAATGTATACAAACAAACTTGTAAATTTTTATGCAAGGCTAGAGTCTATATTAAGGAAAAGAAAGTGGAGAACTAAGCAAGAATTATATAGCATATGACCTTTCCTTTCATGATGTCTCCTTGTATAAAAATAATGTTTGTTTTGAAGACAGCACTTCTAATATATCAATAAAGCAACCTTAGGTTTAAAAATCAAGTTTTATAAGTCTCTTCACCTCCCAGATGAGGAATAGGTATTTCTTTAATTTTTGTGAATCCTGGTATTCTAGCTTATGTGGATTTCAGATTTGCAGACAGCAGACATTCTATTTTTCTTTTTCTTCCTTGCAATTCCTCTATAAACCTTTGGAAGCGTTGCATGAGCATTCTGGTACTCTTAAGGAAATTTGCATTACTGTTCCACATAGCACATATATACTGTGCATAATAATAAATTAATTTCTACATGACAGATTTTCAGGGAGTTCTTCACTTTCACCAGTGGTGAGTTCTATCCAGGTACGGTGCAACATATTCCTTTTCCTTCCTATGGGGTTTCAAGAACCTCTTAATGCTGAGTAGAAACTTATTTCATGGTGGTGTACCACCGATGGGATGAAGTCCCATCACAGGACATGGTTTTCTTGACATCTGTTCTCTCAGCAGGAACAGATGAAACAGGGCAAGGCTCACACAGATGATGTATTTGCTGTGCAATTTCTGTAAAAGGGCTTGATTGAGAAACTGAAGTAGTAAAATCTCCTGCAGCTTTCAAGAAGACATTTAAATAACATCCTGGCTTTTTGGAACATCCACAATTTTCTTACTAATTATACAAGGACAGAACACATGTCTGTATCCATACAAATGTACTGTGAAGTACCTACTGTCTTACACAGGCAAAATACTTAAGACTAAAACACAAACAAACCCATATGTTATAATTTTTAGAGGCACTGATATAATGTTACAATCTTGAATCTGCACCAAATGAAATAGATATATACTTGTCACACTGATGCACCTAAAGATCCACAAACAGCAACTGACAACAGACGGAGCAACGCCGCCGTTGTATCTCCATAATCTGAGGTCAGAGACAGTCACAGTTAAGCAAAACAGGGTCGTGGTTACATGCACAGGTACAGTAGGCAAGTAAAAACTCCAGGTCAGTGCAAATAGTCAAAACTGATACAACCTCACATACAATTTTCATGCAAATGGCAATAGGGTGGGGTTTGGTTTTTTTTTGTGTCCTCTTGCTTGTATAAGATCATTTAAATAGTTTTGAGAATCCAACAAGATTTCACAGGCTGAAAATTATTTTTCAGAAAAACAAGATTAAAGTCATGAGTATCCTTGCAACATTGTCCATGGCAAACCATCACTAAGGAAAGGGATGTGTACTTTAAGGGAAACTGCTATGAGTGAAGAATGCACCACGTAATTTCAAATGACACTTCAGATTTTTTTTTTTTTTTTTTAACCAGGACCCTTGTGCTATGAACTTCCTGAAATTATGGGGTTTTTTATCCCAGTGTTGTCTCTCTGAGGAATCTCTCGTCTCTGCAGGGGAGTTCTTTGTTTTATTTATGGGGTTTTCTAGTAAGAAAACATCAGATTCATGGGATATTAACTTTTCATGCATTTGGCAAGATTTTACAGAAGTACTGCAATAGTCTCAAAAAATTATTAGTTCATAAGTAGTATAATGATACCAGCAATTGTTTCATCACCACCTCAAAACCATTAATTTAATCACTGTGATATGCCATATCTCTCTACAAATAACAATAAAAACACTTTATAAAGTACTTACATATTTTATATAGTGTGAATTTCATTTTCTGGAATGTTCTGAACTCATATCTGCTCCTTTTTCATCTAATCTAAATAAAATAAATCTGATTTAATCTGAAACGAATCAATTACCATGTGCCCAGTATCATTTTATAACTATCAGTAAAGAGATGCCATAGCCACTTGTAATTTCCATGAAGAAGAAATATATTATCGTACCTTTATAATAAAAATTGCTTTATCGTGTGATTATTAACCTGCTTATTGAAAAGAAAGTGTCAAACTTTGTGAAATATTACAAGTCAAGAGAATTAAATTTAGTCCTAGAAAATAAAGTGACTGTACTGTGTCTAATGCAAGCATTCATCACTTCATAATTGATGATTACAGCAGGAAAAAAAATAAAAACCAGAAAAGATTTATGGTAGTATACTAGGTAATTTTACCTGTCAGGTACTTATCCCAAAGGATACCCTCTCATGAGAAAAAACATATTGTGGTGAGAACAACAGCTTGATTCTTCTTGTTTGGTGTCCCTGAACTCATATAACTTAAAGAGCAACAGAACAGTTGTGCTATACTCTGGCTAGGTTTGGGTTTTTTTTCTGTTAAATTGGTCTTTCTGGCTTATTAAAACTGAAGAGCTGTCTAAAATCAGAGGAAGTTATTGCATTTTATATAAACAAGGTTGGAGTGTTTTGATACAGATTCTCTTTTGATACCATCTATAACTTAAGATGATCACAACTATGATATATCACATCCTATAAGGGTTTGGGGAAAGACATCTGCATGTTCTCACTTCTAACATTCATACTGCTCACTTGATTTATGCCTTATCCCTTCTCTACTTTTCGGAGGGGTGAAAATATCTAAAGTGAGTCCAGAAGTATGTGGAATTTGACCCGTATTTTCTTCTCCTACTAAATGTTACACTTAATACTGTTAGAAAGCTTTCCTCCTCTGTAAGCCAAATACCCAGGTCAGCAGAGCTTTGCTTTGACTAGAAGTGGTAGATGTGGCCCTTTAATCTGCCTTTCCATATTTTTATATTTAATATATAAACATATATAAATGTACATATTATATAAACATAACCATCTCAGCTTTTAGATGGTCTCAGCTAGGCAAGAAGGCTGTCTGATTTCTGGCTCTTTACAAGATTACAGTCACTTCCATTTACCAAAGGATATATGATTCCTCCCTCTTTAAATCCAATGAGAATTTTGGCAGTTTGTCTGTTTTATTCTAGTATCATTATAATTGCTGTGATCTGAGCCAAGAAAAGGTCTGGAATGCTATTTTAATGACAGTGGCATGCTGATATATGGCACTATTAACCTCTAGCTGTAACTATAGAAATATCCATTTTTCTTCAAAATTTCTCTTACATATTTCTTCTGGAAAAAAATTAAAACCTTTAAACATGCTTCACAAAAACAAAGCTTTCAGCACCTAAAATCCCCATGGGTTTTCTCTTAACATTGCTTTTTCTTTGTCAGGCCAGGCTCTTTGTATTTGACACTTGTTTGTCTTTCTAGAACTTCTGGGTTTATTTTTCTTTAAATGATCTGATTCTAGTAAAAGAAAAATGTAATTTCTTGAAAGATTATTGCTCAACAGCTTCATTTTTTTAAAGGAGAAGTTTAGCAATCCTGTAGATGGTCAAGCCTCTTTCTGAGCGGATTACCAAGTTGTTATAAGTTTCTGGTTAAGGACATTTATTATCCTTTGGGAAAAAAAAAAAAAAGGAATAAAAAATGTTTTATATGGGGCTGTAAATCAATCAGCTGAAAAGCTAGACCTGAATGCTCTAAATGAGTATGAATCTAATTTTTCTGTTTTCTTTGTACCACTGTCTACTGTGTGTCCTTCACCCCCCTCCTTTACATGTAGATTGAAGTAATTCTCATCAGTCTTACACTACTCCTGAATTTATTGAGAAAAGCTTCTCTAAATATGTAAGACTTTGAAATAATCTAGTTATACTAATAAAATCCAGCAAGGCTGTTGGAATATGATAATGAACTTCAAGACCCGTAAGACACCTCCATCCTTCCATTTGAAACATGAACTAAACATAACCATCTTCTGAATAGTTGGTCTGACAGCAGATTTCAGAGTGCACCCCTAAAAGACTACAGGAGATATGAGTGTGGACACCATGGCACGTCAAGGTATGAACCATCTTGTGTTACTCTTCCCATTCTCTGAGCTTGCTGGACAGGAGTCATACCCCCTCTGAATGCCGCACAGCTCCAGCAGCAGGACCAGGGCAGCTGCACTCAAGAATGACAACTGAGGCACTCCAGCTCTGACTATGCTATATTTTTCACATGAAAATCCACACATATGGTAAATCAGTGGAAAGTGAACAAAGATTCTCTTTTTCCATGACCCCATCCACAGGACTCCAGGCTCACAGTAGCCTCAACAAGCCTGGGTGCTGGGCAGCCCTGCACTGGGCTGGTTCCTGCTCCATTCATCCACTGCTTTCATGAGCCCTAAGCAGAGGCTGTGGATACAAAGGGGCTGGAAAGGGAGGTGGTCACTCTGTTCTATGGCGGCACACAGAGATGTTCAGAGATTAGAATGAGAGAAGGAAGCTGCACGAAGAACAGGAAGATTTAAAGAGGAGTAGGAAAAGGCTTCACTTTCATTCTCATTTTGCTGTCAGAAAACAGCAAGGGCAAAGGTAGCAGGAAGAACCACACAGAGGAGGCAGTTCCATATGTCGTGATGGAAAGGATAATGAGAGGCACTGTGCCTTTGTGTGATACAAAGGTAGAAAGACCAAGGAACATTTTTATACCCTACCTTTGCCGTATTTCTTAAGGACTCATAGCTGGGCTTGTACTTGCAGGGACAGTATAAAACAGTGATAGCCAAATACATAGATTGTCCAGTAATGAAGCTAAAATAATTGTATCCACTGGCTCCCTGATCCTGCTATGTGTCACAAACTCTTGTAGATTTATGTAGAATGACAACCCAGTGATACAAAGGAAAATTGTCTTGGTGCAGTCTTCTGGACAGGTCAATGTTTGGAAGCAGCTTAGTTTTTGTTGAGTGGTCATCTTAAAACTTCTTTGCAAAGAAAATGCAGTGGCCCCTCCTTAATTCTTTTTTCTTTCCATATACATCTTTCTTTAAAGAGTTAGCATGAAACTAGATAAGAGTACATTGCATATCTTCTTATAAAGACAAGAGTCTTTACTCAGGGTTTTATAGCTTCAAATTTATTTCCAGAAAAAGAACTCTAAATCACAGCAGTCAAAAATTGCAATAATATGTAATGTTTGGAAAAAGGCTGATACTGCAAAGTGCACCTCAAGTACAAATGGTCCTGGAGAACACCGCTTAGTAAAGAAATGATTCTTTGAGATATAAAAAGAAGTCAGTCTGCCACATTTACTGACTTTGAGTAGCACCTTACCCTGCCAGATGTCCCATTGAAAGGGAGACTCAGAGAATGAACCGCCAACTTGGAGAAGTAAAAAGTTTTTGTTCCCAAAATAGAGCCGTGCAATGTGCTGATCTGCAGTGTTCCTCCTAGAATTTGCATGAAGTGCTTTTCTTTCAATGTGTTTGTGGGTGTGTACTATAGGCCCCCTGATCAGGAGGAGAGGGTTGATGAAACCTTCTACAAGCAGCTAGAAGTAGCCTCATGATCCCAGACACTGGTTCTTATGGGGGACACCCACAGTTAACCTCCTAATGCTGAGCAGAAAAGCCTCAGCACAGCCAAATGCACTTAGAACGTTTTGGACTGCTTTGCCAGTGTACCTCTTAGCCTACCTCAGCAAAAGAGGAATTACAAATCAGAGTTTGTATTTATTTAAGTTCAGATCTACTGCTAGGTGAGGTCATCTTTATGCTGCACAGATTGGAAGATGTGCTGATACCAGAGGTCATGTTCATGTAAGCCAGATGCACTGGGCAACGTCCATTCTTTTGTCATTACTCTTGGTATGGTCAGACAATGCCATTTCTTCTATGACATTAAGTGTTCATTAGGAGTTTTATGTAGACTAGCAAAACAAGGTAAAAAATTGAAAGATGTCAGTCAAGATAAAGCCATCTGACTTGGACCATCATGAAAGTTAAATGCTCTGACGTGAAACTCTTCAACCACCCAGTTTGCATGTTTAATCCCACTATTTAGCTACCAGATATTCAATGTGTTTTTGTTGTGGGTTTTCTTTTTTTCTCTCAGACTTCAAGAACTATTTTATGTCAGTCCTCGACTTATTTTTAGTCTACGTCAATATTTGTATGTTAGACTTGAACCAGACTCTTTTTGTGCAGGGTACTGTGCACAGAAGAATGTCTTTAAGAGACAGCAGAAAAATATAGACAGATAATCTGGAAGGACTGTTCAGTACCCCATCAGAGCACAGTAGAATTTCTCATATAGAACAGTATTTTGGAGAACTTATACCTCCAGCAGTGCCGCTTTTGAAAAAATCACACTTACATAGTATACTGTTTAGTCTGCACTGCTACTGTTAATGAAAACTGAATGGTGATGAGCTCAGTAAGCAGGATATATTTCTGTGATTTAAACAATGTTCTTGCTCACGGCAACAGTGCAAAGCTGCCTCTAGAACACCCTATGCCCATGCTGGTTATCTAGCAGATTGTTAAAAATCTTTATAGCCTTGTGTAAATGTAACTGTCAAAGATTAGCAAGAAGGTTGTTCAGCTCAAGGACTGGCATAATGGAGGACATCAAACAGACAAGGAGGTGTGTTCATTATGTACAGAATACAAAAAAGGCATTTAACCAGACTTTAATAAAAGAGACTTTTGAGGGGTTGTTTGGACCTTTGGGGTTTTTTTTGCTTTGCTTGCTGAGATCATTCAAGACCTAATGAAAATATTTACAGTACACAAAGTTCTAAAAAATTACAGAATTAAATTTGCAGTATTAGCTTTTCTTATTTTCCTGGATAAGGTTTTGCTTTAGATATCCAATATCTGTAGATAATATTGTAGATTCTTCAAGAAGAATACTTCTCTGAACAGCAATACTACAAGTTTGAGTTTTATTATTACATTATTAAAAATCAAGAGTGGTTTATTTCTAAAGCAGATGTATTTTAAATGGTTTCAATTAGTTTTTTTCACAGAAGAAATCCAAATATTTCTTTTTAGCTGAGGAAATAGATTATTGAATATAGTAGTTGTATAGTGTTCCATAAAATTACTTACAGTACCTGAATCATAGAGAAAATAAATCTGCCCTGTGGGATTTCTTTTTATATTTAGTTAATTCAAACAGAAATCCTTGAAAATATCAGTTTACTTCTGCAGAAGGCTTAATTGAAAGACAAATCTAACATATAAAATTATTACCCTTCTAAAGAATTCCCACTTACTCTTTGCTTTTATCTCTCACCCTGCAATCTTTCTGTCCCTGGATGGTTGCCACAAGGTAGCCAGACTTTGCTGTACTTCAAGCAAGGATGCAAGGCTGGGCAGCTGTTGAATTCCCTGACCATTGACATTTTTAATTTGATGGAGTGCCTCCTTCTGTGTTATTGATCAGAGGGAATATAAAGGAAGAAATCTTGGGAGGACCCTAAGCATTAAATCACACTCATGGTGAATTTGCCTTGCAGCCACCTCCACATTTTATTACTACCGTTATGATGATGCACACTGGCCATATCCGAGCAGACACAAATGATTCATCCTACAGAGACTCTGATTTTTGCTGCAAGGGCAAATAAGATTTGTAGCCAGCTCAGTCCATGAGGGAGCTCAAGCTGTCACAAGTCTGATGGACAACACTCATTCACAGGAGAGTTCTTGTCCATTCCCAAGATTTACATCTCTGCAGAGGACATGCAGTCACTGACACCAAACAGCTTGTGCACAGGAGAGGCTACCTGCTTCGTGAAAGTAATCTTACAAATATAAGACCCCTTAGTTTCTCCCAACTACACCTATGCTTAAGCTTCTTCTGAAAGCTGATGCTGCATCTTCACGCTAGAATGTAAGTTTGTTTTCAAATTTAGTAATAAAAGGGAATAGGAAAAATTAGGGGGAAAAGCAGAGGGGAGTTTCTTGTAAAAAGAAAACTTTCACAAAAGCAGGCTGCAATAGAGGAAAAAATAGCTGGTGTAAGAAAAAATACTGATGACAGCTAACAAGGCAGAGAATGTGGCTAAATTGGGAAAGACTCTGCCACTTGGGCATCCCTGCTGCACAGATTTCAGACGGAAATATGAGCACTAGAGAAAATTCATATAATGGAGAAAGCTGCTCAAAGGTTGTAACACCTAGCAGCTTTGATAATGTTAAAACTACAGAACAGACTACTGAACCACCAGTTTTATTTGAAGCATTTCCCACTAAGTTACAGTACCTTGTTCAGCGCTTTCTGATTCAGCCACACAGAATATATGGGCCCCAGTGATGCGTAAGAAATGTTTCATCATTCAGATGTCTTGAAAACATGAGGTTCAAGACACACATGGACTTTATTCAAGCCATTGTAGTAGTGATGGTGGCACCAGGGGCTTTATAAATATTAATTTGAAATGTATCAATAACAGTGCAGAACTTTAAAACCACACCAGCCTTAGGTATTGTGCATAACCTCAGAATGCAAGATCATTACGGACTGAAAAAGGATGATGTCTGGAAGTGGAGGATTAAGAAGAAAAATCATATTGCTCAAAGTTTTTACTACAACTTCAGTTTTGGTAGACCCTGTAGGATGTTTATTTTTAGAAGAACTGAAAGTACTGTATTTCTGCATTTAAGTTGAAAATAAAAATCTATAAAGTTACGAAACAGAAAAGTTGACTCCTTTCACCTTGCTACAGCTTAGTAACGACAGAAGTTGTTAGAAGGGAGTGGTGTGCCAGCACAAAGTCTTGATAACTGTAGTTGCAACAGTTCCAGTACGGTAAAAAATGGGATATATGTTTCTTAAGTTCTCTGTTCACCTAGCTGAGGAAAAACATGTTTTGGAAATAAAGACTCTCCATTCCTTTGGCACTGAAAAGAAAGTTTACACCTGCTGTATCAACTGACTTCAGAAACCCAGAACACTGTTTTGAGCTAGGACATGTAAACAGAGAAATGCATGACAAGGCTCAGGGATGATCTGAAGCCATGGATGAAGTATGCACAAGCCCAAAGGAGAAAATAAAAAGAAACAAAGAAGAACAAAGCTTTCAAGACAGTCCTTAAGCTGGCATTAAGCAAGAGGCATGTTTTGGGGAGTTTATGATACAGGCAAAAATGTGTGTGCAAAATGGCTTGCTGGTTCCAAATTTTGGTGCACGCCAGTTCTGAATCATTCACAGATGACATACAACAGTTATATGGTGCCATATATATTGACCTAAGACTGTGTATTTAATCACATTTTCAATTAAAAAAATTACTAACTACCTCAGATTTGTTCCTCAAAGGGACCCCTGTTTTCTATGCATGTCTGCTCTCCCTTATCTCAGTATTGCAAAAGAAAACCCTGCCTCAACCAAAACATAAGCAATTATGTTTTATATGATATTTTCTTTCACTGTATTTTTAACAGGCACCTATTAAGATACCTTGCCTAAAGTAGGGCGTGCAGGAGAATTTTGGCCAGCTAGCAGCTAGTAACCTCCTGAAGCCGTGCTTGGCTTTTCAGAGCACTGGAACAGGCTGACTAGCAGGGTTGTGGAGTCTCCAGAGAAGGAAACATTCAAGACCTGCCTGAACACCTACATGTGTGACCTGTTCTAGGGAACCTGCTTTGGCAGGGGGTTGGACTCAATGATCTCTCGAGGTCCCTTCCAACCCCTACAATTCTGTGATTTTGTGATTCAGTGAACTAGATGAATATTTATTGTTATCTGGTATAGCAATTCACATGTTCATCGGTTAAAAAGATATTGTGCTGCTGACAGACATGCCTGAATACAACAATTTTAATACCATATTTTTGTGCTACTCTATTAGACAGGGTGCCTTGTGGAGTCTGCACATATTAGCATCTGAGTCTGCCAAATGCTTCCTCATTTAAACCTCCCGTTTACTGTCACTGATTAATGGGTTGTTTTTTCCAGGACCTGGGACTCTTCTTCCTTTATCTTCAAACATTGGCTGTTCACATGTTTTCTCAAAAGCCATTAGCAGTCTTCTACTTTGCCCTATTCACTAGGGAGCATTCACATTTGAATTGACTTCCCTTGCTGTAGGCAACATTCTGTGTAATCAATGGCCAGAAACTATCGAGGCAAAGATTACAGTATTTTTCATATAACATCTTCTTTATATTAAGGTATCCACACACAGCGAGGTCACATTCAATTCTTGTTCATTGTTTGGAAAAATTGGGGAACTATTCTGTGGTTTCCTGGTTTACAATCATTTAAAAAGCTCCCTATTTCATTAGAGGTTTTTATTTCTACCTAGTTTTTGAATTTCAAAAGGTGAGAGTGCAATTTAAAGGTTGGTTGTAATGAAAAATGGAGCAAGGTAGTATGTTTAGCACTTTGCATTCATGTCAGCTTAATAAAATAAAATAAATGTTGCCCAGTGAGTATGAGACAAAGATGAAAATCATATTTCTAGCAGCCTAGCAGTATGCCAATAGGAAGGTTAATTAAAAGCACAACTTATTGTGACTTGCTCCAAGAAAAAATATTCCTTCAATGAAGGACAGTCCTAGAACATTTAATGTATGTCTGAGGATTTTTTTTTCTTTTTCTTTCTTGGCTTTTTTTTCCTTCTTTTAAAAAGATCACTCACCAATAGTGATTATTTTCTTTGTGGCAATCTTGGAATGACGCTATACCCCATAAAACCGACAAATTATCATGAAGATGCTTAGATATGCAATATATTATAGCCTTGCCTTCTTAAATACAGCCAGCTTATCAAGGTTAGAGGAATGAAATATTTTATTTAATGATTCACAAAGTATTTTTACAAAACAGGAGGGAAAAATCTGGTTTTGGTTTTCATTAGAGCCCAGGCTTTAACATTGAGAAGAGACAGTGTCTAAGTGAAATTTTGTAGAGAACTGCTAACCAGAACATCGACATGTCTCATTTGCTCTCCTGGGGTTATTACTACACTTAAGTCACTTATTCCTAGTAAACTCAACACATTCTTTCAGATAATATCTCGGTGTAATCTCAGTTTTGTTTGTTAAGGAAAGCTTTCTGATGAGTAAAGCATTTGAAGTAGATTTCCCAGTAGAAGAAACACTGGTTTAGACTTTGCTTGCAATTACTTGAGGTGATAACATTACCCGTGTGCAATGGCAAACATGTTCTTTGCTGCTCAACAGAGGCATTTCCAGTTTACATAGGTCTTGTGGGGGACATACTTGAAGAGGACCACACACTTAATATGTAGAGGCAATACAGCAAATGCACAAAGTTCTTACAGACATCCCCCTTTGTACTTGCTTCTGTGCTCTTTTCACATGAGGGGTAGAGGGAATTCTGAGTTCAGTGAAGCAGCACTGGGATCAGTTCAGTGTAACAGAGAGGAGAATTAGGGTGCTTATCTCTGGGGAAGACTGCAGTGTGTTGCAGTTTCTTTTTCAGCTGCTTTGCTTCTGCGCGTGTGAGATTAGAAGCGGGATTAACTGAGCTCCTGAAAAAAATGAGTGGAACACATCTGCAGCTCTCACAGAGCACAATAATGCAGAAAACGCTGAAAACAAGCACTTTATTTGTATATTGCCAAGATTAGAACTGTAACACACCATATCCCAAAGCTATGCAGTCTTTTGCGACTACAAAAGTTGCCGAGATATGTCGTTAGATGTGTGTGGTGTCTTTTGATATTGAAAAGCAGAACCGGTCCCTCCAGGGAAAGGCTTGCTCATTCAGCATAGAAGCATTCTGCTATAGGACAGAGATGAATCCTTCGTGATAAATCCTAGTTCAATGCATTTCAACACAGCTAATTTAGAGAATTGTATTATAGAAACTTGTACTGCTGACCTACTCATTTTAGGAATACAATGCATGCAAGATAATTCTATTCTGACTTCACCATTTTGCTACATCAAGGATTTGTCTCATAGACCTTACAATGCTGTGCTTCTGGAGCTTTTGTGGGGTTTGGCTTTTTTTGCTGCTTCTAGCCTAGTACACTGTTTCTTTGTAAATTATGCAAAGTGTGGAGCCAAACTCATTGCAGGTACCCATTGACCTCCTAGATAGGCATAGAAATTTTACGGACCGTTTGCCAGTGCTTTAAAAAAACCCAAACCAAACCAAAACAAAATTTTCTTGTCTTTTTAGTAAGCTCATTTTTCTTGCCTTCTCATTTTTTTCCAGTATTTTTGGTGGATTTAAACATCTAGTAACCACTATAAGAAAAACAGAGGTTGGGAAGCATGGAGACCATTCTAGCACGCACATCCACAGAAGCAAAAAGTCTGTATTTATATGCCTACGCATTGTCATTCCCAAGTTGTTCTGTGAACTGTTTAGCGATAGCTGAGATTCTGGGCCAGCAGCTTTTGTTACTGTGTTTTTTTCACTCTTACTATTGTTGTAAATGAAAAAAAAAAAAATGGCAGTGCTCCAGTGACCAAATTAAGAACAATTCAACTTCATTTTGTCCAAAGCTATTCATACAAGTGGTATTATAAAATGTTCTAATTAAATGCAAGGCAGCATATTAAATGTCGTCTTTCTAATTCCAGAAAAGTGCTCACCACACAATTATTAACAAACTAAAATAAAATATTTTAAAAGCTTTTGTTCAGATCCATTTGTGGCTGCATCTTTATGAACAGTTCTTCATTTTTTTTAATACTGCATGATGAAATTCAACCTTTCTGGTTTTATTACTGACAAAAGGTACAAGAGGCATAAGTTACTCAACACTAAGGTGCGGGCAGCAAAAGACTATAAGCATGTTACCTCTGATGTATTGTGGCTGTCAGAAACGCATGGCCTGGTATGTGCAGGGTCAGAGACCAGCACCACCATGTCTCAGCTGACGGGGAACTTACCATTTCCTCGGTGTCACATGGGATTTTCCTTTGCCTTACCAGGAAGAATGAATAACATTTTTTTATCTGGTTTGTCTCACAAATTGCTCCTCTTTGCCAGCACAGAGGACTGACCTTTGTGGCAGATTCAGGTGATGTTTCTGATGGAAACACAGGCTCTAACAAGAGAACTGATGATGCTAGCAGATTTAATACCTTGCATCTTGGAGCAGCTACTGCTAAGGTTTGGAGCTTTTGCTCCAAAATTGGGTCTCTCTTGAATTGGATGGTTTTATTCTTTTCAGGGGCAATGCTTGTGATCAGCATATACCAGGAATTTGAATGGTTTCTTACAGTTTCCCCTTATTCTGCAGTATGCAGGCAGGAGCTGGTCAGTACACACTATACACTTCACAATTATCAAAGACTATCAATCAGAGATGTTCTCCTGCAGTAGAGCCCACTGATCCCAGCTGCTGGCAAAACACTCAAAAAAGGCATAGGGAAAAGAAAATTAAGACCCTACCAAAATTTATGTGACATTTTTTGCATCCTACCCCATAATAACAACCCTGCTGAAGTTGAACATGCCTCCTTGGTATGCAAACCACATTTATAAAAGTTTCAAGACTGCCTTCACAAAGAGAAATAAAGGCTTCATAACTGCAGAAATCCAGGGATCTGCATGCTATGTGTCTTTTTTCTTTTTTTTTTTGTAGTAAATTATGACAAAGAATTCCTATGTTTGTGTTATTTCTGTCTTTCACAACGAAACATCTTGAAAGGATCACACCTCAGCAGTTCTGACACTATCTATAAATGTGTACAATATAGACGAATTTATCACCCAGTTTGCACCATTGGTCACCTGCCTTTACTGCTTTTCTTTACAAATAAAACCCCCTGAACAACCATACAAACAGTGAATTGCCATTTCACTACAGAAGTTGTCTGGGGTCAGTGACTACAATATTGAGACCGCATCCTTGAAGAACACATCATACACGTTCTATTTGACCACTCTATACCTGCAGACTTCTACAGAAAAGCATTTACCTGAAGTTTTCAAGGCAATTTCTTCTGAATCAATCACCCTATATCCTGTTGATTGCACTGTGCAGGGACATGATCTATTTACATACTAAAAAGGTCAATGTTGAACAAATCAGTATTAAGGGGGCTTTATCACTGCATTCAATTGAAACATAAACGTGTATGGACCCAGGAATTTGTTTTGCCTTTTTACCTTAATGTACATATACCTGAGACACCTTAGACATAATGTGGTATTTCAGGATAGGTTAGGTGATGGGAAAGCAGGTTCACATTATAAACCTTTCAGATAACTAACAGGAGAGATCCACATCTGACCCATACTGTACATAAATCTCTCCACTAAGTGGAGAGATTTATGTACAGTATGGGTCAGACTCATCATCTAAAATGTGTAATTAATTCAAGGGTGCGACATTTGCATAATAGCTTCTTCTTTTTTTCAGACCCAGTTAACAGGATACAAGCCTTCATAATAAGCTTTGAATTATATTACTAGTTTATTTAATTTACTGTATTCAAGAATGAAAGTAGAATACAGACTGCTAAAAATATTTATAAATTTGTATTCAAGTGAGATTATGCTAAAATATTAAGGACTAACTCCTTCTGCTAATGTAAATTTGCATAACTCCCTGGACTTGATGCAGTTTTCCCCTGCTGATTAAAGTATAAATTCAGCCATGTTGTTTACCCCAGCTGTCATAAACTCTGCAAGGCTGATGTGCCTCCAGCATATGTCTTCTTTTAGAATATGATGGTCTCATCAGTCACCTGTGGTAAAAGACACAAAAGTTTGGACCCAAAATGAAACCCTGACTACTACTGCTACTTTCATGGAAATTATCCTGTCTTTTTTGTAACCTCTGTCCCACAGCTTCTGCACGTCACCTCTCACAAAACATGGACATGACTTAAAATTGTCAGGAGATAATTGTTTTGTTTGTTGTTCTTTTTCTATTTCCTCTCCATTTCCCTTCCCTGATTTACTCTGTCTTTCTTCCTCTCTCCCAACATTATTTTTTTTATCATTAATCCCAAGTGTAATTCCTTGGTATTGCAGCAAGGGATTGTTTCTATTGTAATTTCTTTAAAAAAAAAAAATTGTCTTCACAGATCACAACAGTTTCCACTAAATTTCAGAAGAGACCTATACATCATAGTACTGATACCTAAAATTATTTTTTATTAAGTTGATAGATTTTGAGAAAATACCAAATAGCTTGCTATCTTTTGCTGAGACCAAATGGCAAGGCTTGGAAAGGGCAAGGAGAAGAATTGTCCGAAGAGGTGAAATAAGCCCTCTGGGCCCATTTTCTTTTCCAGAATTTGTATCCTGAGGGAACACGGACTCCACTTCATCCACTTGCCTCCCTGCCACACTACCAGAGCCCTGCTCTTTTTCAGACCTCCCACTCATCTTCAAACAGCATAGTAAACCACTTCTGCGACTCATACAATGGAATTATATATATTAGTAGTAATAGTATTAGTATTTACCTTCAGTAGTAGTGGCAAAGAACCACACAAATACAAAATATGAGCAGTAAAAACAACAACAAAATTGGATTGGGCAAGTCAGCATGGCCTGAGGCTATAAAAAATGTAACACAAAAAAGTCCTTCTTATAATGTTTTTAATTAAGTTTTCCTTCCTTTGACAGGATTTTTATTTTGCTGTCAGAAGAAATCATGCTGTGCCATTTATCTGTGTGATGTTTATCAAATATGTTAATAACACAGGCATCAACATTTTGAGCTGTTAGGTAATGCCAATAACTTTGAGACTTCATCTGAAGGAGGAGGGCAGGAGCATTTCAAATGAGCCAGGAAAGACTGCCAGTAGGTAATTCACTGATAAATTTTCCCTTCTTCACAGTGCTTCCATGCTCCTGTCACTTTTGCAACATCCAAATCAGATCTGATTGCAGAATTGGGTGAATTCAAAGTCAGGCTAAAGACCACACCACCTTATTTTATCAAGTGGGACAATTAGAGATAACCTGTTAAAGATTCCAGTGATCTACAGCTGACGCTTTATGAAAGCACAGAACCCATAATCACCAGGACTGACCCTGTATTTTGCCTCCTCCACTCACACCAGCTTCAACAGGAGTGGAAACTCAGTTCTCATTCACTCAGCACCTCAAGTGTGAGCAGTAAAGTTCAATACTGCAGTAAACATTTTTTAATGTTATCTTTGGTCCTTTTAATTCTGCCCAGTAAATAAATCACTTCCCTTTCTCAGGAATGGCATCACTATCTGACAATTCACTCAGATACTGCTTTGGGGGAGCTTGGGGGAGGTGGGGGTGTGGTGGAATTATTTAGAGAATATATAGTTGTTCATTTTTATATTACTTTACAATCTTTATTAAAATGATGCCTCCAGGACCAAAACCATATTTTTATAATAATCCATTGCATACTGATGGGATAATTTGAACTGAAGTTGTAGTTAGTTCATAATTTTCCTTCATTTTTCATTTGAATAATACATGCTGTGCAATGAACATATAAGATCCAAGGCTTGCTAGAGAACTTTTTCCAAAAATCCTGATTTTCACTTCTTTGCACTTGCAATCCTCTGAATTTTACCAAACCAAAGAATGGCATAAGTTCAAATGAACCACTGGGTATAAACTCATCTAGGCAGTACTCAAACCTGAGATAATTTAAAGGACTAAGGGACTTGTTCATTACACTTGAGAATTATCTCCAACGATAGAGATATCAAAAGTGTCTGGGTGAACTGGTACAATATCTGACTAATGTCATAGTGAAAAAAGTTATCCTAATACCTAATCAGAATTTCCCCTGTTGTGTATTGTGTCCTTTGCCTCTCATCCTTTTATTCTGCATCTCTAAAAATCATAGAATCATTGAACATGTTGGATGGGACATTTTAATGTCATCTAGTCCAACCTCACTGGGGACAGTTATATAAATATGCATTAAACTTGCATACCACGCGGGTTTAATTTTCACATGTAATTAAAGTGTTTTAAATCAAATTAATTATATGTTCTTCCATTTGAAGTCCTCCTTTAGTTTACCTTCACAATGAAGGTTCATTTAAAAATTTCAGTGGTTTGAGAACTTCTATTATTTTCAGGGCTAGGCTTGATCCAAAGCTCACTAGAGTAATTAACCCGCGTTTCCTTCACAGTTCCTCAGAACTAGCAAGTAGGGGAGGTTTTTTGTGTGATATTACTGGCTCATATACTTCACTATAAGGAAATTTTGAATAATGACTTGGAGAAAGGTCTCTAATTTACATCCTCATCCTTGATCGTACTGGAGAGATTATGATTTTCAATGTCATTTGTGGCTTTAATACACTGGTATTCACACTAAAGCAGACATTTAATCAGATGAAAACAAAAGCTCAATAAATGTAAATTTTCAAATACAATTTATTGTGAAGCAATGAGGTATAAAAGGGTAAATTTCACCTTTTCCATGAAAGGCCAGCAATACATGCACACATTTAGTAACCAATGCTGAAATGGTAGTAGGTAAGTTGCAGAGACCTGTACTGACAATGGCCTCCCAGATATGACACTGGGATGGGTTTTACAAGCAGAAGTGTTGGACATAGATTGTGTGGACACATTAGACTGCTCTAGACCTCTCTGGCAGGGGCGCTCGACTAGATGATCTTTCAAGGTCCCTTCCAACTCCTAACATGCTGTGATTCTGTGACTGGGTTTTGCACCATAGAGGACAAAAAGGGTGGAGTACTGTCCATATTCTGACCCAGCTTCAGTCTATCTCTGACCCCAGGGTCAGGGTCCCCAATGCCCCCCAGGGCTGGGGCTGCCCCAGTGTCCCCTGGCTGTCCTGTTTCTGGCTGGAGAAGTGGGATCAACCCTGGCTTCCAGGTGTTCTCCTGATGAATCCCACAGAGTCTGGACACACACAATTCTAAAGAAAGCAGTTGTCCAAGAGCACCTAATTTCCAAGTAGAGGGCTAATACCTGAATCCAAGTCTCTCAAAGGCAGCCAAACCATGAGGGTGAAAGCCTCAGAAAGTAGTTCCCTGCCCACAGGATCTCCTCTCTCTGATGCCTGCTGTGGACCCCAGCACTTAGTATGGGAGGGGACAATAAGTGGTACTGTAAATTCTTGTTATGGAACTGGGCACCTGCCCAGACTTTACATCATCAGTCATACAGTCTTAAGAACTTTTTTTTTTTTTTCTGACCAATCTGCACATTATTTTCAATTTCTGATCTATCTCTTACTGAGAAGTTACTTTGCTAAGGGAAATTTCAGAAGTAAAGAGTGCTATACTTTATTTGTTCTTCTCGTTGCAACAAAGACCAAAATTGAATAAATAGGAGGCAATACCAAATGAGGGAAATGGATTTGATCACCCTCAAGCTATTTGAACTACCACTGTAGGATCCTCTGGGCATTGCAGGAAGCCAATAGTTTTTAACTGTAAAGTTAGTAATTGTTAGAAAGTAGCATAAGAATGTGTTTTCAGCAGGGAGAGAAGATGAAGGTGAAGCAGGGGAGGCCTGGAGTTGTAGGAAATTAGAAATAGAAATTTCTAATTATTAGGAAATAGAGAGGGATTAGGAAAGCCTGTCTTTTATACATCACTTTCTCCAGAAAATGATTGATCAGAATGCTGCTACATACACAAAAGAAAATTTCACTGCACAATACAAGAGTCATTCTGTGAGATCTGCTAGAAGAAGTTATAGGACATAAAGTACAAGAATATTCACAGGCCCTTATGTACCTCTGCCTATGATGTAAACTCCACAGCAGGATTTCAGACTGATGCTCTTATTCAGACATAAAACTAAAAGCATTCTAATCTTACTTGGTGGTTTTACAGTACGAGCATAGCTCCACACACTGTAAATGTATTATAATATAGCGAGCAGTACATCCCAGCATGGCACAGCTGAGGAGAGTGGCCATACCTGAATAGTTAAGTCTACACTGCAGTCACTTGAAATCATGCAGACATAAGCAAGCTGCTTTTAAACTAGCTCTTTTGGGTAGCTATCTCACCTTAAAGTTTCTAAAGAGCATTAGCAGCATTGAATTTGCCATCCCAAGAAAAGCCCTGTGTGTGTGGCTCTTCACACATAACAAGGAGTAAAGGGGAAGCATTCTGTGCATAGCAGTGTGATTGCCTCTCCTGCTGCTGACAAGAGGGTGAAAAAGGACTCATGTTTTTGGTATAATCACACATCCCCGAGTAACTGTAATCTCCCTACACATCTTTATTATTCTCTCAGCATATCCAAGCAATTCAGAAGTTGAAGAGTTGCTTCAGAAGTCTTCCTCAGGTCTCTAAGACACAGTAAAAGTGCCATGGCCCTCAACACACACCCTGTCTGTGTTGTACTTCATTGCTGCAGGTGGCCCTCATGGAGAGCACAGTGGAGATCTTTGGATGAGCTCTGCAGTGACTGTGCCTGTACATGTGGACCCTAGAAAGTACCAAACTCATCCAGAGTCTAAGAGCCCAAGAGATGACAAACACTCTGTGTACTGCAGCAGCTAAGATAAAGTGTCAGTGTTCTAGTCTATGGCAAAAGAGATACCATATTTCTAACTAAACACAAAACTGCCTACGATGCACTTTTATCTCTCCACAGCAGGAATCCACAGATCTCTGTGCAACCTGGTTAAAAACTGAGGGATGTCTTCACAGATCAAAATAAAACACTCCTCCAGCCAAGAATCTGCCTGGCAATTGGCTGGAAATACCCAAAGGGGAATTCAGCACAGTGTCCCCATTGTAGTCAGTGTGGGTGTCTGAGCATACTAAGTAACTTAGAGGTTCACAAGCTATTGCCATCACCTTTTTAATTCTTCGCCTCTGCCAGTCTACTAAAATATTGGTATTTCAGACACCTCCCCATTCCATTAATCACAGTCATAAGTATTTTAAAGCAATTGTTTGTCTTTTCCTTAAAATGGAAAGGCCACCACTCCTGTGAACATTAAATGACTGTGAATCACAACAGGCTTCAAACTTGTAACATCAATTATAACCACAGCTAATTGGAGCACAGTCAGGGCTGCCTGATCTGACAGACACTCCTGCCATTAGTTTTGCAATGGATCATGGCGATTTCAAATGACTCACCTCTGCTGCTCTGAAGTGTTTTGGTTCCTGAACATTATTAGACCAGTGCCATGTGTTCCTGTTATCAGCTCATAGAAGAGTCTGTACTTGAATGTACACTCTAATGTCTGAAAGTGTCACAGACCTTTATATAGGGAAAATCATCACCCTCAGAACTGTGGAAAAGGAGATTGAATGCTTTCTCAGCTTTCTCTTGAGATTTTTCCCTTTTGACCCTTCCATCATAGTATTACTATCTCCCTCTATAACATGCCTATGTGCCTTTGGACCAAGGCACATAAACTGTAAAATCTGACTTTCACAGGTTATTCCTGAGTGCTCTGTCTGGTCTCTGAAGGATCAGTGAAGTCACCCTCTGGGATCTCAACCTCAATAGAAAAGACATATTTGCAATCCCTACCATGTTGCTACTACTCAAATTATTTTCTGTAATTCTGTGTACAGAAGGTACACTTGAAATGATGCAAATGCTACCACTGTTCCCAATGCAACTCATGTGCACTCATTCACATTGTGAAGTTCTTCCACTGCATATTATTAGGTTTAAAGCATTTTGGATAAATCAGATTGAAGTAACTGTGGTTGTCTGCAAAAGAGTTGGGGAGGAAAAATATGAAACACATAAAACCATGTCAGTGAGAGAATCAAGTGCCAATTTTGGCCTGAGCATGCAATCTATTCAGAACTTAAGTAAGTATGAAAAAAAGCAATTAGCGAGGTCCTTTTGAAAGAAGCTTATCAAACAAACCATATGCTGACAATCAAAATCTGTGGCAGAAACTTGATCCAGGACAGATATTTCCATTGTGAAAGGAACCATGGTATCTAGAATAAACTATGGTGAATTAAGGAAACCAAATCACAGCCATATTCAGAAGATAGGTTCTGTGATAGTTGATGTACAGTGGGGTTTCTCCTTGATTTCTATAAACCTTTAGAAAGCCAAGTATTTGGATCATCTCTTATAAACTGAACATTATGGCTTGTCAAGGTCTAGGCCAAAGTTGGGACATTATGCAGGTCATCACAAACTCCACCACTACCTTCATCAAGAGAGATGATGTGCACTTGTTTTTCCTGACATGTGGATTGCCTTCATCTGCCACAGTCAAGTCAGGTCTTCTGATACTGCTGAAGTGCTGTCACCAAGGAACACAGCACATATTTAAGAGATGCAGAACTGGCATGAAAACTTTTTTCTCATTAGCATCTTCTCCTCCAGGTCTTGCTCCTGGAAAGGCATCAAGAACACCACCATAAACTGACCCTAGTCCTGTCCCTGTCCCCAAGGGCCTTCCATACACTTTCCTTTTCCATACTTGATTCCTCTCCCAAATATCACTGTCTCATCCTATCTCTGCTAAAATGCTTTGCCTATCCTATCATGAAGTACTCATCTCTAAATCCTAAACATTAAACCAGCACTTAAAAAGTTCAAATTTAATTCAACTTACAGTGCAGAAAACTGACTTTCTCACAGACTTTTGTGCCCTAACACTTACCTTGAGGAATATAACTTAGTCCAGTCAGACCTTCCCACCTCCTATGTAAGTTTTCTATAGGCAGTAGTGTGGATCACACAGGCATGATAAATGTGAAAAGTTAGTGGGGGCTGAAGGTTGGCAGCTGGCTGACAATAACTAGAACAAAAATTAGATGTCCTAATTTTCTCTGTGCAAGTTTTTGATCCAGTAGCTGCAATAGCTAAGACAAAATCTGGTTGTTTTGTGACAAATAGCCTGCCAAAACCCCTGGTTTAGCCATCATACGACAGTACATTGAAAAGCTATAGAACTCAAAACACATATATAGAGAGTGAACAGTCATCTTAAGCTTTTTGGCAAATGTTTAATGAGTTTGAAAAATGCTAAAGCTAAAACCTATGGCAGAGAAAAATTCTTTGCTCTTGTTGGGCTTCAGGTCCAAACAATCATGTATATTTAGTGTGAAAGTAACACAGTTACCATTTAAAGGCCTATTCCTATCATAATCTAAAGCCACTTACAAGAAAATAAATTTTATCAGCAAAAGTGTAAAATCCATAACAGCCCACTTAGAAAAGCTACTAGTTACTACCACTGTATGCTTTGATGGATTAGCCACCTTGGTTTCCCTCAGCTTTTGCAATTCTGAAGATGTTAACATAAAATTTAGTTGAAGACTCTCAAGGACCTACAGAAGAGTTAGTGTAAGCTAAAATGGGGGAGGGGGAGCAACAGTGTTAATTTACTGTAAATACTGGTACCAAATAGAGTGGTAAAATAGTTCACCAAATTCAGTGGTGAACTGATGTGACCTGAGGTGAACTGAAAATATTATTGTCATACAATGATATCAAGAAAGAGTTAATACAGTAATTTTTGAGGAACTGAAGAATTTCTTTAAAAACTGTCTCTATTAGCCAAGCTCGGAGAGATTTTTTAAATCCCAACACTTACCAAAACAGACCTATGTACCTGAATGTATATAGATTACCTGCCTGTAATCTTGACTACTCAGACAGGTGGCCTTGTCTCTCTCTCCCTTAGAAGTCAATGTGAAGTGATATCAGATCATTATGACTACAGCACTGCTCATCTTCAACCGGCTAAACAACATTTACATATTCTAATGCGATGAGAATGACCTATTGGTTTAGGGTATGTTTACCGTGTAGAAAGTGAAGTGGTCTCTGAGGGTTCTTGCCTGCACTCACTCTGCCTCCCAGAGCTCACAGGAATGACGTTTGGAAACCTCTGCTTCTCAGCAGTGTAGAGCTGGGCCACAACCAAGCAATGATATATTCAGCACAACCACAGTTTTTTTCAGCCACCTCACCACCTTGGGAAATACTGCACAGAGTGATGTTTGGAGGCACACACTAACAGGTTTGGGGTCTCAGCAGGTCCAGTGAGCCGGATAGATACCAATACTCTCAGCAAGGTCATGTGTTGTCTACACAGGTCTTTTGTGTGTCCTATGACAGAAGAGGAATCCACTTGTCACTAAATGCGAAAATGTGCTATCACTCTATTAAAAGGCTCATGAAAACCATGTACTCATGAAAGGGTAAGAACAGACATTCTTAGAAGCATAAGTGAATTTTACCTCTGGTCTTCTAAAACCTCCTTATGCATTCATGGATATACCTGTTCAGAAGCTTTACTCACAATCCAGTATATGGTATTTTTGCAGTGATTTTCCTTTGCACAGCTGAAGAAAAGCTCATAGACCATTTTCCGTGCATAAAAAGAACATATGTACAGTTTTTCTGCTGATAATATAAACACCATCCCTTTGTGAATTCAGCTGTAGAGTATTTTGATAGGCAGATAAATAAGGAGTTTTACTACAGTCTCTTATTCCCAGGTGGGTGGTATTTTCAGTAGTGCTATTACTACCTGTATAAATAGCAGCGCTACTGCTGGTGTAATTTGGACTGCTGTGGATGTATATACTCAAAGCACAATTGGATAGTTCTTGTTCACCTATAAAATGATAACTGCAGTCACCTGGCATTTGGTAAATAGATTCAGCAACCTCAGTGCTTCAGAACATCTCCCTAATTTGCCACAAATAAAGAATACTGCATAAAACCTGGCATCCCACGTGAAACATCCTGTAATTGCTAGCATAAGGGGGAATACGGCATATTCAGACACCAATGTACTTCATCTGCAAATATCCACTAAAACTTTTTATTACATAAGCTTTTAGGCTTGAACAAGTGCACTCTTACAGTACTGTGCTTCTCTGATTAAATGAGGGAGGAATGTAACCTAGCAAATATATTGATTCAGAATAAAAATATATCTACAGGACTTTAGCACTCTTTAGACTGCATATTGACTGGGAAAGTAGAAATTTGGTTTGCTTTATTTGGCTTGCTTAGGGTTTGGTTTGGTTGGCGTCCTTCATTATATAATTAACGGTCTATGTTCTCATGTAAACATTGATAAGGAAAATCATTCCAGAATAACAAATGTTGTAGTCCATAGACAGGAAACCTAATGACTTTAAAAGGAAAACTTTAAGAGGTATGTTCTTAGAAGGAGTTGTATGATGTTTCACGAAGGTCCACATAAACAAGTAGTATGTCCTCATGGCTCTAAAGAAGTAACATTACATCCCTAATAAATAGTGATGCAGTAGCACGACAGTGCCCTTTAGATCTGTAGTGCTATTAGAGGATGGAATTCTTGGTTTTCTATTTTCCCCTCACGTTCCTTTAACTGCAGCAAAATCTTTCCATCATAAAAATATTAAGAACAGATAACTTGTTAAGAGCAGTGAACTTTTAGTCCTACATTTAGAGTACCCAATCTTACAATGTTATGGGATATATTTACACTATACATCAACTCTCAATTTCCATTTTTGTCACTACAGAATATGATAATTTCTTATGAGGTATTGCCTTCCCTGATACCTCTGTTTTTCACCAAGTCAAAGATTTGGAAATTAATTCCAGTGTGCTGTTGAAAGGGGAAATTTGCTTCTGAGATTCAAATACTCTTTTTTTGCTTTGACTGAGCAAAATACATCAATTTTTCAGTGTTACAACCAGTTAATAGATTCTCCCCAAAAGTGACACTTTAACTGATTACACTCTTCTAGTCTTCATGTCACCATGGGTATTAATACTCAAAATTAAGAAGTCTGATTACCACCTCTTCATCATACTTACAAGTTTACTGAACTTATTAAAAATATATTAATGTAATTTTAAAAGTGATTAAAGCAGTTTCACACAAGAAGAAAGACACTTGAAGCATCAATTCTTCCTATGTGCTTACATCTACCATGATTGAAAATGTTTATAATTCATCATTTTCATTTTGTAATGACCATTCATTTTCTCCTTTTTTGGAAATGCAAGTCTTAAATTTACAGAATTTTCTTTTCAGTGTTAAGTGAAAAGATAAATGCAGTGTCAATTTAGCAAAATACAATTTATTAATTGGGAAACTGCAAACAGAAGATTTTTCACTAACTTTAGTGGATTGAATCACACTCTATACCTTTGGCAGGTAGAAGTAAAAAAAATAAAATTAATCCAGCTCACAAATTTAACTTGATGTTGTCTTTAAGCAATCTGGAAATAGAAAATTATAAACATAATTTAAAGCAGGGCATTCCTCCCCCGCTGCCTAGTTACATGAGTCATTATATCACATTCTTATTTTCCAATAAAACTGATTTCTAAAGTAGTTACTTAGAGAAATATTTGCAATATTTCCAAGGAAACAAGTTTTCACAAGTGACATGTTTTAGCTGTCCTGCTCTGGTCCGAATATCTGTTCTTTTTCATAGGTATTAAATTCTCTCTTTCTGTGAGAAATAAGACATTTCCATACCAATACCAAAACTCTTCAAGTGGAAAAATAAATGCATCACTGCATGTGTCTCTATGTATGTGCACTTTAAAAGATTAAATCCTGGGTACTCTTCCTTTTTGCATCTAAATAAATACAACTTTCCTGCTTTGAGATTCAAAGAGGTCAGAACGACCTGTTTCCCAAGGATTAGGTCTGGTTCCTCTGTTAGAGACACAGATTGTATTTTAGTTTCTTAGTTTTTGTTCTCTGAATAAGTACAAGTGGAGGAATTTTTTAACGTGTGAAGCTAGGACAATGATTGAATTTTGCATGCACTGTGTGAACTGCCCATAGGGAAGGGAAATCTTGTCTTAGACTTCCTTTGGAACTGGTTCCTTCATACAGGCAATTTCTCAATGTATGTAATTAATTGTTAGTCTGTGTACTCCAATCAGATGAGCAGTCCTTATTTCCTACATTTTAACCTGCTTACATTATGTGATTTGTGTAGCTGTTCCCACCTGACCCTATCACTACACTGGACATTTCACAGCCTGAACAATCCAACTACACAACCGTATGTTGATCCTATGCTTAGAGATCTCTCCTTTTATTACAGAGATCATTCATAGCCCCTGATAAAGTTCAGCATGGCAGTTAAAGCTAAAGCTCTAGTTCCCTAATCATTACACTGTAGGAATAAATGACATTCAGTTTTCATTCTTGGCACTGGACAACATATAGCAAACATCCAGCTAAGAAGTTGAGGCATCTCAGTCACGAGTCCAAAACCACACCATCAAATCCATCAAACAAAGACTGTGCATTTGTAGACTTAGCAATGTGAGTTACAGAATGGATCCAGTGGGAGATGCAGGTTGGGCATAATGGCATATAGAGACAGGAGAAGTGGAAGAGAGCCTGGCTGTGGGCATATGTACACACAGAGAGGCTGAAAACACTGAGAAACCCATATCAAGTTAAGCCAACTGCACACCGTGTTTGTGCTCCTATGTGAGCCAGGCCTTTATCAGTTTAGCCAGGACCTCATCCTAATGACAGTCATACTCTTCTTGGGAACAGCATCTTTCCATTGCAAAATACTACGGTATTTGTTCTGTGCAGACTTGTGTATCATTGTGCTATGTGCCATTACACATTGCTGTCATTCCATATGGCATCTAACAAGGAGGAAGCTAATAACAGAATCCTAGAGGAAAATCAAATTCAGTGAGGAAAATTCTATTTTAAAAAAGCCCAAATCACTTTCTTTAAAGTCATGTCAGGAATCAAAGAACATATAGATGTAGTAACTCCTGAGTGTATTTGGAGAAGCCTTGCTTAATCCAGTGTCAGTGTCAAGCAAGAATTTCAGAAGTAAAGAGGCAATTAGAGAGCATGGAGTGAGGTGCAGACATGAGAGTCTGGCATGCAGTAAAGTACATTGCGTTTCTTTCAGTAGCAACCCCTGGGGTGCTCCTTGGGAAAAAGTTTGTTGACATTTCATTTTCATGGTCTTTTATTTATATTCCATGTTGTATGGAATAAATACCCTTAAAATGCCTAAATATATAAAGCTGCCAGCATTTATTTTTATGGACACAGGCATGGATTGGAACTATCCAGAAGAGGATTGAAAAAGTATGCAATATCCGCAATTCCCTAGAGCAAGACTTTTCTTAACTAAAACATAATTTACAACATATATCACCCAAGAAACACAAGGTAATGCATGTTTCTGTTTATAATCTGGTTCTTTTAGTAATTCTATATGAACATTATGTGAAATTTGCTTTCATTGAAAGTTCTTTTAGTCATGCAAGTCAGCTCCTTCTCTCCTTTATGTGACCAGTTTCTAATACGTGACTGAAGCAAGCCTGTGCTTCATAATATAAGTTTTCGTAACATGATATATCTATTAAAAGGTACTTTGCTATTTTACTGGAAGGTGTATTGGTACATATATAACTGTACACATAAATTTATGGATAATTGTCCTTTAACGTAAATCATCATGGTCTACTTATTTTAATATAGTCCCATAGCAGGTTAATGGCAAAATAGCCTCCCTGTTGACTTAAATATAAGGTAAAGGTAATGTTTATTTATATTTATTAAAGATATGTGGTTTACTGCACAGATGCACAAGGAAAAAGGAGAGCAAAAGTAAAGTGACATCTTGAAACTATGAATGCTAGGCTGATTCAAAGATCACAGCAAGAACAAGAGTGCCTTTTTTGACCTTGGAGATTTTGAAACGTCAGAGGCTGGACAATGAAAAATATGGTGGATAGAGGTGATTTAAATAGCTTCACAATTTGTTTGCACAGAAAACCTCACTAGCAGCACATGTTTAAGCTCTAGGGTAATGAGGTCAAGAACAGCGTTTATGAAACCACTATCTAGGAGTTTGGTTGTCATCAGAAAATAAAGATATGTTAAGCAGCATTCAGAAGCACCCTGTTGGATAATGAAGAAACTCATACACAAAAGCAGAAAAAAGGAAAGCTCAGAAGTTTTTATTGTTAGTTCTTTTAAAAGACTATAACTGACAAAGAAGGAAAAAAAAAAAGTAGATATGGACCTGAGCTCTAGACTTCTACAGGAAAGCTGTTTTAGATCACCTAGTTATATTCAGAAAAACAACAATCCTAAAGTCTTCTCATAAAATCTGAAAATCAAAGACAAAGGTAAATAAAAAGGGACTGAGCTGACAAGGAACTGTGGAATAAGAAATTTATTAAAATATTAAGAGATGCATTCAGCTGGAGACTACAGTTATCTAAATACAGGTGCTAACAAGTTTTATTAGGTGTCTAAGCTTCCATAGTCAGTGAAATGTGTTCAGTTTTAAATCCAACATTTACAACTCAGCAGATAAAAAGGTCTCTGTAATTAGATTGAGTATATTACTACATTTGTATGGGGAGAACTCTGAAATTAGATTGTCTATATTACAAGATTGGTATTGGGAGAATAGACTCATAGGTATATTTATTACTGAAATCACATACATTTAGGAAATGAATTGCAGCTCAAATCTTTCAGAAAGAGATGTGCAATACTATAAGGTAGATATGACATGGGAATAGTTATGGCCCAATGGGATGGTGAAAAAAGGAACATTCAAACTGATCTGTAACTAAAAAGTATCTTAAGTCAGTTTTATATATAAGAGTATCTGGCATACGGGATCTGAATATTTGAATGTATGTGTTTGCATACATTTCGGTAATCATCTGAACCCCAGGAATATGCCAGATTTTATCCTTCATGTTGGGTCACCTATAGTAACTAATCAGAAAATATTATACTTTTAAGAGATTCTGATGACCATGAAACAAGAACAATTTTTGCCCACAAATGTAAATACTGGGGTTCTTTGATGAACACTTTTAAGCTTGGACACATCATTGTGAAAAATTACAGCAGAGGAAGAACTACCAGAAAACAATTTCATATGTTTGTGAGAAAATCCTCAGCTGGTTAAGTAGTAAAACTAGTAGTCATAAATATGTTCTAAATGTTTTTTTTTTATCAGCAAAACAGAGCAATGATCAGATGTTTTTCCATCTGGACTGTGAAGAGTTTTCACTTACACACTGAAAAAGACAGAATAATTCTGTGTTTTAAAAATAATTGAAGTGAGATGGGTGCACGCTTAGAAAAGTGCAGAAGTTTTTATTTTATTTCATATGTCATAAATAAAGCACATATTCTCATGCTTTCTTAGTTCCCCTCTTTCTTTGCTCTACTTCTCATTTCTGCTGCACACAAGAACTTTCCCACCTGGAAATTAGATTGAAATTAATCTGAGGCCTCCAAATATGAAACCATGTAGATTTCTTTCACTAAAAAACTGATTGGGCCTCACTCGCACACAACAGCTGTATTCAGATTACAATAAATAAACTGATTGCCATGGAGAAGCATATTTACTTAGAAAAAAATATTTTATATTTTATATTATTTTGTTGCAAAATTGTGGAGAATGGAGGTAGCTGCCTGAGGACATCTTAAGTTTTGTGTGATAGATATAAACTGATGGAGACAGAGTTCATCGTAACTATTAGGTACTGGGTACCATACCAATAGGTGGCAAGGTCCTATTGCAAAGATGCATGCAGACGGGTGCCTTCAAGCTGTGGAAATTGAAATTTTGTGGGGTACATATATGTCAGAGCTTCAGGACATGGATGCTCTGCTAATGTGGCTACAGTGTTGTGCATTAGCTGCCCTGAGGATTTGTGAGGGCATTGATGAGGCCTCCCTTAGAACTGTAACAATGCTGGATCCTCTCAATTTTGTTATGTCCTGACCCTGGGAATGGACCTTGTGTCTCTGGTACCATTCACACTTACAGAACATACACACACACACACACACACAATTATGCGTTCTGCTCTGGGCACTGTGCACTGTGGATGCTCATCAGTGTAAATCAGCTGGATTACACCTCACAGACCTTCACAGAAAATGTATTTATTGGTGGATTTGACATGACAACTATCCCCGTGAGATTGCTCTGGCCAGCTTCCAGGAACTGATGAATGCTTATTCTTGAGCTATTGTAGAGGCCTGGAAATGGGAGCCTAGCTAAAATAATTACCTGTCAAAAATAAGTCACTTACAGAAGCACAGCATCAGCCACATGTTGAAGGGGACAGGATTCATCAGAGCCCTACTATCCACAGAGAGTGCCTGATCTTAGAGCAGTCAATACATCCTCTTTAAGGTGCAAGAAGACAGTCAAAAATATGTAGGTGAAGGTGATCTAATTGATCCACCTGGATTTCCAAGAGGTTTCTGAAAACTCTTTACTCAAAGATGAAACAATTAAGTGTGCACAGAAATTTAAAGTGGATTTAAAACTGGAGACAGAAGATAGAGCATTTCTCAGTATCATCACAAGCCAAATTCTGCATGGATTTGTGCTGAAACTTATTCTGTTTAAGATACTCAAATTTTCACAGAATCACATAACAGTGGGTGTTGGAAGGGACCTCTGGACATCGTCTATATCATCTAGTCCAAATGCCCTGCTAAAGCAGGATCACCTAGAGCAAATTGCACAGAATCACGTCTGGCTGGGTTTTGAAGATGTCCAGAGAAGGAGATCTTATCTTAAGGAGCCAAATGACTAGGCAATAAATTTGTAGATGAATTTTGGTGTAGATAAATATAAAGTAATGCACATTGGGAAAACCAATCTTAGCTTTGCACATAAAATTATGAGCTCTACACTGACCATTACCCCTTGGGAGCAAGACCTACATGTTATGATATATAGGCCCATAAAAAACATCAGGTTAGTGTTCTATAACAGCTGAAAGCGCAAAAGAAATGTTAGAAATTATCAGGAAGAGAACAGAGAATAAAACAGAAAAGTTCATGCTGTGGTATAAATGCATGTTCTGCGCATGCCTTGAATATTGTGTTCAGTTCTGCTCTCCTCATCTTCAGAAGGATGGGTAAGGTTCATTGAAGGTCAAGAATAATCAAAAGCAAGAAGAAAAGTTTCAGTAAGGCATAACTAAGTGGATTTGGACTCTTCATTCTGGAAAGGGGGAATGTAGTAAAGATTCACAAAATGCTTAGTGACATAAAGAAGGTAGGCAGAGAGCAATTGCTTACATCATCTTCTAATATAAAAACTAAGGACAAGCAAGCAACAGCCAGGTTCAAAACCAGTAAAAGGACATAGCTCTTTACGCCAGTAGGTATCAGACATGTGGGACTCCTCGCTTTTGTGGATGCAAAAAAAAATATACGTGTTTAAGAAGAAACCAGACAAGCACCGCACAGGTAGGCAAACACCAAACAAATCCTACACATCATGACAAAACTGCAGACCTCAGAAAGTAATCCACAGTGATCTAAGCAGTTGCAGCCAGAAGAGTGCTGAGGAAGTGTCTTGTCCACGGTTTGAACAATACAGCCCCTCTTTTGTTCTTAGATCTCACAGAGAGCCACCTGTGACTGCCTTTCTATCCTGAAATTTGCAGCCTATTGTTGATTATCCTGTGCTATGAGAGGGAATAAAGTGATACTAATGATGTATGCCCAGCACACAGGCCCAAGTCTGCATCTGACATCATCCAGGGCACTGTGGTTCCTGAGCTGATCAGATGGTTAGAAGTTGCATCACTACTTTTTAGGCTTTGGAAGAAGTTTAATTTTCAAGTCCATCTTTTCTGCATATAGAAGTGTATGTTTGAATATTGGTTCATTACTAAGTTAAGGATAGTACCATTTGAAAGTCAACCTTTACTCATACCAGTGCTATGAGATAATGTGGTTATTGCTTGCTCCAAGCAAAAGAGAAGACTGCAGTGCTCTGGAAATGCCAATGCAGCAACATTTTTGTTTTCATGCACACACTGTATTTCTTTTTTCTAGGCTGCTTCTGCTCTTTCTTTTAAGCACTTTGCTAGCGGGTACAAAGGAGGCATGAACTTCCTTCCATGATCTTTGTGTCTGATTGTTTTGGACACTTCACCTCTGCTTTATGCACAATAGATTTAATTGACAATGGACTAGAGTCAGAAAGGGATAGGCTCAGATGAATATGTCTGCCAGAATTGGTCATCATGTTTGTTTTGGGTTTGTGTGGTAAGGTTTTGGTAATGGGGGTGGGGGGGAGCAGTCTGCAGGGCTTCTGTCAGAAGTTGCTGGAATCTTCCCCTAGGTCCAGCTGAGACCTTACAAGCTGGCTCAGAGACACACCCATCACTGACAGGCTGATGCAATCAGTGACAGTGGTAGCACCTCTGTAATAACATATTTAAAAAGAAAAAAATAATCCAAGCAGAAATTTCTTGCCACCAGAGAAAGGAGTGAGAAGATGTAAGAAACTCTGCAGACAAATTCAGTGAAGGAGGGTGAGCAGGCGCTCCAGACACCAGAGAGAGAAATTCCCCTGCAGCCCGTGGAGAAGACCATGATGAAGCAGGTTGTCCTCTGCATACCATGGGATCTTACGGAGTATAGATTCTATCTGAAGCCCATGGAGAATCTCATGATGGAGCAGGCAGAGACACCCGAAGGAGGCTGTGAGATTATGGGAAGCAAGTTCCTGGCAGGACCTTCAGCCAGTGGAAAGAGGGGCCCACACTGGAGCAAGTTTGCTGGGTAACTTGTGACCCTGTGGGGAGCCGTGCTGTAGTAGTGTTTTACTGAAAATCTGCACTCTACAGAAGGGACCCACACTGGGACAGTTCATGAAGAACTGAAGTCCCTGCAGGAGGGACTCATTTTGGAGAAGTTCATATAGGACTGTCTCCCATGAGAGGGACCTCATGCTGGAGCAGGAGCAGAGAGTGAGGAGTCCTCCCTTTGAGAAGGAAGAAGCATCAGAGGCAATGTGAGGAACTGACTGAAACCCCCATTCCCTATCTCCCTGTGCTCCTGAAAGGGGAGGAGGAAGAGAAATCTGGAATAAAATTTGGCCCAGGAAGAAGGCAGAATTAGGAGGGAGGTGTTTTAAGATTTAGTTTTATTTCTCTTTATCCTACTCTGTTTTGATTGGGTAATAAATTAGATTATTTTATTCCATGTTGAGTCTGTTTTGTCCATGATCTTAATTGCTGAATGATCTCTCCCTGTCCTTATCTCGACTCGTGAGCCTTTTATTATATTTTCTGTCCCCTGTCCAGCTGAAGAGAAGAGTGACAGAGCAGCTTTGGTGGGCACCTGGCCTCCAGCCAGCATTAAACCATCCCAGTGTTCTATCCCCAACAAAACTTTTCTTAGTAAAGATAAGATATATCTCTTCTCATTTTTAATGCATTAAATCTTGGCACTAAGCCCAGAGAAAGTTTGGGAGTTTGGGATATCATCTATATCTATTATCGCTCCAGGAGTGTAATAAAAGAACATCTGAGGAGCAGCACAGCATGGGAGTGATTCATTTTTAACCTAAAGAGTAATGATCTTGCACCTTTCCCCGCTCAATCAAAAAGAATGAATATATGTGGAAAATCTTGGCTAAGTAGCTTCTAAAGATGATGCTAATTGACTTCTCTCTTTGTGTGTATGTTCTGAATAATATTATTTACTTGCAAACCATTTTGGATAAACAGCAAAGTTGGATCTACAAAAAATCCATAATATGAACTTTTTTAAGTAGTACAAGCATGGACACCAGACAAATACAGGAGTCATTCTGCTTTATCTCACTTGTTTCAGGTACCCCAAAGATCTCTAGATTCTCCATACAGATTAAAAAAGGAACCACATCCTTGAACAGCAAAGCTCACTTGAATTCAGTATGTAAATTCAGATCTATCTAAAGCATCAAGTGACCTTAGTCCTAGAACTGTTCCATGCAGGTTGTTCCATGTGTTACTGACAGGCTAGGCAGAAGAAAAAACCCAATGAGCAAGCACATCACATGTAATATCCCAGTATTGCCCATTTAGTCTGCAGTAACCATTCTCCTCACAACAAAGAGTGAAGTAGATCCAGACCTACTTCTCAGCCACAAAACCTCAGTGTCCTGTGCTGGGGACCTTGCATAAGGGGCTGGCATAATCTGTGCAGTATATGTGCAGCAGCACGTGTATCAGCTTCCAGCTGACATACTTTTAGTAGGATTCTTTAGACTTGGCAAGCTTTGCCTGGAGATTTTGGCCCTTTTATTTTCAAATTTAGCCCAACAGATTTACCACCAAGAATGAGAAACATTTTTTACCTCCTAAATTCCAGTTCAGTGGAAACCAGTATCTAAAGGAGTAGCTATTGCTTTACCAATGCTTAGTTGTTTACATCACAAGTACCATTTTCTTCTCACCCCATTTCAACTGCTCTTTGTGTACAGTTAATGCCTTAGAAAAAGTGCCAAAAGGGAGTCCTTTCTCTGAACAAAAATCACTGCATTTAGCTTCTGTTTTATTTCTGTTTTGTCTGCATTTCAGAAGAAGACCGACACTTTAAACAGCAATTTTGAATCAGTGTTTCCTGCTGTATTTCTCTTTCAGGCAGTGCTGATGTATGTACATTTTGAAAGGACAATCCTCCTTTGTCTCTCAGGCTGAACATTAAACACTGCCAGAGCAGCAGAGCAGAGGGCCACTGGGAGATGAGCAGAGGCTGCCAGCTAGGCAATCTGAGGAAAGCATGATGAAATCCCTTCTCAGCCACACTGACGGTCTTCTGACAACTCAAAAATACTTCCTACATAGAAGCTGTTTGTGGTATTCAGTCATATTTCATGTGTGCCCTTCTGGAAAGTGATGTCCAATCAACGCGATATTAAAGAGCCTTTTAAAATTATAATGGTGCATCTCAGTCACTAAAAAATATTGGCCTTTTCTATTTTGAACCTCTTTACTATTCAGTATAAGTATACAGCCCTGTGTTTTAGCCTTATGTCATGTATTTCCTCTTTTCTTTTTCCCCTTTCTATACATACTGATATAACTACATGGAAACAGAAAAATATACACTTAAAACCACAAATACAGCCTTGTAGAGACCCCAGTGTATTTTGCTACAATTTTAAAGTTCTGTAGATATAAAAGTCAATGCAAATAGTCTCCTACTGGATACACACAGTAAAGTCAGAGATTCAGCAATCCAATAGCAGGGTCCCGGCTCAGTCTGCCTGACTCCAGCACAGAACCCCTCCCCAATGCAAACCTGGATACCTCACTTCTTCAATGAACAGATGGCAGGCCTTGATTTTCCTCAATTTCCACTGCGTTAATACTCATCTGTGCTTCAACTCTCCCATTCTCAAAAGCATCATTTCTCACTGCTTTGACCCTTGCCACTCAAAGGTTTTATGAACAATATTGACACTGGAAGGACTGTTCCCTCTCCACCCCCCTCAAAACTCTCACATCCTTCCTTGTTGGTAGTAGCAGCATAAAGACCTTCTCAATGGCCAGCTATTTCTCTGTCTAAAGTAGACTTCTCTGTGGATGTATGTGTCCTGCTTGCCACATGTTGAACAGATTCAGGCAAGGTCTTTGAGTGGGAGTCGATGAATCTGAGGATGCAGCTGCTGTTTGAAGCATCAGCTGGTAACTATTTTCTCTCTGCAGGCATCAACCTCTGCTGTCAGCCTTGTTCCCCCTGATGACTAAGGATCCAGTGCTGCACACATTTGGTACTAGGAGCTTTATGTACCAGCTGCTCTGGGGAGATAGGATGCAGGGTGTGAGCACTGTGGAGCACTTTCTCACAGATGTAAAGCCCAGAGAGCCTATGTAAGAGTTTAACACTGACTATTATTGCCTTTCTTTCAACTCTAGTCTGGCCTTTGAGATATCCTTCGAGGTCAGTATTAAATGGGAAGAGATTTCACAGAATCTAATTTCAGGCATTTGATTCATTCTCCAGACTGGCCTCCCCTACTTACTCTTTACTGAGTAGGCAAAAGCACAACATCTGAGGATGGGTGTCCACATCACTCATGGATGTACCCAGGGCAACCCCAAGTGCAAAGAGTCTCACACTCGACATTTCCCAGCCATTTACTCTTTTCAGTCTCTGCTGTAAATAAGTACAATTTTAGTTTAAACATGGGGAGCCCAAACAATACCTGAAGGACCTGCCTGCCTCTGGGCCCCTGAGTGTACTGCAGCCTGTAAGAGTCAGGTACCCACAGAACCCCACAATATTAAAGGAGGGTTCCTACCTGCAATGACTTCTTATTCTCAAGGAATTATGCCTCCTTAAATATGTTTTTCCAGGCAGATTTCATCTATTGGTGGGTACTCTGGATTTACTATGCAACCAGCAAAGTCTGTAATGCCCTGTAGGACATCATTCCCCTCCTTGGGGTAAGGAGCTGGCCCCAGGATGTGCTTAAAGCCCAGGGCTGGGGCTGCCGCAGTGCCACCCCACAGCTGCCCTGCTCCTGTCTGGGATGGTGGGACAGGATCTGGCTTCCAGGTCCTGACCTTATGAACCCTAGGGCGAGCCCATATAGCCCTCGCGGAAGGTCTGACAGACAGTGTCCCCAACCAGTGCATACTCTAGTTACACAACTGCACTCCACACCTACGTATGTGCCCCTCTGCACCTCCAAGAAAGGCATAGCACTCACACCAAACCTTGTATCCCACATTTGGACTGTGATGGTTTGACCATGTAACAGAGAAGGGACACAAGGCAGAGGCCAAGGGGCTCCTGAGGGTGACAACCCCAGAATAGAGGCCTGAGGGACATAGTGTGCATCACACAGGGGCAACCAGCCAAGTGGCTGTGGCCTTTGAGTTTCCCAGCAATGTTTTTTTTTGTCTTCTTTTTGCTGCTCTGGCTTGATTTATCATGTTTATAATGTAAACGGCAAGTACCTTCAGTTAGGGACCATGTTGTTCTCTCACTTCTCTCAGAAGTGCAGTAAGGATTTATTTTATCAAGTAGCTGTCAATAGTTGTCGCCCTTGACTGAGATCTCTCCGG
>VXBZ01002111.1:0-83613 GCA_013399135.1 Heliornis fulica
GAGGGCGGTTTCCAGTCGGGCCGGTCGCCACGGCCCGCGGTGCCCGGAAGCGGCGGCAGCCCTGTTAGCCAGCCGGCGGCCGCGGAGGCTCCACCTGCCCTTGCCTGCGGCAGCCCGGGGCGCCGGGCGCGGCAGCTGAGCCCCGGCCGGTGGCCGCGGTGCGAGCGGCAACTCTAGGCCCTTTCCGGCCGTTAAGGATGTGGCGGGCGCGGCCGGCGGCGGCTTGGTGAGCGGGGCGGGTCGTGGCAGGGGTCAGGGCGGGCGCTGAGGGCTGCCGGCGGGCCTGGTCCCTGGAGCCCGGCGGCACTGCGGAGTGAACGGCCGCCGGAGCCGCGACCCTCTCTGGTCTCTAGGCCTCTGCCCCGGCTGAGCAGGCCCTGCGCACCCGTGGGGACGGGGAGGCCGGAGCCGTATAGCGGTGCGGGAGGAGAGGGTGGATGGTGCAGGGGTGAGCCTGAGGCCTGCTCTCAGGCGGTGGGGGACCCTCTCAGGAAGGCAGCGGAGCTGGGGAAGGGTCTGGAACACAAGTCCTACAAGGAGCGGCTGGGGGGCTTTTAAGTCTTGAGAAAAGGAGGCTGAGGGGAGACCTTATCGCTGTTTGCAAATATCTGCAAGGAGGGTGCAGAGAGGTGGGGTCAGTCTCTTCTCTCAGATAACAAGTGGTAGGACAAGAGAGAATGGTTACAGGCTGCATCTGGGGAGATTTAGGTTGGACATGGGGAAGACTTTCAGTACTAGAAGGGTTGTTGGACATTGGAATAGGCTTCTGCCCAGGGAAATGGTGGAATCACCATCCTTGGAGGGATTTAAAAGGTTAGTGGATGCAGTGCTGAAGAACATGATCTAGCGATGGACTAGGCAGGTTTAGGCTGGGGTTGGACTCAATGATCTTAAAGGTCTCTTACAACCAAAGTGATTTTATGATATTCCTCATCCTTCAGCTTCCCCAGGACCTGAGTGTGCAATGTGGAAGGGAGCTGAGTCTCCTGCATACCTGCCCTAGTGAGTTTGGACCCTCTCCATGTCTAGATGTCTGCCCTTCCCAGCAGCTGCCGACCTTCCACTTTCATTTATTTTTTTTGCCACTGGCCTTTACACCATTGTAGGCAGGAGTGGTGAAACAGAATGGCCTGTAATCTCACAATGGCCAGCGTGGGAGCAGCAGGAGGAAGACAAGTGCTGTCTGGTGCTGAATGTGAGAAATAAAACACCAGAGTGCTTTTTATTGGGTTACATTGGAAAGACGGCTTTGCAGTCATAGCTGTTAAAAGTGAATGTAACTTGTTTTTACAGAAAGTTTGTCCCAGCTGAGGTGGGGATTTTTTTTTACTCTTAAACTGTAGCAATATGTATAAAGTGTTAGATATTGTGTCTTCCAGGTCGAATACTTGGATATCATAGTAAAAGGCCCCTTTCTCTTCCTTTACAAGGTATATCTATAATCTCAGTGCTAGAGTAGTCAGGCTGCAGGCCTGTAATCAGGCACAATCTGATGGTAGAGCTAGTTGTGTCTGGAAGGCTAATTTGTTGTTAGAAACAGCTTGCCAGAAGCTTTAAATTTGGAGCTCTTTAATACTTAAAGGCATTGATTTGGTACAGTTTTCAGTGTAGTTGCAATTTTCAGTGAAGATTTTATGCTGGGCTTTTGGGTTTGGGGTTTTTTTTTGATCAGCATTCATCAGTAGTTTCGAGGAAGAGGAGAGAAGAGAAATGGGACATTGTGGAATAATGATAGAGTAGGCTTTTTTTAATAAAATACAAGTTTGTATGTACAATTAAAGTAGGTATGGTTTGAAATACATAATAGGGCTCAAAAGACAATAGTTAATCAAGTTCTTACCATAACCATTTTGACGCAACTGAACTTTTCCTTCAATTTAATTATACAGAACAAATGCTGTGAAAGACATTATATTTTGAAAAAAACAAACACAGTGAATACAATTATATGATAGTTAAAAATGCCTTTAACCCAGGTAAAAGCTAATAAGTGACTGGTATATCTTGTGCTACCACTTGGTCTCTGCTGAAAATTTTAAATATTCGTGTAATGATAGTGACTACAAAATAAAAGAAATAATGGCCCAGTCATCAGTTTGCTTTCTACAGGCTTACCACACCCAGATCTAAAAAATTGTCATCTAAATCATTTCTAATGTGGAGGCACTTATTTTAATTTTTATGTATCCACTTTTGTATGCATATTGTCTGTGCTTAGTATCCAAGCCTCTTGCATTTTCTTGTCAAAGAGGAGGAACTTGTTACTACTTTAGGGATTATTGTGCCCCTGCTTATTGTCATCTTCCTAGATGCTGTGTTACTGCAAAGGCACAGCCTTCTAGAAAATTTTAAGGAGAGCAGAAAAGGGTTGCCCTCCAAAAAATTGTAGTTTCTCTTACAAATGAGGACTTTTGTAACAGTCAGTGGAGTTTTTCAAGCTTTCTGTAACACTAAAGGAAATATCTAAACATAGATGGTCAGGAGTATTGGTCTTTAAAGAGAGGAAACTATCTCAATCACATAATTTGGATTTTTAAGTTGTCTTCTAAAAGCTCAATTACAAAGTCTTCCACTTTGGATGCTAAGAGTATGCACATCATAGGCAATTTCATCTCTAGTGTGCTGCAAATCCCTATGCAAAAAAACATATGGATTACACATCATGCTATGAGAAAGTGCTGTAATATTCTCCATTTCATATGATTCATTTACTGTCTTTAAGTTGTTAATTTTACATTATTTAGGATTGTCAGGTGAATAACTTGCCTTCTCAGTGCTGTGAAAAACTTTGTTGCTTTATATGTGCCCCCTTTGTAAGTACAATTGGTAATATTGAAAACCCTGAAAAAAAAGAAAAGCACCAAGGATCCACCACTAATTTCAGGAACTGTAACTTCAGTCATATTTTCCATCAATCAAATAATTTGGTATTAAAAAAAATTGTGGTTTTGAGACTATTCTAGACAAATTTGTTTTTCCAGAGTTGTTGTCGTTTCCCTAAACTAGCAAAGCTACATCAAATGTTGAATAATACACATGGTGTAATTTGAAGGTATGCAAGGAGACTTCTTTTTTCTTCCAGCTTATGAGTAAGTTCTAATATAGTTAGAATCAATAATTTCCTGTGTTTTAACTTGTACTTTTCATGGTAGAGCTCTGGTTCCAGAGTTAAATTAAGATTGAGGCTTTCCATCTTGCATAAATATGAAGTAGTTCTTTGAAGCCTTCAACAAACGTGGTGAAGCCATGTGTAAAGTAATCTTGTCAATGTATAACCTAAGGCATAATGATAATGCTGCAGTCCTAGAGCTGCAGAATGTTAGAGAGAAAGGAACCAAAAGTGTCATCAGTTTATGTTCCAACTCTATAAAGGAGAATCTGCTTTGTAAAAAAAAAAAAAATTACAAATCTTGTCTTCAAGATTGTTTTTTTTAAATTTGAAAAAGCTCCACAGACTTAACGTTCTCTCAGAATTAATTTTTAGCGATGAGATAGGCCTAACTCCAGTTTTCTTTATATTGTGAGTTCATCGTGTTCTTCTGTGCACTCATAATTTCTGTATGCCTAACTAGTGTTTTACCACACATGTTAATTGTTTTAATCCAGTGTGGAAGTCAAATTTGATTCATAACAGACCTCATAACAGCATTTTAGGTTTTATTATTAATCACTGGGAGTTATGCAGCCATTAATGCTGCTTACAGCTTTTTACCTTCCCGATAGCATGGCAACAGTAGCTGGAAATGGTACATGAAGAGTGAGGCTGCAATTTACCTGTAACCAGCTAAAGTGTAATGTGAATTGCTTTTAAAGAGGTTATTGAGTTAATGGTGTGTCGAGGAAATCTGTTACTTAGAGGTTTTATTTCTTTCTTTTAGTGTCATCTGCCGGAGTCTAGCTAACAGCAGCTATGGAGGGAAGAGGAAATCGACACTTCAAAACTTGCACCTTGTTTCCCGAAGCGTTCATCATCCCCACTACCCAAGTTCAAAATTTCAAAGACCTCCATTAAGGATATCCATTCATCTGTTCTCTTCCCTGAATCGTCTTCCCCTACACAAAACAAAACTTCTAAACATAAAATACGGCTACCAGTCCCACAGGAACTTTTGGCTAGCTAGACTAGCTTCAAGGCTGCTCAAACTTCGCTATCTTATATTGGGATCTGCTGTAGGTGGTGGCTATACAGCTAAGAAGGTATTTATCTGTGGAAGCTATTTTTTAATGTTTTCTGTTTGTTGCCGTTACATACATCAGAACAATAGTTCTTGGTATATCCACAAAAATACAAGAACTTATTTTTTGTTTAATGACAATAAAGATCAGTGAATATGGAAAACAGTTAATTTTTTTTTCAGAGAAGTAGTACAGATTTTAAAAGGTCCAAGCAGTATTAACCATATCTAAAAGAAAATGGGTTAGTGTGTTTGATATGTTGGTATTACTTTTCAATAGATGCTCATATGTATCTCTACATAAATTTCTTTTTCTATTTCTACTATTACTTTTTTCCTTTTTGTACTAGACATATGATCAGTGGAAGGACATGATGCCAGATCTTGATGAATACAAGTGGATTGTTCCTGACTTCATTTGGGATCTTGATGAACATATTGACTTGGGTATCACAAAAGCTAAAATGTTACTCTAGCTGAAGACTAGCGTATGCACACCTCAAACATAGGGGTGTGGATCCACAGTGCCTCTCTCCAGTACTGTCTTTGCTTTAATTTGAGTGAACGTGCATTGTTAGAGTTTGATGTGTGTCTTAACAAAGTATTTGTATCTGTGTGTGTTTGTAGGAAGAAATTAAGCTTTGGTTAGTATTGATATTCCATAATTCATGTTTCATTTGAGAATGTTCTCAGTCCTTTCATACAGCCATGTAATCCCATTACTGAAAGGAGTCTTGCAACATGACAAAGGGGACTTATATGGTTTTTGGTGGTATTATTCACAGTTAATTCTTTCAGTATGAATAACAGAAGTAAAAAATATAGATACATAAAAGATACATTTGAGTAAAAGACTAAATGAAAATGTATAATAGTGAACCTACCTATCTACACAATTACCATAGAGAAGAAAGGAAAATGAAAAATATAGTAACTGTTACCATCAAAACCTTCTGGTTACAGTAGGCTTTTGCCTATTTTCAGATGAAAGTTAGAAATCTAAAACACAAGCACTGAACTACTACTTACATGTGCTGGGTAGCAAGGCGGTGGTTTTGGTGCAGGTTTTTTTGATTATGTTTTTTGAAGATTTTATTACATGTATGAGCATTGCACAGGTAAATGTAGAGGTTGAATAACAGACACTTTCTTGTTTTTATTGCTAGGTGTCACTAAATTTTTATAGTACTCTAAAGATAATTTTTTTAAGTATTACAAAATACCTTATTTATGAAATTGAATAAATAATCTTAAACTGTACAAGATAGTAGTTTAGTGTCATACAGTTTTAAACTATCCTTTACAAAGAAGGGGAGAGAATAATGCATGAAATGTGAAATACAGCAGTAGGTTTTAGCAAATTTTAAAGTACCTGAGGCAACCAACTTATCAGGAAGTTCAAAGTCTGAAAAAGCAATTGGTTTTCAGATCTGATCTTTCCCAACAGTAATGGGGGGAGGTGCATATCAAAAGAAACTTTATAGTTCTTTTTTTAAAAAAAAACAAAGTATCCATGTCCTGAGACAGTTACTAGGTTTCAGAGCCTAAGCTGGTTTTGTTGCAAGAATACTAGGTAAAAAACCAACTCATTTGCTGTTGTACTGTTTTCCTAGAAAAACTTATCAAAGCCCTTCCTGATGCAGATGACCTTGCCAAACTTCTGCCTGATTTTGACAAGATTGGAGAGAGCTTCACGTCACTGAAGGGATTTTTTTCTCCTGGTGAGAACATTTTTTCAGCTTAGTTTTAATTTTGAAAGCATAAACTATTACTGAATGAGGTTACAGATGTTATTAGACACTGAATGAAAGTAGATCCTGAAAATGCATGCCTTTGCATTGAATATCTCATTTGAAAGTATTATGGGAAAAAGGTAAGTGTAATGTATTTATAAAAGCAAGAATTCTGGTAGCAAGTGTAGAGGACCAAAATGAAACTGAATAGAAAACTAGAACTCTTGTGCAACTCTAACCAAACAGATTGAAAGCTAGATTGCTTCAGTGAATCGTAGAAGCTGGACATCTCCACATGGAATTTGGCAAAGGCAAGAATGGCACTGGACAGGATCAGTACCACAGCTGTTAGAGGAGTTGGATTAGTAAGAATGGTAGCTCTTAATCTTGTAAGCATGGAAAGTAGGAAATTTGTAACAAACATATTATTTGGGATTTAATGCTATTTTTGATCTTGACACAGCTCCAGAAGGACTTGCTTGAAGATTTATCTTAGATAGGGGCGGCTTTCCAAAGGAGTAGGATTCCTAAATCCTTCACAAAGAACAGGGAGTGTTTTCTCAATTCAGTGTGGCAAGGTAGTAGTAGGCTTAATGGTTTTCATGTTTGAGGGGACTTAAATGTGTCTGATTAGTGGGCTTTTTAAAACTCAAAATGTTTGATTTGATCATCATATCTGATTTATGTAATAAAGTACAAGATTATTCATGTAATCTTATAGAATCATATAACCTTAATAATTATCATACCACATCAGTTTGTTTTAACAAAAGACTGCATATGAGGTGTTACAGTCATTGCTTTGTGTGCTTGAAAATATTTCTGTGTCAGCGTGTATTAAAACTGTACTTTAATTTTCTTAAAATAGTGTCAGTGGCAGAACTAGTTTATTAATCCTATGAACTCAATGAGCACTTAAGTAGGGATCAAGTTCAACAAGGTAAAAATTAGATTATAATCTCCTGTGTATTTTGGCCGTTTAAAATTTTGACTGTTTAAAATGGTGTTATTGACTTGTATTGTGAGATATCATCTATTATTTGTTATACTCACATGGGCATAGTTGCCATTTATGATTGTGTGGTCCTCCAAATGAGACAAAGATCCCTAATCTTTGTTTTACATTTTGTTTTATATTTATAATTTTTATTTCCCCTCTTCTGCTGATTTTTCACAGGTTACAATTTGGTTAGTGAAGTCATAGGAGCTTCTGATCTACTTCTGTTGTTAGGTGTGTAAAAAGCCCTTTTTACTGCCCTTAACCTGCCCCTGCCTCTATATAAAGCAACCTCTTAAAACATTACAATAATGAGAGGAGTGAATATCAACATAAACACAACTGTTTACAGCAATTCAATATTGAATTACAAATATTTTCCAACTATTTTAAAAATACTTAGGTCCTCCCCTGTGAGAATGTGTAGATAAATAGTTTTAATTATTCTGCCACAGTCTTTAGCAGATGCTTTTTATTTTGGACATTTTTCTGGAAGCTTCTTTTGAAAACTGATGTCGTTGCAATAGGAAAGATTTTTATTTTTTCTTGTTACGATAATACCAATGGAATTAGTATTTTTTCTTTCATGTTTATCAGAAAAAATTAATCTTAAAATGTGTTCAGAACTTCAGTAGCCTCAATTGAAGCTGTCTACTGCCTTCTGCTATAACTAGAGTTACAAACCAGATATAAATTTTTCAGATGGATTTTGAACTGAATTTCTTATTCTGTTTCTTCAGGTGAATCTCTCTAAAACTTCAAATATTATTGAATAAATGATTCATAGGATTTAAAACTTTAATGTTATATTAGGTGTAGTTTGAGAGTTTTCAAGTGCCTCTTGTATGTTACAATGAATTTCTGTAATTATGTCCTAGGTTCTCCGGGAGAAACAGCATTCAGAGCTACTGACCAGGGATATGACAATGACAAACAGTACAAGAAGGTAATTGTGCTCTCTCAAAACTAAAAAATGTTTTGACAACAATTTTTTTTTCAAGTGTTTCAATAACTTCTTGCAGATATTTGAAGCAGCTTGACTAGAATTTATCACTGAAAATTACTTGAGTATGTGTTGTTGGTTCTAATATGTAAACAGTACAATGATAATAAACATTTTGCTGTAAAGAAAATATAAGACAGTCAGAAATCTTTAGAAATTGCATTCCTGTAATAAGGATGCAATTTTAGGGTTTTTGTGTATATTTGCAATTTTTCAGGGCATGTTGTCAGTGGCACTTGAGCTTATAGCTTATTACTGAGATTGGTTTCAGTTTTTATAGCTATTTCCAGGCATTTCTGCTTGCAACCTCATTTCTGTTGATCTTTTCACAATTGTGGTTCTCATTTAAGGGTATCTGCCTTAATAAACAATTTCTGTTTATTAAAACAATCTGGGTTTTTTTTCTGTATTTAGGTAAAGTATGCATCACATTTTTGTTACTATATTATGGAAAAAAAAGTGGCTGTATTTTGATAACTAAAATTTGTAGGTTTTTTTCCTGGAACTAAAGAAAGTGGAGTTTAATTTTTTGGTTTCGTGAATTATCTTTTTTCTATTAAATGCCTAAACTGTAATATATTCCTCATTCATTTTTACTGTGAATATTTAAAAAAGGAAAAAAAAACAGTGAACATCAGGGAGTATGTAAATTCTGAAGTATTTATTTCTGCAACTTAAAGCATCTGAACTATAACTGGAGCTTTTACATGAAAGATATTTCTGTATATGCAGGCATGTATACATTTATTCTACATTAATTCTGCATGGCAATATGTAGTGAAAGCTGTACAAGCCTTGCTTTTTACAATTTTGTAAAAATTTGGTGGATTTTTTCCCTTTGGAGCAATGATGATTTCTAGATAAGAAATAAATTTAGTTTTTTGTTTCACCTTTGTCAATAAACTGTATACATTACTTTGTTTTTCTATTAAGTGATTGCTTGGCACAGGTTTCACTGTTTAAAACAAATTTTAAAAGATGTTATAATTGAGTTGTGTGGAAATGGCCATCTTAGGTTATTGTCTTTGATAACTAAACAGATTTTTACTGAATACCAGTAATATCATTAATACTTCTTACTCTCTTTTTTTTTGGATGCAGCAAAAACTGCATTTTAATGTTTCCAACAGAGGCCATGGTGCAGAAAATATCAGCCTGTATTAAATCAATGTGATATGGAAAATCTAGCATAATAATTTCTATTAATACAATTATATTTGATATTTTACGCTTGGAAGCAGTTGGTTTGCTAATAAATATGATCCTTTTTGGTCATAATATTTCAAACAAGGCACATATGAATATCTGACAAAGCATAATCACTTGGTTTATTGACAAGGAAAATTCTTATTGTCAAGACAATGAATGGGTTAGATGGCCTTTCTTCATTCAGTGCTTTCCCCTGGCAATCAGTATTAGTTTAAGAGCTGTGATTGTATGCATACATGAAGTGCTGCAGCATGGTACTGGATGTGTCTGATGAGCTGGTTTTCTTTGTTGCATTGTGAAAAGATGAGTAATGGGTAAAGGAATCTAGGAATTGCTCTTGAGGAGGAATGTTCTGTAGTACTGTTATTTGGCATGGTCCTCAGATAGGTTTCAGATTCCTGTAGAGAGAAACCATTTTGTAATTAACTTTGAGAGAGTGCACATTGTCCTGCACACTGAAACGGGCTGTAATGCTTCTTGCTGCTGAATGTGGTGTTTATTGCATAATCTCTCATTTAATATAAAAGGTATGAGTTTTTTCACAGCAGAATTAAATTTAAATTAGTGGAGTGTTCAGATAAGTAAGAGTTTAAGTCTGGTACTACTTGGATAAGAAATTTTGTTCTTGAGGGAGAGAAGGTAGATTTGAGAGTTCTACTGTAGAAAAATATTTTATTCTATTATATTATTCACCCTGAGCAACCTGATCTAGTTGGGGGTCTCCCTAGATGACTTCTGGTGGTCCCTTCCAACTCCAGCCATTCTGTGATTCTATATGTGTGTGACAGGTTCAGGTTTGCACTTGAAATGGCAGCGTTAGCTTCTTAGAAAATTATCTTGCACTCTTGTCTGTGTCCAAAACAAAATTCCTAAAGAGTTTCAGCTTCTTATTAAAGCAAACAAGTTCCAAAGCTTAACCCAATTTCGGAAAAAAATAAAATTATAGTGGTTATAGTTGTCATGACATGTGACTCCAATATTGATCTGGGGCTTAGAAGCCAGATTGATAAATAATTCAAACCCAACCACAGTCATTAATCTGCCCTTAGTTCTTAGATGAAATCTCATGCCCTGGAGAACCTGGTGCATTCCAGAGGATTTGGTAGGGCCTTGCTTAGCCAGCACAGAGTCACCCTCTATGTGAGAAGTTTCCACAATTTCCTCTTTTCTATTCATAGCTTCGTTACACTCCCAACTTAATTCCCAGTTTTATGTTATAGTTACTCTGGATAAAATCATGACACTTACTCAGACTCTTAGAAATTGATCTCTTTACCTTCCTCATCATTTTCACCCCTTTACATCCCTCAGCATTTAATTATTTGTCCTGCAAGGGTTTGTTGTGGAGCAGTCGCTGAAGTCAGTGGGAAATAGTGGAAGGAGTCAAGGTGTGCCAAAAGACAGGGTTTAGTTGCTTGTGACAGTGGGACACATAGGCTTTAGTCATGAGGAACTTCTAAATTTGAGAGAGTCATACCTAACTGAAGTACAGCATATTAAGTTTTAATGTAAAATAATATATTTTCAATGCACATGCAGTAATAATGTCAGCACTTGTTTTGCCTTTTTTACTGTAGTCCCAGATTCTCATGATGCCTGTGGAGGGTTTCTGCCATTGTGTGTTATTCGCCTTTGCACTGTTTCTTTGATAATGAAATTAATACTGCAATGATTGTAAAAATCTGGACTTTTGAAATCCATTTAATGTAATGTTTTCTAGGTAAAATTCTTTAAATACAGTTTTATGCTGAACTGATTAATTTTGGGGTGGGGGGGAACACTGGTAGTGATATAAATATTTTTGTGTCCTGCTTGTGCATAGAGTTCTCTGCTATTTAAGGTTCTTGATACTACTTGGTAATTTATTTATTTTTTTTTATTTGAACCTATAAAGTAAGAAGTAGAAAATAAAAGAAATAAGACTGAGTGATATATGCAAAGAATCATGGATAGTGTATCTCTGTTTCACCTAATTTCTTGGCACTGTTCTAATGCTTCTGCTAGTATGGCAATATAGAAATCTATTAAATCTTAAAATGGTTCAGTAAAGTACAAAAGTGAAGATTTTTCCATTCTTAAAATATTATGCAAATTACTGCTTAACACATGTTTATATTTGGTCATTTGATTGTCTCTCCTTTTATCCATTCTCTCCTGTGTTGTTTATCCTTATGTGTACATGCCTGTGTGTGTATTTTGTGCAACAAATGTGTAACTTTATGGTAGATATCTTGAACTCTCACCAAAGTTATATTTCAGGATTTGTTTTGATTCCTGTAGTGCATTTTTTTTAGAACCTTTCATTTCACTGAATGTTTTCTGAGAAGATCATGTAATATTTTTCGAAAGCTTTATTCAAATAGCTTGTTAAGACTTCTGTCTGCATTCCCTGAAATTAATTGTACATAAAGTTCCAGTAGGTGCTGACATGGTATTTCTAAACCAATTTTGAAAGACAGCTTACCATTACAAGAATATTTGATGTGGAGGGAGAGGAGAGGAAAACTGAGCTTTGTGGAAATGCTGAGTAAGTCTAGGAGTAAGCATGAAGTTGCAGGGATTTTGAAATGATCAGGTGGGACTATGGTAGTGTGAATTTAAACTGTAGTAGAGGGTTTTATTTCTTCCTTTATGCTCTAGAAACTTCTAGTTTGAAAGTTAAGAAGGAAGCAAAATCATCTTTCTATAAACTGTCTGTAATGCTGAGATCTTTTGTGTTACTGACAAAGTTGAACCCAGTAGCTGTTGTGCACAACTTTGTGTAGCATATCCAAGATGCTCTCTTTGAACACATGCATGGTTAAGTTGTGAAAAATTACTGGTACTCAAGAAGTTCTAGTCTGAATAATTTAAATTAAATCCTGAAGCTTTTGCATATATTTTAAAGGCAGTATAGTTTATTCAGTTGCTTAGTTGAATGTAAGTGCAAAGTGTAGTTAAACATTTATTGTCTTGTTCTACCTGGATTTGCAGAATGGATTTTTCCTGGCTGTATCTACACCCATCTAGCTAGCAAGACATATTGCTAATTAAAACACTTGTGTTTGAAGTTACCCATTCATACCTGTGCTTCATCTGTCTTTGTCTTGCCCTTTGATTTAACTTTGTTCTCCTTACACCCCAAATTTTTCCTCTCCTTTTTATTATAAACTGGTGGCAGGGCCTGCTTGGTGAACTCGTTCTGCTACAACAACAAATCCAGCAGCATGAAGAGGAAGCACGCAGAGCAGCTGGCCAATATAATATGGGGTCTTCACAGCAGAAGCGAAAGGTGATGCCTTAAAAGGACAATATGTACTGTATTTGCACTAATCAAATACTTCAGCCTTCTGGTTTTGAGCTAAAAAAAATCTTAACTAATTAAATCATGGGCCCAAATAAGTATTGTGGCCAACTTTGCTACCGGTGTGTGCATAGTGCTGTTGCAGTTTAACCAAGCTGCATTGAAAGCATGGTGTTAAAAGCTGAACAATTATTTTTTGTCACTTTGAAACTGTATGTACTTTGCCTCAATAGAAACCTATTTAAAGTTTGCATGTTAAAAATGCATTTAAGGAAAGTATGTGAATAAATGCCAAGTCTGTTTTCTCTACTGTTGGTTGCTTACTGTAGCTCTGTCTTGTAAGAGTATGGCTATCTACAGGTAGTGTATCTTTGGGAACATTGTTTTTCTGCTTTATACTGTTACCAATGTGAAAATGACAGTAACTCCTTAAAAACAACTTTGCACGGACAAATAAATACTGCTGTTAAGAGTCTCTACTGCATATTCATCAAAGGTATTCTACTGTCTATTTTCCTTCCTAAAGCACAGTTAATACTGATATGCTGTGGCTGTTGAACATCTGCACATCTCTTTAATTTGAGCTGTGATCATTATATTCATTATCATATGGCTGAGGTGAATTGGAAATACTTCCTAAATTGGGATATTATGCTTTTGTAATCTGTTACAGCCTGTAATTTTTAACCGTGTTGTGTTCTTGGCTGCTTTTCTGTCCTCAGAAAAATCTTTCTAATTAATCAGATTTTTCAACAGCTTTGGAATTGAGCACTGGTTACAGAACTTTATTTTCTGTACAGTTGAAAATAATTCCCACAAAGAGGATTGCAGACTGCAGAATGCAGTTGCATAGCTGCAATTGTCATGCTTTTTAGTCTGTCAGCAGAGCAAATCACTTTGTTCTCTGAAACTAAAGTAGCATTTTAAATTTAAATATTTTACTTTCTTGCAATATTATTTTTTTGTGGTTTAGAGTTACAGCCCCTGACCACTCCAAGCTGTTAATTTAATTTTAAAAGTGGCAAAAAGCAATTTTTCCTCATGTTTAGTTCTTCAAATTTATTTAGTTAATATTCTCTCTAGATTTAAAATAACACTGATGTATGTAGTCTCTCCTCAGTTATGAATCTGGGCATTGTATAACAATTTGTAACGGAAATGCAATTCTTTGAGATTATGTTGTCTCAGAGGTGTCCTACAAATGTCCTCTCATGTATTCCTCATGTGTATTTCAGTAGAAGATTAAAGATGTCTTCAGTGGTCTAAATATTCTCTGTTGGTTCAGGTTCTCTTTTTTTTTTTTTTTTTTTGGTGGGGTTGGTTGTTTTTGTTTTTTTTTTTTTTAGAGCTCCTCTGACCACTGTCAGATTTTATGCAGTTTCAGAGCGTGAAGTTTATAATAACATATGTGAAACTGTTTGCTGGAAAGGCAGTACAATATTTGATACATTAAAATTTTGCAGCCTAAAAAGACACAATCAGGAAAAAATCAGGACTTTGGTACTATATTTGTTTCTGAATTAAATTCAATCTTGTCAGTTCTTTTTTACAACTAATTCTACAATTCCCAAGTGTGAAATTAGATTTAAGGGTGTCCTGACACCCAAGGCAGATGCTCTGTGTTTTTGGAATGTTGAAATTCTAACTGTCCTTGCATATAAAAAAAGTAATAATTTTGAATTCAGGTGTGCTGTTTGACATACCTGCTCATTGACAAGGAATGTGTCTTCTTTGTGACATTAATCTTTTTGCCTGAAACATTGAAAGGCATAGTGAACTGTTTCCTTTAATGTCTCGAGGTGAGGGTATAACTGAAAAGATTCCAATCATTGATGAAAATTCTCCATTGGAAGAGGAAATGGTTACTGTCATTGGAATAAGTCACTGTATGCCCTTCTGACAGGGCACAAACTATCCTTGTTTATTTTTTAACTCAGTTGGCTCGCTTGCCTGTCTACCAGAGAACATGATTTTCATTCCCATTCCTAGAAATTCTGTTTCCCAGTTTGCTTGCACATCTTCCATTTAAATTATTCAATATAAAAACTACTTTACTACTAAACTGAGTAAGAACTGTCTAACAACCGGGAGAGGTTCTTGAAAACATAAATGTAATTGCTTCCTGTTGATTTCTTCTGTCAGCTGTTTGATAATTATTTAGCACTGTAATTGATTAGGAGAGCTGGACTGTGCATGGCTGCTGCTTTATGCATTTTCTGTGGGCCTTGATATTTTCATTTATGTTGCTGGAAATCATTGTAATACTTCTGTAGATGATAAATTCAGAATTATTTATAGCCTGGTTAGAGAATGTACAAATCAAATTACTGGTTTCAAAAGCAGTGAATTTTCAGAGGCACGTACTTATTTTATACTGTGTGTGATAAAGCTGCTGGAAAGCAACCACTGTGCAAAAATTACTAATTATAAGGAGGTTCTGGTAACCTTAGGAAGCAGTTATCTGCATTTTCGTGTGCAGGAACCCTTGATAGAAAACTCCTAAGGTTGTTTTTACATAATCTTTATAGTGACAGTTTGGAAAGAATGAGACATCTCGATGTGCAAACCATGCTGAGCCACAGTAAACAAATATTGATTTGCCTATATGGAGATATTTTATCTTTTTTTTTGTGAGTAGAAATCATAGATATTCATACATTACCATTAGTACTTCAGACTGTTAGGATAATTCTATTTTTTACTGCCAACTTAAAATTTTAAGTAATATTATGAGTTAGATGTTCAAAATACCTGTATGTAATAACTGCAGATAAATGTTGAAAGTATATCTGATCCAATTGCTGAAGCATGTACACCATTCTTGAACTCTGGTTTTTGGTTTTTTTTTTTTACATAACTTAATTGTCCTTGTTAGAATTCATCATCTAGTGCTAGGTAGCTCTGGGCTTCTAACCTTGCAACATGTAGCTGTATGCAATATTTTTTACTGTACTTAATACAGTGTAAATATAAGTATACTGTACATAAATGTGTCTATATGGATAGAGGCAATCTGTCTATACATATGTATTTCAAAGATAGACCAAGGCCCCAGAATTACTTTCAGGAACAGCTTGCTTGAGAGCAGAGCAGGAAAAACTTTAAACACTTTGAAAAATCTGCAGCCCATGGAAACACTTTGGTTCCCCTTTTATTTTCTTGCTTCTTCTGACTCTCCACAACATCCTTTGCCCTTCAATTTTTATTTTTTCCTTCTGGCTCTGAGATGTTTCAAGTGTGTGTGTGTAAATGTGTATTACATATACCATCCTGTGGCTGAACTAACCCTGTTACTGGTGTGCTTTTGCTGTCACTGAATGAGTTAACAGAAATGAGAATTAAGTCAATTTGCAGCACATGCTCTTTATTGTTTATGACTAACAAAATCAGTAGATATAGATGGAAATATCAGCTTAGATCACCTCCTATAAAATGCTATCCTGTATAATACCAATTTAAAAAAATGTCACTATGAATATCTGGGGTTTTTTTTTATTTAATCTGTAACAACCAATGTGAAATTGTAGTAACAAAGTTGATTTGTGTCTAAATGACAGTTGTCCTCTGCATGTTAAATAATATACTCCTTCTGATAGGAAGCTAATGGAGTTGTAAATCCTGTGAGCTTTATTACATGTTCACTTTATTTTAATTTTGAAGCTCTTACCTATATGATTCTTTCGGTAATTGTTTAGATTCTAACTTCTTCTAAATTTAATATTTCATCACTCAACCATTAGGTTTTATATTTTGTGTAAATAATTACATCATATGAATTTGTATTGCCCAATTTATGCTTTTGTGTTTGTGTTACTAAAAATTTATTGTTTGGAACTGTTATTAAATCTTCTTGATGAACCTATTTTAAGACTATTGAAATAAGAATGGCTGTAACTGCCTGATCTTGTTACATATATCCCTTGAATTTCAAAATGTTTTGTGTTTATAACATCCTAATTTTTACAGTTTTAATTTAAGTAATTAAAAAATAACCTTTCAAGACTGTCCTGACTAAGTATAGTTGATGAAGTTTTACATGTACATTTGGGAATATAATTCTGAAAAAGAAATGGGAAATAAGAATCCCCTTGAAGATTCAGAAATAGTGAATGCTCACCTGAAAGTAGTTTCTGTGACAACCAGGGGTTTTAGTGATTGTATCCCATTAAGAATGTGCTAATTCAGGAAATTAATATGAGATACCCAGAATTTGACCACTAAATTATATGTATTGCTGTGGCCAGAAAACCCAGAGCAGCACATAGTTTTTTTTTCCCAAAGTGTACTTTCCTAGTGTACTTAGGAACTTTCCTAATATTAAGTCTTGAAGGGTTAAATTTTGCATTTGCATGGCTTGGAATTTAGACCTTTTTATGTGAACATCCTGTAGCAGATAAAACTTTCTATCAGCATAAAATCAAATGTATTAATTGTACAATTACTTGCTTTAAAATGCATGCAAAGTCAAATTTCTTATGAGGAATGAAGCTTTCAGTTTGTAATGTACTTGCACTTGATATGCTAAAGAGGTTGTTAGTAGCCATGATTATTTTTCTTTGTAGGTTTCTGACAAAGAGAAGATTGATCAACTTCAAGAAGAACTTTTACGCACTCAGGTATGGTTTGTTCCAGGGTCGATGAACGTTAATCGTTGTTTTGGTTTGCTTGCTTTCTTTTCTGAAGTTAATGTACAATCTTTTGTTTTAATGTACAATTAATCTTTCGTTTTATCTGTAGTCTTCTAAATTGATTGGCTTATTGGCTCAACCAAATTGTTTTGATATTGTTTTATAACTTCTGTTTATTTGCTAGTTCTGATAGGATTTGTTTTATAACCGCTTGAGATTTCATCTGTTCTTAAAAGTACAGTCAGGCCAAACACATTTCCACATTAAAAAAAAACCCAAAACCACAGTTTTAAGAGTAGTTATCAAAAATATACTGTTGTCTTATCTTCAGGAGACTACCATAATCTCCTTCTGGGCAGGAGTAAGCTGGTACAGTTCTCTCTTGAACTGAAGCTGTACTCTAAAGAAAGTGTCTAAACTAGGCTTGCAGATTCACACTGAACAGCAGTTCCCACTGATGCTAATTTCTGTCTGACTGTGTACGTGTAGCTCCTTTGGAAAGTTATGCTTAATGCTTAATGATTGATTTAAAGACTTGAAGTTTGAACATTGTGATCTTATTAAAACTTTCGAAGCAGAAGTGGTGGTGTGTTGCTGAAAAAGACTTCCCTTAATGGCCTTGTATTTTTAGTAAGCTGTAGTGATTGGTGAAGTCTCTGTATTTTGAAAGACTTGCCTGTGTGATAAAGTATATTTGATAAATAAAATTTTGTTCATGTGAGTGTCCTATTTGTGTAATTTCAAGAGTATAATTATACTACTGTTTTATAGCTCAAATACCAAAGAATGCTCGAACGATTAGAGAAGGAGAACAAAGAATTAAGAAAGTTGGTACTGCAAAGAGATGACAAGGGAATTCATCAGAGGAAGTTAAAGGTACTTATGTGTTATTAATCAGCATGGAAATGTAATTATGCTGTATTTTTGATGAAGCTATTCTGAATTTTATTTCTTAATTCGTATGTGAACTTACAATATTTGCTATCAAGTAGCTGTGCTAATTTTTTTTACATGTTAAGGCTTATATAAAGATCTTCTCTTTTGTGTTTTTACCTATCTAACTTTTGAAAATGGCTTCAGTTGAGCCCAAAAAGGTTACCAGGTCTAATTAAATAAGTAGGAAATGTGGATTGGGTTTTTTATGTAGCTTCACTGTAGCTATTAAATATGATTCCAACTCTTCTTACACAGTCTCTGATATTCTTGTGCTTTGTCTTACTGAGTTTGGTAGGAATATAGGTACCGAGTCAGAAAACCTCTCTTAACAGCCCTGAATATATCCACAGAGATTGACCTCAGTATGCTTTTGCTTTTGTCTGCTGATATCTTGAACTTCTGGAAATTGATATTTTTCTGCCTCTGTGTCACTTGTTGGCCAGTATGGATTTTCCTCCTCTGGGAACTGGAAGATGAGTTCTTATTTTTACAGAACGAGGTTGATGCATCAGTACTCTTCTTAACACGTACTGTTCACAAAGCTAAATATAGGAATCTCTAGATGTTTAATTCTGCTTAACTTAAAAACTGTAAGTCTGAGCATTGTTGTTCCCTGTGCTATATGCAAGTGCTATCATTTTGCTTCTTTGGCAAGAGTGACTACAGCTGTAGCCTTCTCACCCACAGAAGGAAAAGGATGACTACTTGGTGGTGTACTTCATAAAAGAGATCTGTGCTGCAATACAGACAGTTTAGATTTCAAACTATCAGGAGCAAATAAACACGTTTACAGTATATACAGATGAAGGAGTCCAAAACCAATCTGTTCTGATAATCCTTTGTGTTTTCTCTCCTTAATTTTGTAGAAATCCTTGATTGATATGTATTCTGAGGTTCTCGACATCCTGTCTGATTATGATGCCAGTTATAACACTCAAGATCACCTACCTCGAGTAAGTACATAAAGAATTCAAGACCTTTTACTGGAACACTTACCTGAATAGAGCTTCCAATTATATTCCAGAGTAACCCAGAGCTGGTGCTAGGCCTGTTTTCTTGTAACTCCAGATTTTTGCTTAAGACATGTTCTCCATTTAAATGCAACAAGTGAATTTTGAGACTAACCAGTGTAACTCTATTAAGTATCCCACAGCTCGTAGATAAAACCCTGTTTAGATCCAGATACCGCTGCTCTTCTTAGCCTTTCATTCTGAGTGGTTTCAGTGAGGGTACCCCAGCCTTCTCAGCAGTGTAAGGGCAAGGAATGTCTTCTGCTTGCACAGCCACCTGTTGCACTGGTGACTTCTGTAGGGAAGGCCAGTAGAAGCCAGTAAGATGGGGAAGTGACAGCAGCTACATCAGAATTCAGCCTTCTCCAGGCAGAAGCAGCATCTACCAGATGAATGGCATTCAGTGCTTTACCTGTTGAAAGGATTTGGGGCAGAGAGGTAGCTGCCCACCACGAGAACAGCAAGTGCTTTCTCTCTTCATGAGGTGGCCTGACAGATTTGGTCCATAGGATTCTACTCTTAAGCACCAGAACTTTTTTGCATGACTAAAAGCATTTATTCAAGGATTGTGTTTTTAAATCAATGCATTTACTGTTAAGCACAAATCAGCCAGTGTTGATACAGATTAACATCTTTAGTCAGCTTTTGTCTAAGCTTCCAAAATGTCTTGCTGAAAGCCAATGCTGTTTTAACATTCACTTAAGGTGGTGGTGGTTGGAGATCAAAGTGCAGGAAAAACCAGTGTGTTAGAAATGATCGCCCAAGCCCGCATATTCCCTCGGGGGTCTGGGGAGATGATGACACGTTCCCCTGTTAAGGTAAGAAACATAATCTCTCATCAGCGCTTGCTGTACTGTTTTCCTTCTGATTATGCTATTAATTCAAGTCTATCTGAACATCTGTTCATCTGAATACAGAAAATATCCTCTAAGCAAATGAGTTGTTGCAGTCAATGACAGAACTTCTGTGGGCCTATATGTGATCCATACTATAAGAGTAGGCTTAGTTCCTACTACAGGTAGTCCTGTGCTAAATAATCATTACATGTCGTTATATGTCTGCAGTGAGAAGTGCATATATGCTGTGCACTACTGTGTTAGATTCACCATGCTTTCTCATATAAGACTTTTGCTGTTTAGGTCACTCTTAGTGAAGGTCCCCACCATGTGGCTTTATTCAAAGACAGCTCTCGGGAGTTTGATCTGACCAAGGAAGAAGATGTAAGTATCAAGCAAATGGCTGGAAGTTAATGTGATTTTTATTAATTTGTCTCTTTGTTGGCTGTTAGGCCTTGTTTAATTAGAATGACATATGTTTAGTGTGGAAAGTGTGTGTGTGTATATATAAAACTTATTAAATTATATCTTAGTTTGGCTTTTGGTTGGCACTGAAACAAGTAAAATAGAGAAGTTCTTGTGCCAGTGTGGTTTATAGAATGATCTGCAGGTAGTCTGTCATTTCGTGCCTCATCAGACTTACTCAACATGTATCTGACACCAGTATAAACTGAGAGTATAAACTGATTTTTATAGTGTAAGTAAGTTTTCTTATGTTGGTGATTTTTCTTCTACCACAGTTGCAAGGAGTTTGATGTTTTGCTTTTTTCAAAACAGCTTGCAGCTTTGAGAAATGAAATAGAAATCAGGATGAGAAATAGTGTGAAGGAAGGGTGCACTGTTAGCACTGAGGTAAGCATTGTCAGCTATTTAGTGGCACATATCTCTATGTGTATCTTACAATGTACATGTACAATAACTTTTGTAAGTGTCCTCCAGATATGAGACTGGTGATGACAATTTGTGTATACCTAATGTTTTACACTATACAGAGTGTATCTGGACTGCTAAATTCAGTTTTCTATCACGAATACATACACATCCCATTTAAAATTAGACTGTTGCTCCTTTAAAGCATATGTGTATGTAAATATGTTTCTGTATAATTTTATATATGCATGTTTGTGTATGTAATTCCATACAAACTATGTGTGTGTTTAAACATTTAATTTCAATTTTACTTTGCAGACCATCTCCTTAAGTGTGAAAGGTCCTGGTTTGCAGAGAATGGTTTTAGTTGATTTACCTGGAGTCATCAGTGTAAGTAGACAATAAAATTAAAGAGAAATCTTTAGGGCACGTACATGAGGTAGTGTTATTTGTGAGAGTATTAGCTGTTGGTTTTCTTTTTTATTAAACTAGTATTTCTGGTTTCTCTTTTCCTTTCAATGTATGTGTTCATATACGTATTAAAGACTGTGACATCAGGTATGGCTCCGGATACAAAAGAAACTATCTTCAGCATTAGCAAGGCCTACATGCAGAACCCTAATGCCATCATCCTTTGCATTCAAGGTAATAAGAGTCTTGATGGTTATCCATCTGGCAGGTTTGTTTATTTTTTAATTCTGTGTCTCTGAGGACTCTCCTGATAATATTTTTTTTCTGTTTGTGGTAATTTTTATAGTGTGCAAAATAGCATGCTGTGTGATGTCTGCTTGTAGATGAAGGCAACTTTGGCATCTGGTTTTGATAAGAGTTTGTTATCACTGAATAAAATTCAAGATGTGGGATGCAACAGACAATAATATTAAACTTTTAGTATTTTGAGCAAGCTGGCATTTGTTCAAAACTTAAACTAAAATTTTCATGAACAAAGGAAACTTTCATTGTATATATGCAAAAATTGAATACAGGTGTCACTATTGTTTTTAAGTTGTAATACAAAGCTTACTTGTCTACTATATCTTCAGTACTGCATGTAAGATTACATTGTCTCTAAAATATAACTTTGGTTTTGTTTATTTTAGATGGTTCAGTGGATGCAGAACGCAGTATTGTCACTGACTTAGTCAGCCAAATGGATCCCCAAGGAAAAAGGACAATTTTTGTGTTAACTAAAGTTGATCTTGCTGAGAAAAATGTGGCTAGCCCAAGTAGGGTGAGTTGAAACTTATTTTTATCATATTGAGACAACTGAAGTCACACATGGAAAAATACTTGAGATGCTGTCAGAAACATTGGAGACCTCACCTAGCTGTTCTAGATAGTTTTTAGTGCTTATTGGTGTATACAGTATGATTTTTAATTTGTTTGTTTGGGGTGCTGCTTGTTCTGGCTTTCTCTTGGGCTTTGCTTTTAGTGATTAGCTTAGTGACTTCAGGCACAGCTTGGCTGCAGCTTATAATACTGTCCTTTCATTCAGGTGACCTTTGCAAGATCCATTTTCTGAGAAGGTTTTAGGATATTCTGTGATAAGCTTTTTGTCTTTGTTTTGCATCTTGCTGTGTTATTATGCTCTGTTTGCTTTATGCCTTTATATTTTTTGCTTTTCAATATCAGTAGAACTCAGTAACATGAAAAACTGCTGCTTATAGCTGTCTATTCACAGACACAACTAGTCTGGTTTTAAAACTGTGTTAAAGGAAAGAATGTCTCCATATAGAGTTAACCATGTATTTTTGATCCTGTATTTTCATAGATACAGCAAATAATTGAAGGCAAACTCTTCCCAATGAAGGCTTTGGGTTATTTCGCAGTTGTTACTGGAAAAGGTAAAGAAAGCTCTAGTTCTGCTTATTTTCTCCTTGATAGCAGAGAAAACCCTCTAAATGGAACTGTTGCAGCACTCTTTTCTTTCTCTAGGGAACAGCAGTGAAAGCATTGACTCTATTAAAGAATATGAAGAGGAATTTTTTCAAAACTCAAAACTGTTAAAGTATGTTGCTATTTATTCCTTTTACTAAAATGAGCCTGTGTTGGTAAATGCTACCATGATTTTTTCTTGTTGAACTTTGAGATTTAATTTGCTATTTCTTCTCTTTTTTTTTTTGGTGTTTTGTTTTTGGTTTTTGGGGTTTTTTTTTGAGGTGACCAGGTTAGCCTGGTTTCCTAGTGCTAGCTCTAAGTCAGTGGAGAGAGACAGGCATCTTCCAGCAGCAGTTGATTCCACTGCAGTTCTGAGCCTCTTTTCAGAGGTTTCTGTGTATCTCCATTGGTGATAGAACTAAGTTCCCAGCTAGGTGCTTGATACTGCTGTGAGGAGTAAATCTAGGTGCTTGATACTGCTGTGAGGAGTAAATCCCATCCAAATATGAGTTGTAGTACCTCCAAATATTAGTTGTCTTGGTGTAACAACCCTTTGAATGCAACATTGTTACATTGTATGTTCTTGTGGAAGTTCATTGAGCAGAGCTTTGTTTTCACAGGCTTTTCAGGACAGTAAGCACTGTGGTCTTCAGGACTGCAGTACCTACACTGCAACCTCTAGAGTAAACATTTTGGGGGGAGGATTGGCTTCTTTGTTTTGGTTTTTTTTCACCCTTGCTTTGGTAATTATCTGCACTGAATATTTTGGAGGGAGAGACTGGAATTTGGGTCAGGTATACATTAGCATGCTGTTGTCTGCTACAAAAAGCAAAGCTTTATTCTTGTGAGGAGAAAATGGGGGCCAGAAAGCATGGGTAGGCATAGAAGAATTTCCTCTGTCTCTCTGTCTTTACAGGACATCTATGCTGAAGGCACACCAGGTAACAACAAAGAACTTAAGTCTTGCAGTGTCTGATTGCTTTTGGAACATGGTGAGAGAGTCAGTGGAGCAGCAAGCAGATGCTTTTAAAGGTAAATATCTTCTCAAAAAACAAATGAAATCACTTACTGTTAAATAGTTGGTTCTTCCACATATGTATAATACTGTTTTGCCATGATGCTTGGGCAACTGTGGTTCATATGTTTTATGTGGTCACCATTTCTCATGTATTGCTAGTTGCCAATTTAATCTCTTTCACAAGGACACTAAAAAATTAATGGTATGAAGGATCCTCTTGCCCTAAAAGCCAAAGGAGTAAATAACTATGAAGAAAAAAAGTCAGGCAAAACTTTTATGGGTAAACCACAATTCTTCAGTGGATTCAGATGTTTAAAATTGCTTTCTATATAAAGATATCACCTGACCAGCCAGAGCAGGCCTGACTGTACAGAGCTGCCAGTTGAATGGCTCCTTCCACTACATTCTTTCAGTGCATTCAGTGCATGAATCCTGCAATCTGCAGACGTAATACCTCAGAATAGACAACAAAAAACCACTTTCTTATTTGTAGAGGCCCCTTAAATTCTTCCAGTGTTTGTCATAAGCAAAATTTGTGGCAATTTTAGAGGCTGCTGAACTTTAAGATAGTTATGAAGTATATGCAGACAATTAAAGTTAAGGCCTTGTTTCTGATTTTTGCAGCCACACGTTTCAATCTTGAGACTGAATGGAAGAACAATTACCCTCGGTTGCGGGAGCTCGACAGGGTAAATCTCATTGCTGCCCTAATTTCTGTGCTACTAAGTGTTGAAGGTTATGAATTAAAATTTATGCCATTTAATCTCATTTGTAAAGTTTTCTTGAAGTTAATGTGAAGTACTGAAATTTTAAAATGTGCAGACAGTGTCATTTATTCTAGGATAAAGAAATAGTTCTTTTTTATGAAATATTGTGCTTGCTTCACAACTGTGATACTTTTAACATTTAACTGTATTCCAGAAGAGTTAAGGACTAACCTAACTTGCCCACAGGAAGTGATCTAATCTAGGTGATCCTGCTCTGGCAGGGGGGTTGGACTACATGATTTTTTTTAAGGTCCCTTCCAACTCCTGACATTCTGTGGTTTTGTGTGTTTGTGATCATGACAGAGCTGGCAGAGAGAAGCTACCTTCCCTGGTCTTTCAAACAGAGTAACAAAACAATTATGATCCCATTCTCTGATTCTTTTATAGAGATACTGAATATTCAGATGTCATGCCTGGCCAGAGACATGTGAGAAATGGGGAGGGAAAGATGTATGGCAAACCAGGGTAACTTATGGCATACACATACATTGTCCAGAATGTGACCAGAAGGTATCAGTTTAGTCTTAAAGGCTGTAAAGAAACAGTTCTGGTTTTTCATGCTTTTTTGATGGAAACATGATCAAACTGCACCTAATTTTATTCTTTCATGTTTTTCTTTTTGTATAGAATGAGCTGTTTGAAAAAGCAAAGAATGAAATTCTTGATGAAGTCATAAGTTTGACTCAAGTCACACCAAAGCATTGGTATGGTAATCTTCCCACCCTCCCCTCCCTTTTTGTTCATCTTTTTTAACAGTATAATGAATGCCCCAAAAATGAAAAGTATGCTTTTAGATGTTCATTTGAAGCATGAATCTAATTCCTCTTAACTTGATGTTTGAGGGTTGACATTGTGCATACCAAAATAATATATATGAAAAAAATATTTTTAATCAGAGATTTAGAAGTAAAGAATTGGCTAATTTCTGGCTGTAAAAAGAGGTTATCTGGATGTTTGATAATTTTATCCTACTTGTAGCCTTAACCAAGTAGCAGCATACTACACCACCCTTCTTTGTAGTGCAGACGTAGGTGTGAGAGAGAAAGCTTTGCCTAAATGTTTTAATGGTGTAGCATCACTGTGTAGCAAAGCTATTGTAGATGCAGGCTGAGAGGATAGCTAGTGCTGAGGATTAGTTTGAGAGCCTGTGCCACAACCGAGAACCACCAAAAACACAATCTTCAGTGCCTCTACCTTTCACTGTCCTGCATTGAACTGTTATTGATCATAGATGAGAAGTCAAGATGAAATGTCTGACTCTTAGAAAGTGTTGTAAGCAGCATGTTAGTCTGAAGTTTGTTCTAGTCCAAAGGTCACATGGGTTTGCCATTTTGGTTTGCTGCTGTTTGTTGTGTAATAGGTGCTGAAGTACCGGGGCCCATGTCTAGTCAGCTTTGTTTTATGCTGTGGATTGGGTGGGTGCACAACACAAGTGTTTCTTTAGGAAACTTAGAGTAGTGGTGATTCTAGTTTTGTAACATTTAATGAGCTATAAAGTAGAACTAGAAACCTAAATCATGAAAAAATGCTTCTGTAAGCCATTATATGAAGCCTAAAAACAGCAGTATATTCGGTGAATGCAAATGTTTCTGTCCTGTTAAAATTTCCATTCCTTCCAATTAAGTTTGATTGAATTAAGCAAAGAAAAATGTACTTTAATTGACATGTCAGTAAAGAAGGAATGAGATTGCATTTGTTGTTAATGGGAGGACTGCCTTCTCCAATGCATTTGTAAGTTGTAAAATCTGTAACAGATGGTTTCCAACACACCCTGTAAGTTAATTTGCCACATCCTCAGTTTTTTTAATGGTGATCAAAAATTATCAATAATTGGTCTTTGAATGCTATCCAAATCATTCTGTTTTGAACTAAGTTTAAGGAAATTTTTTTTTCCTGGTGGCAGCATTTTTATATTCAATGAATTCTTTCAGTATTTAAATACTTGAATTCTTTTTAATTTTGTACAAACACTTCTACCCTAAATATGTCATAGTCTGTTACAACAGTCGAAAAACTAGTGATCTTGATTCCCATTTATGCTGGTACATCAGAAGGACAGCTTCATAATTGTTAAATCTTCCAAAAAGGATGCTTCATACACAAAAGAGACATTTTCAATTATGCCATTGTTGTAATGGGAGGAGCAATGATATTTATGAGAAGTTCTTCAGCCTTTTTCCACAGATGGCTGAGTTAGAGTAGGGACATTATAAAAGATGAGGCTTGTGTACTGAACATCAGCCCGCTTGCAATAAGGGGTTGAGTGAATCTGGTAGTCACGAACCACCAAAAAACACAGGGTTTATTCTTTGTCTCTTACCTGTCACCAGTCTAATAAACCTGGCATTCACATGACCTGTTGATCAGCAGATTTAGCATGCTCATCTAGCATAAAAATACCCTGCAAGAAATCCAGAACCTGTACTGGGGACTGTGACAGGAGCAGTAGGAACATGAGACTGCCGGTGTGTACTGGCTGTGTCTTACACTGGCAGAGTTCTCTTGCCACAGCTGCCCAGTTTCCTGAGCAAGTTTATTGTCATTTAAAGAGGTTGAAGTTAGATTGTTTCCATTGTTACTTCTTGAAATGTGTCATAAATAGGAAAGTGGTGCTTAGTTTTTTAGTAACATGAAGCACATTTATAAGTGAATGTCAATATACATTTTTGTACTGTTGGATTTCTCAACTTGCTTCATTGTTTATAAAATCTGGGAACAATCAATGCAGATCCCAGATGGAAAACTACAGCATGTTCCAACAAACAAATCTGAATCCCACAGAAACAAAACCCACATGCTTTTCTGGGAGCACGGACTCTTCAGTCCAATGATTTCAGTGCTTTACAGTCTGTCTCCTTGTCATTCCCCCACCTGCCATGCATATGTGTGCACAGCTCTGCATGGCTATATTGGTATAATTAAAGGCTGCAAGAAACTGTTGTGTGGTGGCAGCCATAAGAGTCCTATCAGCCAACTTTTGAAGCTGTTTGTACTGCTGAAAACATGTTTTTGTGTCCTTAGATCCAAGCAGATTTTGGTGGAAGTTGTCTCCTGACGTTAAGGAAAATCTCCTGTGTTCTGTCATCTTGGTCTCTCAGTGTTTGTAAGAAATTGAATGCATACGTGTCAGATGCTTTTGTATTGGAAGCCATCATATGTGTTACAACTTCCTATTTTAGGGAGGAGATTCTTCAGAAAACTTTATGGGAGAGGGTATCTACTCACGTGATTGAGAATATCTACCTTCCAGCAGCACAGACTATGAACTCAGGGACATTTAACACCACTGTGGATATCAAACTCAAGCAGTGGACTGACAAGCAGCTGCCTAATAAAGCAGTAGAGGTGAGAATTTAGTTATTTGAAGTTTGTTTTTTGGTTTTTTTTTAATCTGTACAAAGTCTGTTGAAACGAAAGCGTGGGTCCAGAGAAGTAAGGAGGTGATTTGAATGGCTGACTGCATTCTTTCTAACCAACTTGTTTCAGAAAAAGCTAATGAGATCTCGATGTTGAGAAGCATATAGAGCAGGAATGTTGTATTTTGCTCTTCTGGTTATTTTTCCCCGTTGAAGACCAAAGAAACCCTCCTTTTAAAAGGTTAAACAAACCTCTCAAGCTGGGTACATTGATATTTAATGTGATAAAAGTTTTAGAGAAATGTAGTTGGTATACCATAGCCAAAGAAAAATGCATTACTTTACTAATAATAGATAAAGCATCAAAGGAGAAGTCAATTACTTTCCAGTGTTCCTTTATCAGCTGGTGGATGGAATAAGAGTTTCAGTAGGTATTGTTTGTTAACTTTCTAGGTGGCTTGGGAGACTTTGCAAGAGGAATTTTCCCGTTTCATGACAGAACAGAAAGGGAAAGAGCATGATGATATCTTTGATAAACTGAAACAAGCTGTCAAAGAAGAAAGTATTAAACGACATAAATGGAATGAGAGAGCGGAGGATAGCCTGGTACAATGTAGTGGGGTTTTTTGTGGTGTTCACTAAATGCTGTTGGAATCTTTTTACTTTCTTTTAGTTGCACATTTAGTGGTTTTGCTTTCTTTTAAGGTAATCATAAAATGGTAGGGAGATGTGTCCATCTCCTCTTTTCTGTAGTAATGTTTTAATTCAGTGTTTCTCAATTATTTAACAAAAAGTAGTAATAAAATGATTGCCCTAAATAACATCTAATTAAATTGTTTTATTTGGTTCAAGAAAAAGTGCTTCATTATCCACTGGCTGCCTAAGGACAGCCTTGTTAGAATTGTTTATCATCAGCACATTTGTCCTGTTAAATATGGCCACATAAAATAGCATTTATTATTATGTGTGCCAAATAAATGCTGGTTTTATAGGTTTTAATTTAAGAATGTCAGAGTTAATTTATTCATGATTTAGTAAAAAAAAAATATTTCTTGTGTGCTATAAACAATGTTCCATATTGCAGCGAGTGATCCAGCACAATGCCTTAGAAGATCGGTCGATATCTGATAAACAGCAGTGGGATGCCGCTATTCATTTTATGGAAGAGACACTCCAAAGTCGTCTCAAAGACAGTGAGTTGTGTGATGTGTTCCAACACTGTGTGTTGTTTAATCTGGGACAGTTTCTGGACCTTGTTCGGTTCGCTTCACTGCAGTGCAATATTTTCTACCAGTACAACTGGGAAAGGAGTGACAGTTTAAGATGATACTAATAGAAATGTTTAGCAAAATACAGCATCAAAAGCTAGTGCATGGAGGCAACTGGAAGTAATCTGCAGAGTCAAAAAATGGTACAGGCACACAGGTAAAAAAAATAGGATTAATTCAGGGAAAGTAGTTGTTCCACTTGTTATCAAACATTGTTACTTTTGTTGCAGCAAAATTGATTTTTAAATGCCTGACTGGGAACCTAGAGGGCTGGCTTAGTGGACGGATGCTATTTTACTTATTTTATATATATAATTCCTTGAAGTATGTACTGATTTGCTGTCATCTTTAAATTTTAGTGAAAGACTCTTGCTTTCAGTAAGCCACATCTCACTTGCTTGGTATATCTTATGTTACTAGGCAGAAAATGTCCTTTGTTGATCTTGTATCTAATGTTAGAACTTTGGCGGGTTACATGTGCTCTGAGTGACACTTGATGTCATGTTTCCTTTTTTAGCTGAATCTGTTATTGAAGATATGGTGGGTCCAGACTGGAAAAAAAGATGGTTATACTGGATAGGCCGCACCAAAGAACAGGTAAAAGGGAAAAAAAATATATTGAGAAGTTTTAGTTCACCACAGAGAAAACTTTATTACTCAGTAAATTTTGGAAACTACAACCATCTTCACATTGTTTAAATGATGGAATAAAAATTAGTTTAAAATCCTTCACAGTTACTCTTAACATTCATTATTTTACACATTACAGCACAGAGAATTCCTTACACTTCTGAAATATTTCAGTGGCTTGTAAACCATTTCCATTCTTCAGCTGAAATACGTCTTTACTGTTATGCCATTGACCTGAATGTTAAAGTTCCTCTAGTGGAAAGTGATGAAAACAGGGAGGAACCTGAGCTATTCTCTTCTATACTTTCCAAGCATGCCTTTTAACCAGAAGTCACATGCACTTTCTTTTGTGCCTCATTTAGATTTAATTAGTATGTGGTAACATTATCACTAGCATTCTGCTAACAGTTGTATCTTTTGATTGCCTGTTTCCATCATAGCCTCTCTTCTTGTTTGCCTCGTAGCTTTTGGAATAATTTATTTNGCACCTTCTGTTCAATGCCCAGAGATGATGGGCTTTTTATGTTACTCTTCCTAGAGGTTTCTCATACTGTACCATACTTCAAAGGAGTAAGTAGAGGTTAAAAGAATTCAGTAGAAAGTAATTGTTTCAGAGGATGGAGCTTTGCAGTCAATTCTATGCAGCCAGGTATGGGCAGGGACTTCAACCTAACTAACTTGAATATAATGAAGAGCAACTTAGCTGTGTGTTTGTGGAGAGTTCTCACTAGCTCTAAGGCAAAAATTACAGTTCTCAGCAGTGTCACAGGTGATCTGTGAATGTGAACTCCACTAACAGCTATTCATGGAGGGAAAAGTAGGCTCACACCTATGACTTGTTGATTTGTTTTGTTTGCCACCCTTCTCTTCCTCTTTTACATTTCTGTGCATATTGGAGGAGGAAAAAAAATTACATAGTATTTTTTAAATGGATAATTCACCATTTGAGATGTATTTGCACAGATACCACTTTGAGGCGCTTAAATGTTGGAGCCGATAGCCAGAGATATTTTCTGTTCTAGCTTATTGAACAGGTGGACTGTTTATTGAGGAGGGGCTGATGGTCTCTGGCTCTATAAAAATTAATGATAACAAATCATTCTCATCCTAGAATATTCGTAATGAAACAAAAAATGAACTTGAGAAATTAATCAAATGTAATGAAGAACATGCAGCTTATCTGGCAAATGATGAAGTGACGACTGTCAGAAAAAATCTTGAAGCAAGAGGAGTAACAGTGGACCCGTGTCTGGTAAGATGCAGAATTGGAATAAAACATATGGAAGCCCCCTGTGACATTAGAATGTTCTTTCTAGATAGCATATAAAAGAACTCATCACAGAGCAGAATTTGGAATCCAGATGTTTCCAGATGAATCCCTAAATGGCTGCTTGCACGCAATTCACACACTTCTGTGGGCGGTCAGACAAATGCAGTACAACACTTTGGAATCTGTCAGTTTAGACTGAAATCAGAAACTGCTGAGCAGATTTTTCTCGTGTGCTTTACAGAAAAGCTTGCTTAAAATTATTGTTCAGATGTTACATAGTGGAATCAAGACCTTTATGAGCAAGATACAGTAAGAGCATCCTGTGTATTCCTAAACTTTCCACGTGGCTCTTTGTGCAGTTCAAAGTTCATAATTACTCTTAAGGGAGGAAAACTTTTTTAAAATACTTGAAAAAGCTGCAGGGTTTTTAGAGTGCCCTGAGGGAATGTGTTGTATGTTTAAAATGTTCTGGAATATTTACCTTATTGCAGTGTAAGGCCTTAACCATAATTAGACCTTTCTCTAATAAATATAAGGTTTTTAATAAGTTTATTTTTTAAAATTGAAACATTAGTAACTAATAGATGTGGATTTCCTTTAACAGCAATTTATTTTCTGCAGTAACTTTGGCTACATTTTCAACTTTAGTATACGTACTTCTTCAAGTAGAAAAGTTACTTAAATACCTGCTGACACTTTCCTATACAGTGCTTAACCATACCTTTTTGTAAAGGTCTGAGTAGTGATCCATGTCCTCTGCATGAGTAGACTGCAAATTAAGCTTCCTTTCTAGCTAAGCAAGGGACTTTCTTGATTTTTATTTTTATACAGTTTAAGTCGTATATTTATATACATTTTTAAAGAACTGGAACATAAATAAGCCTAATACAGAAGAATTTCAAATGTTTATTCATGTAAGACCCATTAAATATTAGTCTGCTTTAATCAATAAATTAATAGGTACCACTCAGTTTTATTCTTAGTGTTCATGTGAAGATTGCATCATGCAAAGAGCAGAACAATTTGTCCTCACAGTATATGATTTAAATATATTATGGCTGCAAGGTTTTAAGCATACAGTTACAAGAAGGGAAGAATAGATTTTTAAATTTACAATTGCCTGTAATGTTTTCCAAATGTAACTAATGCATTAATTATATCCCAGGTGCCAACTAATTGCTGAAAAATATTTAAACTTCTATTATGCAACAGTGATAGTGGAATTTTGAGATACATTCTCTAATTTAATGCAATCATTAAGTTATGGATGATAGTGTACGTATTTATTTAATAACATTTGTCTGTTTTCCTAGATTAAAGACACATGGCACCAAATTTATAGAAGATATTTCCTGAAGACTGCTCTGAATCACTGCAATTTGTGTCGAAGAGGCTTCTACTATTATCAGAGGCATTTTGTGGACTCAGAGGTAAATTGAAGAACAGATATACACTGGTGTTTTGCCTTTATTTTCATCACAGTTGAAAAAAAAATCCTACAAATATTTTAAACTAGCTTGTACTTTCTTTTATATCCTTTACCTTGAGATAGCTGGTGATCTTAGATGTTTTACATGAGGCTTGTTAACTGATAAAACTCCATCCTGGTGCTAAGTAGTAGTATTATAGTATGACCACTAGGTATCAGCCCTGTCCTAAACATGTCCATCAATTTGTATTGAAGATACACTGCTAAAAGCAGTACTGTACAGCTCTTCAGATCTTGTTGGTATCCCATTTCTCCCTCCTGACACTTACTTACTTCACAGATATGAAACGTTCAGAAAACATTAAGGGGTTTTATGGCATAAATATGATAAGTGTTTAGAGGCAGTGCTTGGAACTACATGTGAATAAAAGAGTGGGGAAAGTGTGGAGCTTTCAAACAGGTCTTTTGAATGACTTTCCAGTTTTGTAAACCAAACATTAGTGCAACAAATGATGCTATTCACAAAGCCATGCAAAGAAAAGAATGCAGAGTTTTCTTACCATTATATTTTAAAATAAAAATTTTAAAAATGCTTGAAAGGTGGAGTTCCTCACTCCGTGTTTTGGTTTTCTTTTTATGAAAAACAATGATCCTGATGCACCCAGAAATCTTTACTACTGCAGAAATACCTCTGGCTGTAAGAGTTGAGAGTGAGACCAGAGTTGAGCAGCCTCTCTGTGTCGTTTAATCTCCTATTCCTGTTGTTATCTCTTTAAGATGTCCTAATATGAAGTTACTGCAAACTCCTACCATCCTTGCAGGTGTATCAGCTGTCTTTTCTGCTGTTAACAAATACAGCCCTGTCTTCAGAAGCATTTGTCAGACAGGGAGTCACAATGTGCAGGTCGGCAGTTGTCTTGCAGTGTGTTTGCTCTGAGCAAGTTTGGTGGTTCAAAGATCCTTAGGTTATATTCCATGGCTTGTGTATAGTGTGTGTATACTGATTTTCCACCTCATCCCTGGATACAGCTGTTTCTCTGAAAATAGCAGATATAATAGCAGGATGCATGTATTAAATAGGGCTGACACAGTTCTTCAAGTATTTTTGATGTGTTACAGCAGTTACTGATTTTTCTGCAAGATGAGAGTTTACAGTTGACAGGAAGCATTAAGAGATCCTTACAAGTGTAGGATGGACAGTTCACTGGACATCACAAGTCTGACACCTCAATTTCCTTCCTTTCAGCTGGAGTGTAATGATATTGTCCTCTTCTGGCGAATACAGCGAATGCTGGCAATCACAGCAAATACGCTGAGGCAGCAGCTGACTAACACTGAAGGTAAGGCTCAGTGATTCGGGGGTTTAAAACAAAATTGTTTTGGAATTTTCTAGAGCTCCTCCAGCCATGTGCTGCTTTCATCCTTAGATGGCTGGCTGATTTTTGTATCCTGGTTAGGTAATTGAAAGATATAAAGTAAACAGAATTTAACAGTGTATTTACATTAAATGATTTATTGTAAATAAATGTCACATAATTAAGACACTCTCCAGCTGAAAATATTTTCAGCTTATATGATGCCAGTTATCAATATATATTTTTCCAAGCATGAAGAATTTCAACAAATAGTGAGTATATTCTTTTTTTTTTCCTCAGGTCTGGTTAATAGATATTAATTCTAAAATGTTTGATATAAAAATAAACTGTTCTAATGGATTTTTTAAAAAAGTCATCAAAATGTGCCGTGTAATATCTACTTAAATAGCAGCAGCTGCCTTATAAAATGTCACTTGTGTAGCTATCTGCTAATGCCATCATACAATCATTGTTAATGATCTTTGATCTGTAAAATGATTTCTAACTTGCTTCTGGAAGAAGCAGCAAGTGAAAGGTTTGAACCTTGACACATGATGCAAGTTACCCACCACTGAGAAAAAAAAATGTAGAAAGCTGAATCCTGTCTCTTCAAACTGTCTTCATTGACAGCAGGGCTGAAAATTAGGAAGTTTCATTAGGAGGCAGTCCTTCTAAGTACAAAGGGCAAGGATATGATTAAGATGGGCACGATACTGCTTTAAACAGCTTTTGATTCCTCTTGGCCTTCAGTCCTTCAGTAGTCCTTCTGTCATTGTCAAATTCTTTTTCCATCTGTTATCTTTAATTGACTTGGCCTTGATTCCTCTGATAAGGGTGATGTTGATAGTCAAACCGTGACACTTAAAAGAAGGCTCAAGGATAATTACAATAAAAGAATTGTTGGACACTCAAACTCAAAGAAAAAAATGCTGAATGTAATACACAGAAAAGCAGTCTAAAAATATCTTTATTGCCTTCTAAAAAAAGCCATCCAATAGTAAATTGGAGAGAAAATAATTGGAAATTTAAACATCTTTCTCAAAGAATTTCTTGTCTTAAAGGCCCAGACAAGGGGTTTATGTATTCAGTAGTTTATCTTTTATCCAACTACACTAGTCAGTCTGGTAACATAGACTACATCTCCCATAGACCTTCCCAAGACTTTTTCCTTGGGTCACTACAGGTGCAAAAGTGATAGCACACACTTTGCTTTGTGTGGTTTATTAGTTAGCTTCTTTTTTTTACAGTAAGGCGCTTGGAGAAGAATGTAAAGGAAGTGCTTGAAGACTTTGCTGAGGACAATGAAAAAAAGGTGAAGCTCCTAACTGGCAAGAGGGTCCAGCTGGCAGAGGATCTCAGTAAGTATCCATTCTGTAGTGGTTTGAAACATCCTTGACTCCTGACCTTGAGGACATTTAATGTGATAAAACGTTGTTCATGTGATAGCATTTAATTATTAGCACAAGTGGAATTTTTCATAAATACAGTAAGATCTTATTCAGAAATGGACATAGGTAGCAGTATAGGGTGATAAAATAACTTCATTTATACAGAATGTAAATTCACTGATATGAATGTATTGCACTAAAAATGTTGGGAAATACAAATGAGTAATACTGTAAAAAGAAGTTCTTTCTTGAGTACAACATGGTTAATTAATATTTTGCAGACCTGTCTCTGGGTGATTGTCTTGTCTGTGTAAGGAGGTTTTGATCCCATCTTCTTTTAATTATTGAGTGAAATGCACAGCCTTCCCACAAATAATACTGACTTTTAACACAGACTAGCTGGAAATGCCCATGATTTATTTGCCAGCACATTTTAGGCCATTTTAGGCCAAACAACTGTTTCAGACAGGAAGATCTTGTGCACATGAACATATGAAGATGATGTGCGTATTAAGCTGAGGTGACTGTTGTTTGGAGAGATTTATCAAGGAAGAAAATCTGGCAGATCTAACCTTCCAGAAGGATTACAGCAGTTTAATGCTGTGAGTCACTCAGAATGTGTTAAGGGGATTTATGGTTAATATAGTCAGATAAACAATAAAACTTTGTAAGTGGACAGCTCAGGCTGAAGTGATTCCTGCTGTCTACCTGTACATCCAATAATGTTTAGACTGACTTATAGCTGATGGGGCTTTCTCTTGCACATATGTTGTTGATTTTCTGGGTCATTCTGCTATTTTGTGAGGTTTCCACTTGAACCCGAGCTGTACACCTGGACTGGTAGGGCAAATAAACAATGCTGTGCAAAAGGGAAAAAGAAAAAAATTGTGATAAATACAGTTCATCCAGATAAATAAATATCTGCATCTCAGGGTCATGGGTGACCTTTCTTCTTACACCTCTATTTGGTGTTTGATGTAGCAACTAATTTTCTCTCAAAATACAACTTTGGATATCTAATCCAGAATAAATGAATTCTGAGGTCAGTGTTTCTTTTATTTAGCAATGTTCTGATATCCAGGCTTCAGAGGGACAGAGAAGCTTCAACTGCTGTTAGTTTCCTAAGTATGAATTATGTCTTTTGGGGGGGGTTTGGTGTTTAGTTTTTTTACATCCAAAATGTCATAAATTGATGTTGTGCTTACAATAAACTCAAAATCTGAGCATTTATTTTTGATAGTGCTGGTTTGGTTATGTTGGAAGTGTGGTTACTAAAATACCAGCCAGTTATGGTATTTATCATCCTCTAGAAAGTATTGCTATATTACTTTGGAATTGAGTGGGAGTTTTGGTGAATCTAGGGCAAGTTGTCTGGGGTGTTTGACTGGTCTCTGAAGCAGCTGGTGTGACTATATAACTTTTATTATGGGTTCATAATTCTGTCCATCTTGTGTTGCTTTTAAAACCCTGTATCAACCGTCATATAGCTGCTCTAGAGTAGGTGGAATGTGTTTTACATAGACATATATATACGTATACACGTGCACACTTGTGTAGTGGGACACAGATATTTAATGAAGAAAATTATCTCCTTTTTATATTTTTTTCCTGAGCAAATACTGGCATAGAGTAAAACTTGATCATTTTGATATATCCTTAAATATTGGGTGTTTCACAACACGGTAAAGGAGCACTAGAAAGCCATCTTTATTTTGTATTTAAATTGACTTGGAATTTTTGCATTGTCAGTTTTGTTTCTCACTGGTGTCAGGAATAACCTCCCATTTCTGTGCAGTAACAGCTGGGATTGTTATTTTGCAAACTAAGACTAGACCTATGAGAGCAGACTGTGTGTTTATAATCGTAGGTATCTGTGTTAGTATATATGCTTCAAGTTTGTAGTATGCATTTCATAAGTTGCTGTGTAGCTAAAACACCATCACTGCACTGTGTCTCTGTAGATTTGAGGTCACAGATGTCACACACGTTTTTCTAAGGAAATACACTGGTTTGTGCTGAGTGATCTTGATGACATGTTCTGTTTTATCGTACCTGTGGGAAGACTTTAAAACTACCACTACCTAGCTCTAGTCAAATCAGAAATGCCCTCTCAATTTTCTGCATGCCTTTATTGCTAAGTGGTTATAATTTTTATGGGCCAATGACAGGAAAAAGGGTTTTCTTTGCCTTTTCCCTTAGTGAATAGAGTGCTTTTCTGTGGTGGGGGTTTCTTTCTACTCCCGAGACAGACTTTGATAGTAAAGAGCATTGAACTCTCAGGTGGCTATACAAGTAATTTCCTTCTTACAGCACTTAAGCAGAGTCCTGATTATCACTGAGGAAAAGAAAATCCTGACTCCCACAACACACATTCATAAACTATTTGTATTTTAATTAGGAATGGAATGGCAGGATCTCCTGAATCATGAAGTCCAGCCTCTCTCTGTTCCAGGCAGCTGTGTTTACATAACCCGGCTCTTTCACATATCTTAAGCTCCATCTTTAAGTCAGTTAACTTGTTGGGACTCATTATTCATACTGAGAACATGCTGCAAGATGTCATTCCTCTAGTTACAAATGGTCTTTTAACTTCCAGTCTAAATTTGTAAATATGAGTCTGAATTTGTAAATATAAGACTGGAACTCGCTTCCTGATTGGAAACTGTACTTGCAAATCTAAATTATTTATATACCTGAAATTGGGACGCTTCCTTTTGATGTTGATGATATGGTAATGCTCTCTCACTTCTGTTACATCTGTCCCTCTTAATGCTGAGGCATGGAAAGTGTGTTATTCTTTGTTCAGGTTATTGGTTGATTTCAAACTGTTTCTAACATGGGTGACCCAGTCTTGTAGTGAGAGCTCATACAAGACTCAACTTACTTGAGCAAGTTTTATCTGTTCTATACCCTTAAATGGTACTTTAACCCCCACATGAATGTTCCTTGACCCTGAGTCTTGCTGCTTCTCAATGTCCACCTCTCAGGTTTTATTCTAGGTATTTTAAAGACTGTAAACAGATCTTTTGAACAGTTTCTGACAAGTTATATGTTACTGAAGCACTTTTTTTTTTAAAAGAAAAGACTTTAAATGTAATGTAAATGTACTCCTTATCATAAGTATCATGATACTTGTACCAGTGAACAATTACTAAGTTTATGGAACTAAAGAAGCCCTTAGAGAACCATCTGCAAGAAATGATCATAAGATACAAAAAGGGAGGGGCAGAGCAAGAGATGAATAGCTACAGTGGGAAAAAGTACTTCAAAAAAGTCTTAAAATGTAGTCAATTCCCAAGAATACCTGTACTGAAGGAAGCCTGTCCTCAGTTTGTCCCAGTGTCCCGTTCCTGGCAGTGAGCAGGCATGGGTACTTAGGGAACAGCACAAGAACAGGTGAAGCATACAGCAGTGCTTGCCTGGTACTCTTTCAGCATCTAACAATCTGTGGTTCCAAGAATTCCTAATCCTGAGGTAATATCTTTGTGATTAATAGTCATTCATGGTTTGGGGTTTTTTTTCCTCCTGTGAATTTCTCTAATTGCTTTTTGAACTCATGTAAACTTTGGCATCTGCAACATCCTGTGGCAATTAGTTCCAGAGTTTAACTACACATTGTGTGAAAAAGTACTTCCTTTTGTTTGTTTTTGAGCCACCTGCCAGTTTCATTTGGTTCTCCTTATTTCTTGTACTGTGAAAAACATTCAGTAATCTTTCTCTATTCATTTTTTGTGCCACTTATGACTTCATAGATGTTTATGCTACCCACAATTGCTCCGCTTTTTTGCTAGCTTGAAAACTTCTCCTCTGTGTGCTTGCTCCTTGCATGGACATTGTTTCATAGTTTCAATGAGCCTTGCCACTCTTTTCCTTTTTTTTTAAATTTTTTTTTTTTTTAATTTCCCCCCCTTCACCCTAGGTTGGATAGCCTCATCAGCAACAGCAAGAATTACATTTACTTTACAGTTGGCACACACATCTTGATTGTGCTTCTTGATGAAGGACATAACATTTTGATTTGAAGTGTATATTCCATACAGCTCAGTATTTTCCTGCATGCTTATTTAAATCTGTGTCTTAAATATGCCATGCACTTCTGTAAGTAGCAAAATAAGGCAGAAAGGGTAAAGTATAATGGTAAAAGTTAAATCTTCTGAAAGGAGAATTTCTGCTCATAAAAACACCTCTTGTCAGGACTGCCATTTTGTATTGCAGGCTTTAAGGCACTGCTCGTGGCTGGAGGGAAGGTCTAGTGTCTAGATCTGCCCGTTCAAATGCCTGCAGCTGTTAGGGACAAGTGTGCATAGCTGCACACAAAGCCTTTCCACTTTCCCTATTGAAAATATAAATTACCCTTCTGTTTCTGCAATACCTTGTAGAAGATAGGCCAGGCAGTGTATATCTTTTCATTCTATCACCAATCTTTTATGGTGTTTAGTATTTATAGCATTTACTAGTTCATACTGCTTTCTCCTGTATTCCAGTTAACTTTTTCAAAGTGGCTTTGAACTTTCATGCAGTCTGCCTCTGAACTTACTGAAAGCTTTTACATTTTAAATGTATTTTAAGGGCATTTTCCTTTAATTCTGAGCTCGCAGGGAAAGGCTTCCCAGAACTACCTAATTGTTTCCAGGATTCCACTCTGGGGGACTTGCTCTTAGTGTATTAAAGGGCCAAAGCAAGCTTCCTCGGCCCGTGGAGCTGTGCACAGCAGTTGAGTAGTTCAGCTGTCCAACACAAGATGGCAATCCTTTCCAGGGTGTGTGTGGAGGTCCAGCAGAGCTGGTGCCAAGACTCTGGGAGCCGTTTCTTGCCTTTTGATGCAGAGCATGGTGTAGGCAGTGGCGGTTGGTCTCTGGGAGGAAGATGCGCGTCCCTAGCCTTGTCCCTCTTGGTTTGTGTTTGTTTGGTGTGTAGCTTATAAAAACTGTAAGGGCTGGCTGGGTTTTCTCAGTTACACATTTCTCATGAACAACTGCATGGAAAGTATTTGTTTAACCTTTGTTACTTAAAAAAAAAATCATTCTGGAAAGGAAATGGGATCTTCTAGTATCTGCTCCTAAACACAAGTTATTTACATTCATGATGCAATAGCATTTAAAACGTGCTAGGTGGTGCACATGTACATCGAATTCTTGAGGTGAATCCTGCTTCAGGCAGTCAGCAGGCCATTGGCTTCAGTAGAGATGAAGTTTCACAGATCCCAGAGAAGTTCACATGCTCTATCTTCACTTACTTCTTCTGCTTTATCCATTAGCAACGTGCATAGTTTAGCCATTTAAAAGATATCTTTTATGTGTACAGGATAAACATCTATAAGTATAGTAGATGCAAAGTATCTCTCCTAGGTCAGCTTGCTATTCATCCCATGCCTGTTTCCTCACAAGTTAAAAAAGAAAAACAGAACTTGGACGGATTATAAGTAAAACCATGTGCATTTACACAGAGAGGGTTGTTGGCAGCAGGTGGGAAGGGCCTTGTGGAATGCCTGTAGAAACTTGAGCCTGAAATTACTAGGTATGAATGTGAAGGGGTCAGCCTCCGAGTTCGTTTGTCAGAAATATTGACACCTGTACAGGTGTCATGGGCTAGCTGGGACTGCGCTCTGCACAAAAGCTTTTGGGAAAAAAGTGAGCCCTCACATGAAGAAAAGATAGCTTAGGGCCATTTGTTCAAACTCTGTTGTACATTTGTAAGGAATGATATGTAATAGTTTGCAGAACTTAATTATTTTCTTGTAAAGTTTAAAACATATAAAACCTAAATAAACCCATGTTAACATTGAAATACTTTGAAGTTTCCTATCTACAGTCATTGTTTTAAAGTCAGTGCCTTAAACTCTTAACTTTTCTTGTATTGAATCCATTAGTATTGAATGTAAACTTTCTGCAAACTTTGAGCATGAATATAATAACCTTACCATGTTAGTGGCATTAAAAAGCTAGTGTTAGCTAAGGTTGGTACTTCCATATGCAATTTGCTGACTCAGTATCTGGAATTCCTGTGATGTATTTGACTGAGCTGAGTGGACTCTGTGGTGCTTGTTATATGTAACAAACTGATATAAGTACAAGTGAGTCTCTTTTATTCTGTGGGTCTTTTTTGTTTGTTTTGTTAAGCACTTATGCAAAGTTGGGGTGAAGTCTGTGAGCAGTACTTTGCAGATAACAACTTGGTCCATTGTTACTCTTTTTGTTTCCCTTCACTACTGTTAGGTGCAGAGTAAAAATGTTGCTGGAAACTAATCCTACTTTGTGGTTGTTACTGTAGCCAAATTAAATTTCAGTCTCTGAGATGACTCTCCGCACTCTCTTGATCTGATCTCTGTCCTACCTGACATTGTTTATGAGTGCTCCTTAAAATCATGATTTGACTTGGCTTTCTAAAACCTTTATTTCCATTTTCTGAGAAAATAAAAACTTCCTTTATTTCCATTCTCTTTTCTGTTAGGAGCTTCAACTTTTTTAAAAGGTCATAGCATTTCTCAGGGGGCAAAGCTCAGCTGTAGGGGAAAGCCCTGCTCTCAAATAAGGAGTTTTAGGTAGTTTTCCCTAGAAACTAGAGGTATGTAAAACAGCTCAAAAGGCATTGATTAGTAGTCTTTAAATCAGTGCTTAAGGTACTTGTTCAGAAGCAAATACAGTTTTCAATGTTTATAAGATACAGAAGAAAAGGAATAAATTTTAAGACACTTGAATGTAGAGCCTAGATGTCACCCCTGCTACTCAGACATGGGAAAGAGGAAAGCATTCTAAGAAATCCAAATGGAGGAGTAATCTTATTAGAGTCTGCAGAGGGCTATTTTGTGCTCTTATGTCTTCTATGATGCCTAAATACTGGAGTTTTAGAAGCTACATAAGTAAAAATATGGCCACTTCACAGTTGAGACAAGTCACAGAAGTGAGGAGCACTCAGTCTGATCCTGAGTTGGCAGAAGTCTAATCTAGATGTTGTGGCCTTCTAACCAGGCAAAAGCAGAGTGGCCTTTTCCCTCTGGGAATCATCAAATAGATCTCCAGCTTCTGATAATCATGTGCAGGGTAAGCTGCTATCTTCATGATCTAGGACATTAACGTGCCCTGTGTCTTATCAGAGGCCAGTTGTCATTTTGCACACCTTCATTTCTGCCCAAATTTCAGACAGTCAGAAAAACTCCTCATATGGGCTGTCTGTGTCTAGTGAGTTCAAGCTCCTGCTGGTGTCACCAGCATGCTCATGGCAGTGTGACTCCTGTCCTCCCTTTGAGCTTTGTAGAGGTCTCGGTGCTCCGTGCTGCAGGAGGTCAAGGGGACAGTATGCTTGGAATCTTTGCAGTGGTGTCTTCAACTTCCCCTACCTTTACACATGATCAGATCAACAACAATGCATCCCATTATTTTTAGTAGATTTGCTAGTTTTCTGGTTCTGTTAGACTGCAAATTAATTGATTTTTGCGTGATTATAATCTTTTTAATTCCACGTAGATAACTTGTGCAATTAACCCAAGCCAGTGTGCTTTGACATAAGACATTGGTTGAGTGTTTAAGTTCTGTTTGGGGGATTTTTTGTTTGATTTTTTTTTTTTCCCCTCTCAGAGTTTTGGGGCAGCTGCATGCAACTAAAGAATTAAAACCAGAAGAATGTGTAGGATGGTCTGTTTCAAAGTGCAGATAAGGTAGTTCCTGTTTTGTGTGGTGGCAGAAAGAGCTCTTTAAAAAGCTGCATCTTCTCAGAGAGAGAAGTAATCCTCAAGGGAGAACATATATCACTTGTAAACCTCCTGTGATGGAGTGATGGTTTACTTAACTTAAGAATCCCAGATGACCAAAGTCTGCTGCTGTGATTTCTTAAAGTTATTGATGAAGAGTTAGGTACTGATGTCCAGGTTCTAAAACACATCTGTACAAAGTTCAGCACATCTGTCACTGCCTAAGCGAAGCCTATCACTTAAAGCTGACACTGAAAAATAATGATAAACTGCTATGTGAGTAATGACACATTTAATGCCAGTTAATCTTACCCTAGACCCATGTCTCTTGTACTTGAGGGTCATTCTCATCTGGTCTACCAAATTGGTTTTTTTTTTCCTAAAATTTCCTAATGATGTAAGGATCAAAACATTTAATTGGATGCTATTTTCTTTTTAGTACTGGTTGCTTTTGAGGGTGCCTATTAATCAAACTTTAAGTACTTATCATGGAGATTAATGTTTGTACAAATGCCAGCTTTTAAACTGACCAATATATGTACTTGTTCTGAACTAGTGTGGAACTGTGGAGTGTAACATTCCCATCCAAAAGCTGGGGAAGTCAGTGTCGTGTATGTAGCACATTGTTAATGTTACAGTGGACTGGGCTTTGCTTCTACTTTGGAAGTCTGTGTAAAAAGGAAAGGAAATATTTTCTGCTAGGAATGATAACCTGGTTTACTTCATATGATTTTATTATTTAGCTGAGCAGGCCTTATTTTGGGTGTGGAACCAACACACATCAGTTACTACTTATGTTAAAGTCTCTACAGTTTTGTAGCCTTAAGGTTACCTCAAGCTTTACATAAGTAATTTCCCTGTATAGTTTTATATGTCCTTTCTGTATAAGAAAGGTTGGGCTTTATTTGTTGGGGGGGGGGGTATATCACTGCATGAGTCATTGGGTAGCATTTGGTTTGCCTTTATACTTTTCACTATTTCCACTCAAAATAGTGAGTATTATCATGTTCTGATTGATTCTAGCTTAACAGGTTTTGATGAAATCTTTGTGTCTCTACCTCTGATTCAAAATGTGTCTTTGTAAGCAGCACAGCTAAATTATTTGAGAGATTAGGTTATTAGAACAATTTTACTTAAAAACTTGCAATTGACAGAGGACTGAGATGTGCCCAAGTCCTACTCTGCTGTTGCAGACATCATGACTCAAACTTGCAGCTTAGTATAAATTGATAATCATTTCTGCATTAAGCTAACCTTAATGCCAGCATCTAAGTGTCTGCTAGTGTGTGACCTCCCATCATATGGTGATACTTAATTTCTGTAGACAAAATGGGCTGTTGTGCCCATAGAAACAGGCCTTGTATAAAGTCTGGGTCACTGTCAGTTTTGCTTCAGCCCCATACCTCTATTCTCATGTGCTCTGTCAGGCACAGAAAGGCTTGGTGCTTGCCAGCCCAAGGAGCCCCAGGGACCGCTTGAGCCATGCAGTTGGCTTCTGTTCAACTGAGGAGGGGGGAAATGTGCTGTCAAAGCAGCTTCATTAATCTGTGGAGGATTCTTGTGAATCTCAGGCAGCTGTAGATGAAGGCATGGATTCATTAGTGATATACAATTTCATCTCACAATGCCCAGTTCCTGTTTCTGGTGCTAAAAAGCATTGTTAACAGTGCTGCAGTAATGTTTGGATGCTCTATACCTTGTAAAATTAGCCAAAGTGTTTTCAGACAAGCTGTCTTCTGCTGCTGCCTGGTTATCTCTAATCTGAAATGAAGGTGATCCTGTTTTGTACAGGCAGCTGAGAGCTTTGCTCAGATATTAATTATTAATCCCTGCATGTCATATGATATTAGTACTTGGAAAAAAAAAGTGACTTCACTGATGGCAGCTGTGGGTTTGGTTTTTTTCCCCCCTTAAATGACTTGCTCTAGGGAACCTGCTTTGACAGGGGGTTTGGACCTAATGATCTCTCGAGGTCCCTTCCAACCCCAACAGTTCTGGGATTCTTAGGACAAAGATTCCATTATTTTTCTACAGCAGGCTAAATATACAATCTTTTCCACCTACAGCAGGGAAAAGGGAAAATGTACACTGTATATATTTGTCTTTGTAGCAAACAGGCTCGTTGATTATTTCTTTTCTTTTTTTCTTCTGTCAGTGCCATACAAAAGGGGATTTTTAACCTGGTTAGCAACAGGGAGTTGTTGATGAACTCGTATCCATGAAATTGATATGTTGACTGACCCTTGGAAATTTGAATAGTGATATTAATATGTTTAGCACTCTGTCATTCTAGGGTTTAAAATAAATATTCTGAGCAGTCACCACCATGTCATCTTTGTCTGTTTAATAATGAAAGCATCTCACATAATGTCTCTGTCCCTGTTCTTTCTGGAACTGGTAACTGGAGTACAGGTGTTCTAGATGTTTCTCAGATCAAAATACCTTTTATCCCAGGACAGCAAAGGGGTTTAAAGGAAGTAGAAAAGCTGTCAGTAACTCTGGTGACTGTTGTGGATCTCTAGCTCTAGGTGTCTAAGAGGGGAAGCTCGCTTTGTTTGTTTTGAATTTTCATTTATATTTATTTTCACAATGTTTGTATCATAATTATCCCATTCCAGTGAGCATAGTTTGAAGTCAGAATCTATAAAAAACTCAAACTTGCTCCAAGTTCAAATCTCATTATAGATTGCATTATGTATAAGAAACATTTTGTAATAATAAAGGAAAGCTACTACAATGTAGCATCAGTTGGTGTCTTCATTCAGCCTAACTCTCAGTAACTAAAAGTAGCTATTTTCTGCAAGCTTGCACTTTAAAGGCAGTATATTTTTAATGATTCATGGATTTACTACGTGAACTATTATAAATTCCATTTAAACTTTTCAGGATTCTGCAGTGCTTTTATTACACTGAGCTAATTGTTTAAGAATCATTCACATGATTCATCCTCCTGCTTGGTCTTTTTTTAAAAAAACTTTTAGCTGCTGAAGCTCTCTTGACAAACCAATATTTATAGCAGTTTGACAGCAGGATGAGGAAGAGCGTTTGTCTTTGTAATGGCTTAAAGAAAAGGCCTTTCCAGCACCCAGCCATGCAGTTACAATCTTGACCTCTTTCTTATGCTGGGAACATACATACAGCAGACAAGCAGCACCTCCCATGTGTTTTCTTGACCCTTTGACTGTCCATTCACTTCCCATCTGTTTTGCAGCCTTAAAGGAACAGAGGGGGCCCTCTACTTATAAATCTGTCTTTGCAGCTGATAAATGGTGTTCTGTCTCTTTAAGGGCAGCCTGGGTGGTTTTGACTTTTTTTTTTTCCTTTGCCCCCCTTAAAAGTTTAGCTTTCCTCTTGGCCTCATCCAGAGGAAAATATGGTATGTGAACAAGAGAAAACTGGCAAAAAATGTGATGGGATGTTTCAAAGGATTTTCTAAAATTCAGCAGGACATGACCCTGCAATGATCAGTAAATTATAGTAGCTGTGAGGCTGTGGTTGTGCATGAGAAAGCATGTTGATGCAGGTCCTGTAACTCTGGGTGGAAAGTCTCCTTTTTGGGGCATTATTTGGAGTGACTGTGAGAGTGCTGCCTTGTACTGTTGAAACAAGAAGTAAATCTTTTACATGGCACTTAGAAAATCCAGGAATGTGGCTCAAAGGGCTGAACTCACAAGTGATGGTTTCCCTCTGCCTTCCTTCTCCACCTGGCTGCTCACAGGTGGTTGTGAGCAACCATTGGTTTATGTATGAGGTAGCCCTAAGCTCAAATTTGACTTTCAGTAGGAAACTGTGCATCAACATTTCCAGTTTTTAGTGGTGTGCTTCTGGGCATTCTGATGAGATTGGACTACAGACTCTGCTTTCCTTTTTATTAGAGGAAAGATGATGCATTCACAGCAGTAAATTCAACATTTCTGCCTCTGGTTAATTAACCATAACACAGAAGTAGCACAGCAAGCAGTGAGAATGTTTATAGGCAAGGAAGGGATTAAGGAAGGAAGATTAAAAAAAAAAGGGGGGAGGGGGGTGTGGACTGAAGTCTAAGAACAATCCAGAGCAAAAGGAGTAACAACTCTGAGCTTTCAAATATCAAAGCCATGTAAACACTAGTTGGAGGTAGAAATCACTTTGATGTAGAACAGGAGGATTTATAATGATGTATTAACACATTTTTATTGTGGTTGTTTAATGCTGTATGTTTCACCAAAGTACAAAATAAAGATGAACCTGTGTGCAGACAGATTTTTTGTTTTTTCTTTGTGCTGCAACTGAAATTTGATGTCATGCATGCAAACTTGTGAAGAGGAGAAAGGAAGGCTTTTTGATTTGCCCTAAATCAAGTTTTCTCTCTGTTGTGGCACAGACAGACATGAACAACTTTAAAATTCTGTGCTAAAACCATTGAGTTTTTTACAGGTAAGGATGTACAAAATGAATTTTTGACTTTCAGATATCTTCAGAAGCATAAGCAAGACAGGTTTTATGGGTGAAGGCCACACCTTCTATTAATCCAATTAATGCAGTTGCAATATATCTAGAAAGCTTCTCGCTGCTTAGAGCATGGCTGAAATAAATCAGTAATGTACTTCAGTTTTGTAATTTGTGTTTAATATTGTTTAGAGGTTATTTAGCCTTACTTGAGGAGATTTGTTTGATAACTTACTTGAGCTATTTAATTCTAGCAGCTTCTGCTGTGTTAATTAAAGATAACCCTGGCTATCTAAGGCAGCAGTCGGTAAGCAAGCACTCTTTGTAAGACTGAATATTTCAGGGGTTTCCCTTCTGACCAGATTATGATATTAGGGAAAGCAAACTTTATCTGTGACTGTGCTGTTCTATGTTCACAGTGTGTCCAAATCCTCATTACAGATCAATTAGTCTGGTTTTGAGCCTTTTAGATTTAGGATCACAGGATTAATGAAAAGAAAAAGAAAAAAAAAAAAAAGAGAATGTGTAGCATTATCATTTCATATGGAGATAAAGAAAGACCTGGCATGAATGAGGAGCCTGAATAAAGAATTTCCTCATTCTGTCAGTGAAGTTTTATGGGCTATGGAGGGAGGATTATGGGAATATTCATGACCAGATCAAGAGGCATAATGAGTTGATGTATGAACCAGCTTATCTTTTAGGTAAACACAGGGTAAATGAGAAGTAGAATGGCCATTCATGGCCCCTAGGCCTGTGAATTTTACTGTTCTACAGATGGACCCACGGGTTTAGTTACAGTTATTCTTCATTGATTTCATTTGATTTTTGATCACTGTTTAACAGGTGCCAGAAGCATTATGTATTTGTAACTTCAGGTCTTCATTAAAACTGCCAAAGATCACCTCATCTTTCTAGCATCCCGTGTAAGCAACAACATCTATGTGAACTTCTGCAGTACCTTATAATAAATGTGGAGAACTTTAACAGCCTTCTGTGATGCTGGAGCACTCTATAACAATGCTGGGACAGTTCAACCTGTTATAAAAATAATATGCTAGCAAACTGAATGATTTTTAAGTGTGGCTGCTTGTACATGGAAAAACACAGTATCACAAAGCCTAGGAAGAGCAGCAGGTCACCTTTGATATCCCTTAATTTACATATATATTAAACCTTTTCATCTGAAACACAAATGATGCTCTGGGTTTGGTGTGTTGATAAACAGTCCTCAAAACAAATTGTACTGTAATTTACAAGTGTAATCCAATAATATTTTGATCTGGGTGTCAATCAAAACGCTGCAAACGTGGGCACACAGCTTGTGCAATTCAGAGGAGTTACAGAATCGTAAGGCAGGTTTGTGTTGGAAAGGACCATAAAGATCACCTAGCTTACCCTCTACTAGACCAGGGTGCTCAGAGTCCCCTAAGATGGTTAACATCTGACTGTTGAGTTGTAACAGTTAATTGTGGTTCCAAATGTGATGCCACACTCTGCTGATGAAACGGGGGCAGTTACCCCAGAATTACAGACCCTGTGCTTGCACTCTATTAGAAGAGTTCTACCTGAGTGTTTCTATTCCCTGATTTATTAAGATGTGCATTATGGAAGTGTATAACTCTCCATTAGCCTATTTTAAAAGTAAACCAATTTGGCAGACTGCTGCTCTGTGCTACAGAACAGGCTTGTGGGAAAATGGTATGGATTGGCTGGGATCCACTGCTGTGAAAGGCTTTACTACTGCTAGGGACACAGGGCATAGCATGAATAATTGCAGCTATTTGGCAGTCACTGTAACTGTTCCTTTTTAAGAATAGCCAGCATGTTTTTTCAAAGTATTAAATTACCTCAAGACCTCATAGTTATTACACTTAAGCAATCATTTCAATTCAGTCCAAGTATAAAAACTAATAAAGTGTTCATAATATGGAGGCAATTTTAGTATGTCTGTTCTCTGAGCAAACACAGCTGATTCAGGGTATTCTAGTGGAATACATGTTTGCTATCCTGCTATTTTAATATGCCCTAATCAGAAAATTAAAATAGATTTTGTTGGCACAAACCCTTTTTAAGGGTGAAATAATAATTACAGATTTTGTGCTGATGCTATTAATTTTCAGGACTGGAATATTTCACTAGCAAGAGGTTGAGAAGGGAAAATATTTGCATTTAATACTACTAAATTTGCCTGCTTTCACAGTATAATGGCTTGATAGATGTAAAGAACATACTTGAAGAAAGCATGTAGCAATTAAAAAAAAAATATAATGCTGTGCTTTCTGTAGCTTTAAGAGATCTTCTGGGTTGTGAGATCTAATCTCCTTTTCTCCTTGGCAACTGCTGCTCATTTTGGAGAGTGAGGTCCAGAATTAATAACTTTCAAAAATACCTGCTCTGTCCACCACATAACAGAACATTATTTCAAAAGCTAATTGTACAAATGTACACTGATTGCCAGTACTGGAAGCCAAGCTAAGTAGTTGCCTAAAATCTGCCACAGAATGAATATTTGCATTACACAAGAGGTTTGTGTGCTGATATGCAAACAATACATGTTATTTAAAAAGATAATAATGGAAACACTTTCAGTGTGCTTAGTAAGAAGAAGTGATCATGGTACTACTTTTATTCATTGCCAGTAGCATTCAAAGATTCTCTGTTGAACCAAACAGAGGATTTTATTATTTCTTTATCTCCATCCAACCCCTGGTAAAAACAACTACTGCTGCTTCTTAATTTCCAAGCTACAGCTTTTGCCTTCACACTGACTGTAATCCTCATTTAATATCCAAGTACTTCAAAAACAAAATCAGCTGAAATTCAGGAAAGTTCTTTGTTATTTCCTTTAGGGTCCAGAGCATGACTCAGCCTCACTCTGTATGTAGATAAACAGCACTGGGGAAGGGGACACCAAAGCCTTGAAAGTGGAAGTGGTTTGCCCCTTGTCAGCTAAGAATTGGCATTATAAAGAAATGTTTGAGCTTTCTTCATCCTCAGAGAGGCTGTTTTCCATGCTTTGTTGTTTTATTTGAAATCCTAACTAAAATTTTCTGCTTCTCTTAAAATAGGGCTACGGGGGGTTGTTGAGGTTTTATTATTAACATTATTATAATAATTGCTCCAAAATGGATTTCATAACTGTCTGTGGGAATGTCACTTTGTTACTGGATAAAACTTTAGATCCCCTAGCTACATTCTTGGAGCACTCCCTTTAGAGTTTTGGGGTTTTTTTCCACTGATTATTTTATTTTTCTTTCTGGTGTGCTGTTGTTTCAGATCAGGAAGGCAAGTTTATAACACAGGGTACCACTATAGGGAAGAAAACCTTAATAAAAGACTTTTATGTTTAAAAACAAATAATAATAATAATAATAATAAACCTTAAACCTTGTATCATGTACAAGGGAACACATGGCTTTAATCCAATAGTATTTTAGGTTGAATTTTTTTAAAGTGTTTATGTGCATCTAACTTATTTTAGTCTGTCCTACTGCTTTCCCCCATTCCTTCACACTTCTGAAGTGTGTGTTTTTTATAACTGTAATCACAGAAGAACCTTCAAATGAGGATGTGGTGAGAGAGAAGCAGGAAATCTCGCAGGCTTAGGATTCCAGCTATGTTCTAAATCTTACTTCATAAGCACTTTAATGAATCAAATAGGTTATATGATGACAAGTGTTGCAAGGAAGTGAGAAAAGAAGTGGAAAAATGCTTAAACCCTTTAATTTTTCCCAATCAGTTTTGCCTTTTCATCCTTAGTAACTATTTGTAGTTGTGTTCGAGTCATGTTTTTCTAAAGTAATAAACTTCCAGCTTTAGTATTTATATAAAATAATATTCTGCCCACATCCATCTGATTATTACTGAAGTGCAAGTTTTAAACATTCTTAACATTGTGTGTGCCCTTTTGAGTAAGTGTCTTGAGTACCAGCATTTGATTCCCTGAAATTCTCCCTGCTGAAAGGGCACCAGCTTTCACTCTTTCTAGAATGATTAGTAATGATTGTGACACTTGCTGCAGAGAACAAGGATTTGGTTGCAAGAAAAAGGAAATGATGGGCATTATTTAAAAGATAACAGCTCCCTGCATGTAGCAGGTGTACAGTAGTTCTGCTGTGCATGATCTAATGGAAATTCCAAGGGGTTTGAATACAGTGTTTCTAGTATTGGATTGCTTTGGGAAATTTTTTTGCATTAAATGATGTTAATCATAACATTTTTGTAGAAATTCTTCAGATTGGACAGGGTTTCATTTCTTCTGATGTAGGAAAAATATTCTGTATCTTATTAAGAAACTAAACATATTGGGCAATATTGGTGACAGCGTTACTTTTCGTTCTTTTTTTTTTGGGGGGGGGGGAATGTCCTCACTTAAGGAGAAAATGTTTGAACAGTGGTTGTCTTAATTCCTCCAGAAAAGGTTCGTGAGATCCAGGAAAAACTTGAAGCCTTCATAGAAGCCCTTCATCAAGAAAAGTAGATTGTTCAAGCAGGTAATCATGTTTAGATGGTTAAATGTTTGCTGCTGTTTCCATAGTTCAGTGTAAAACGATAATCCATCTCTTTCAGATGCACATGTTTTCCATGCAGACCTTGTGAAAATTCCTTTTTGTCTTATTCCAGTGCCTGGATGCTGCTTCTTGCTTCTAATATGCAGAACTATACTCTCAGCTGTTACACTACCAGCACATACAAAACCTAGTAGAAATACAATTACTGGCTAGTTATTCAGATATTATGAAACACTGTAGGCTGTTTGGTTAATCTCAGTTGTTATCTTTATTTTTGCTGAGAGAAAGAGGGCATAACTAGCTGGGATCAAAACTAAGGGAACACTTTTCTTGTCTGTAAAAGCATTTTGATTCTTTTTTCCTTAAAAGCACTGTGTATTGTTAGGAAAAATATTTGCATGCAAGTGATTTCCATTTTTTTCTTCAATATTAATTCTTAAAAACATAAGCTAAATGTTGTCATATATTTGTACTTTTAAGATACTCTTTCTGTTTCAACAGCCACTTTACACAAGAATGCAGCCTTTTCCAGGATACCTGGCACAAAGACAACTGAACAGAAATGACTTGTGTGTCCCATCCTCTATTGTATCTTTTGGGGAGTATCCTGATATGTTGGAGGAGAAGGAAAGTCTCGTGGGATTGAGAAGTTCAGTTAATATCCACCTGCTCTTTTTAATTTTTGAAGCTACATGCACATGACAGAACGATCTGAATTGTATGTCAATGAGACAGCTTGGGAGTTTGCTGAAGTTGTACAGTTAAGTTGGTTTTGGTTTTTTTCCAAAAGGAAAAAAGCCTTTATTTTTGGCATCTGTCTTATGTGGTAGAGTTGGATCAGATTCATAAAATGGTTTTATCTGTTGTTGTTTTCTTGCCTGCAAATGATCCTCGGAGTCTGACATAAAGTTTTAGTATTTGTATATTCATTAAAATGCCCTTCTGAGTAATGCTGTTTGTATTTGTTATGCTCTGTGTTGCAGCACTCTCTGGTACAGATTTAAAAACACGGTGTTGAGATCTTGAGAGAAGTTGTGGATTTTGTTAAACTCCTAAAAAAAGGAGAGACACCATCCAGCTCTTGTAGTGCTTTCAAGCGAAAGTACAGGCTGCTGTTCACTGACACCTTAAAAGGTTTGGCTCAGGAAATGATGTCAAAAGCTGCTCCTTTTACCCTTTTTTCCTAATATATATTGTTGTTCTTGAATCACAGCCGATTACATTTCATTTCTGGGGTTGCACAGGCTCAGATATCTTTGTTAACTCCTTCCTTCAGAGATACAGAGTAACCTGGTGGATTGGTGAGAAATGTAGAAAGATACCCTGTTACCATTCCTAATTTGTTGAACCTAAAAAAGGAAAAATGTAACAAATACCGTTTTTCTAATGGCTACTACAAGACCAAAATAGCTTTAATTAAAATGTTATGTACAAGGTTCTTCCATACCCACTTGATTTCTGTCATTCAGATCAGTAAAAATAGTAAGTAGACTTCCTTCTACTGCCTTTCAGTTCTGCCATAGAGATGTGATTTCTGACAAATTAAAGCATGATATAGGCCCTGCATCATAGTCATAGGTGCATGGTGATTAATCACCACCATATTTTTGTGCCATACTTTGCCACAAATGATCTGGATCCACTTCTGAATACTCCTGTCAACTGAGATATTAGGCCTGAAGCAGTTTGCTTTGCAGCTGTCTGTGTATGTACGTTGAAAAATTGACCTAGGTTTGGGTTTTTTCCCTTTTGAAAAGGCTATTGATTTTTATATGTGGCAGTTGAGAGGAATCTGAATGTTTTTGAACAGCTACCATTTCTGCTTACTCTCAGAGGAAACAATACAGAATTTGGTAAGATGTTCCCCAAATATTCAGACATAAAATGTTTAGTGAGGTGGACAAAAAGTTATCATAGAGCTATTCATAAATCGCTGCGGAAAGGTTGTAAATTTCAGCGTGATTTAACTGAATGTTTGGGAATCTTGTGTTTACAATTGCTTCCTGTGAGTGCTTGAGAATGGGGGAAAATAAAAAAATGGCTTGTCCTCCCTGGTGTCTGAAGGTCAGTTCAGTCTCGTGTGTTTGCACAATTCTGAAGGCAGAGTCCTTAGGTTGTAAAGCAAGCCCAATAAGTCTGTACTTGTGTTAAATCCCACTTTGTAAAAAAAATAAAAATAATAAACCCACAATCAAAACTAGAACAAAACAACAACAAAAAAATCCAGCAGTTACCTAGAGATCACTGTTTGAAACTCCTGTGTAATGTAAATGTTGCAAAATGTCACATCCAGTGGCCCAGCATTCATCTCTTAATGCGATGTTCCTAGAGTTTTAGATCCAGCTTCCCTGTGCTGCTCATCTAAGACTTAGCATGATGTATTCCATTGAAAAACTAGGTATTTATTGAATAAAAATGTAACTGAAGGAATAATAAAATCTGGGTTTGGAACACAGTGCTATTGCACCTGATTCAGAAGTCACTTTGGCCTTTTTCTCATTTGTTAGATTGAAAAAGTATTTTGTTAATGGTATTAAAGTGTCTGATTCACAAGTGTCTGTACAGCTGCCACTAACTTGGTGCTAAGTCTTGTTATTTACTGCATAAATTGATTTTTTTCTTTAATATAGTTAGCAAAAGGTGTCTTAGGAAAAATCATGTTGAAAGCTTAGCTCTGGAAGTTTAGGTAACTAACTGGCTATTCGGTTTAACAAAAGGCTAGTTATGGAGTGTGGGTTTCAGGTGCATTAAAAATGAATATCCTTACTGGTACAACAGGTTTGAGAATTATACAGCAGTCACCATCCCATGAATTCAAGAATATATCTATTTCTTATTTTCTGTGTTTTTTTAGCTGAAGAAAAATTCTACAAAATAAATTGCACAAACAAAGTTCACTGTGAAACATAGGTACTGACAGAGCTTTGTATTTGCTCCACAAGGTTTAAATTACAGACACGGGCATGTTGGATCAGAAGAAGATTATAATTTTATATTAATTAGATTTCATGATTAAACTAACCAAAAATGGTCTTGACAACATGATTTTATGATGTTTTTTATAAGATTCTATGTTAGAGAAGAGTTAGGGCAAGTTGAGCTTATCTCCCTAATAAGTTAGCATCACTTAACAAAAGTAAAAATGGGCTTAGTAAGTCCTATTACTTGAAAGTTGCTTTTTGTAAGGAGTGTTTTACTAGAGAGTTAGGTCTAGTTATGCAAAGCAGTTTAAAAAGGATGTGCTGCTGCACCAGTTTTTGGATAGTAAGCACAATTATTTGAATTGTCACTAAAACTAATGCAATACCAGAAAATATGTTATTCCAAACTGGATCGTACAAGTTCAGGAGACTTTTCTGTATTATATTAAAGAACTTGCCAGAGATTTCATTGCTTCAGCTGAGAAATGTTGAAATATGGGATCTCTGTCTGACCCAGAGCCCCTTGGTTCATTTAGACCATTCTGTTCTTGGTGGGATTTTGTCCCGGTGATGTCTGGGGGATAATTTTATGTCAGTGAAGGTGTTGCCATATTAACACAAGTCAAAGAACTGCTGCTGCGATTCTGCAAAAACACAGGTATCCTCACAGACTGTTTGGAAGACATTTCTAGGTCTAGAGGTGCTTTAGGAAACATTCTAGCCATACTTCCTCACATGGATGGGATGTACCATGAGGAAGATTACTTCGATTTTTGGGGTACCTCACAAAAACTTAGTATGAATAAACTATCTGGGAAAAAAAAAAAAACAAAACAAAACACAACAACAACCCAAAAGCTAATAAACTAGCTTCCCATATTTCCTTTAATTTCCTCAGGAGGCATCTGTCTAGCCAGCTCCATTGCCTGAGAGGTAGAAACCTGGCTGTTTCCAAGGCCTGCAGAGAAAGCAGGAGTTTGACTGCAGTCCTGATTGCAAACTGCCATTCCAGCCTGAGCTGCATTTCCAGTTACTGCTGTCTTGTGTGCAGGCATGATTCTTGATGCTTGATTCCTTGGATAGGGGATGTTTTATGAATGCTCTCTGATTACCTGCATAATGGAAATAAATTTATTTATCTGTAGAGCTTAGTAACTGGCTTAAAAATAGCACTACTTCTATCTTGGCATCAAGATTTCAAGCAGTTTAAAATCTTGAAGGATTCTTTCGCTGTGCTTGATAGGATGTCCTTGCAGTAACTTACTACCTCCATGGTACTTCTGTGTTTTTTATGTCAATTCAGAGCTCTTGCATCCTGTTCTGTTTTGTAATTAACTCAGTAATTCATTTCCCCTTACAGAAATCTTTGCAGACCATAATAGTCTTAACAGTAAGATAACTAAAATGCACTGTAAATCCCTTGCAAGACAGGTCCTATGTAGTCAGGTAGTACTTAAATCTGTAGTTTCTCAAAAGTGTTATATATCTGATGAAGCTGTGATCACAGACCCTTTACCCAACAAGGCTGTCAGGAATTTTTCAATATAAAACACTGTGCAGAAACAAAGTGAAGAAGGTGAAAGGATGCAGAGATTGTGAGGATGGTGGATGCCGTGGTGCTGGAACGGAAAGTGGGTGCAGGTTTGTGTCTACAAGCCTTGCTTGCATCTGCCATCACCTCAGTGCTGTAGCACATTGCAGCTGAAATTGTCTAAGCTGTTCTGTAAAAACCACAGGTACAGTTTTCATTTTGATTTGTAGAAGTGAATCAGGAAATGGCTCTGAAAGTGATTGTGGAATGGCTTGTGATGAAATAACAAAGTGTTTCTTAGATGGATCTGGGTATGTTTCTTGAGGCCACCAGTTAGTGAGGGGAAGTGTTTCCAGAAACTCCAGAAGTGACTGTGGCAGTAAGGCTGAGCAGCTATAGGCTGCAGTCTAGCAGCTGTTGTAGTGTGCCTCAGACTGGCTCTTGGGGGTTCTAGGCTTGGTTCTGGAAATCAACCCACTGCATCAGCAGTGGGACTGATTCTGGAGCTGGCTCTAGGTGCCATTCCAGAAGCATCTCTAGCCATTTCTGCTGAAAAACTGTTCAGTGTGCATACCTACAAATCAGTGAGGGGGTGGGGAGGGGGGATGTTGCTGAAGTCTGTTTAATTGCTGCTCTTCGAAGCCTGTAAGGTCTAAGAGGGTTTCTGGAGCAGCACATCAACCTGTGTGGTGATTTCATATTCTGACTACCCTTGGTAGTGACAGTCAACAAGATGAATTTTAACTTCATTCAAGTTTTTTGCTCAAATGACAAGGATAAACCTTTTGAAGGTTCATCAGTGGTGTAATTGTTAACACCTTGGATTATGCTGCTCCTAATAGAGGATGATGTGAAGTTCAAAATAAAAGGGTATTTTATTGTAGGTTTCTGTAACTTATAGCTTAAGCATTTATATTATCTTTAATGTTTTAGAGGATTTGGGGAGAGGGAGGGTCAGGAAAGAGCTGGGCATCACTGTAGAAGACTGATATCTGCCACATCCCTAGAATTGCAAAGGATGGGTTCTGCTTGGGCTCTGCTCCTGCCAGCCTTAGAATTTGGAAATGACGTGAACGCTGCCCTTGACGGGATCTGCACGGGCACGTTTCATAAAGGAGTGTTTCCTCCAGACTGCTGAAATCCTCTAGGTTGTACAACAAAGGCCCCTCTAGATCTAGAAATTATCTCACTAGAGAAATCTTATCCAACCTCCATTCTCACTTCCTTTTCAAGCAAACATTCTCTCTCTGCTAGCCTCACAGTAAGTGTTAAGGTACCAGTGTATCCCCTGGATTTTAGAACATCTGAAGCAGTGTTTTGCCCCATCTCCACAAGCCAATTGCATATAGCTTTTGATGTGTAGAGATGGAACATTCATTGCAACCTTCCCAACAATGAGTCTGTTCTGGTTCACGTGAAAATCAACATCCCTTTTTGTGTTGCTGCCTGACAGTATGCTACAATACTATTAGCATTTGCAAAGGGTTTGCTCTGTCTAATAGTGCAACCCCCAGATCACAGGCTGCTCAGTTTGTGTTTCTCTATTATGTGTAAGACACAAAGAAGCAGAAGGCTGGCAAAGGCCTGTCAAATCTTGTAATGTAGCGAGCGACCCCAGAGCTTCATTCTGCTTTATATCATCCCTTGTTCCCCATCCCACCCCTTTCCCTGAATGGGCTCTGAGGTAGGTAAATGAATTCAGCGGTATGGCAGGCGGACGATTCCTTTCTGACCTCATTCCTGTACCATTTGTTTCCAGCCTTGTTGGAGGGAAGGGGACATATCTGAGTCTTTTGTTTCAAATAATTTTCTTGCAGGTTGGGGAGTTAATGCAGACCTTGTCTGAACTCACCCGAGCAGAAAGTGTTCTGGGTACAAGTCCTGACACGCTTGGTCCTTTGCAATTGCCAGACTAAGGGAGAAAGCAGTGAATTGGAGTTGTTTCACATTCAGCATTGCTTAAACACCTGGACACCTTATTTGTTTCTTCCCTCCCCCCAGTATATGTGTATTTACATCCTCTATTGTGCCTTAAAACGTCTATCCTAAGAACAGGCAAGAAGCCAACAAAGAGTGACTTGAGCAGCCTGGTGTTAGGTGTTTTAGTTGGGGTGCAGTTGTTGGAATGAGGTGGGAACAGGGTATGGTGTGGTTTGCAAAGGCAGATTTCAGACCTGTGCCTCAAGTTGGCTGAGCACTTCTTGGGCTTGGAGAGCTGTGTTGGTTTGTTTAGGGATTGGATCGTGTGTGTTTGATGGTAAGGAAAACAATGGTTTCCTGCATACCAGGAGTGAGTTTTTGGAGAGATGAGACCTTTTGCACTAGAGTAGCCAGAGCTGTGCATCCCTAAAGATACTTTTCTAGAAGGAATGTGGCCAGTAGCAAAACGTGAAGTGGAATTGCCACCACAGATCTCTCATACAGTCCAAAGTTTGCTCTCTGCACTGTCAGTGCTGTGATGTTTAGAGGGTCTTCTTACCTCCCAAGTGATGGATCCCTGAGGTATCAGACATCACACCAAGACATTACTCCCTCCAGGTCTTAACTGCACATAGCATTAAATTTCAATATCTGAAGTGTGAAATTATAAGATTTCACCACAGGAACCAGCCTGTTATTTCAATCTCAGTATTCATGAAGGTGTTGGACTGAAGAGAAACGTTCTGCCTAACTAGAACCACCACAGCAGTAAACATCTGGGAGGAAGATGGGCGCTGCACAACAACCTCCATCTGCTTAGCCTGGCAGAAACCTCGTGAGCAGCCTGCTCATCTGGGCTCATCACTGTGTTGTGTGGACAGCTTCCACCAGCCAAAGGACAAATCTGCAAGAGCATCAGGCCTCAGAGTGGGTGTGAAAGATACAGAGGATGAAAGAGGATGGGCACGCCCCAGGTAAGGTAATTATCAGTAATGATTCTGTGTTGGTGAACTGCAGCTTGAATGTGCAGGCGTAAGGGGTGTTGTGGAGTCCAGTGGTGCCTACGCATGTTAATGTGTTTTCTGGATGTGTTGTTAGAACTGTGTGGTCATTATGTGATGAAATAAGTAGCACTAAGCTTGAAAAGCAAAGTTCCACATCCTGTGCAGACTCAGGGCATCCCCAAAACAAACTCAGTTGTGCTTTGTTTGGGGTTCCGCTGTGCGTGTTTGTGTGTCTCAGGGGGAAGGTGAGTTCATCTAACAACTGTAAACTCAAACCCACCTAACCTGAAAGCTATTTGCATGTGCAATTTGTTTTGTAGTTTAGGACTAATTATGAACTAAATATTTCATCCAAATAGGATAGTTTCCCTGCCCCACCCACAGGAGTTTTTACTAAAAGGCTTTATACTTCCCCGGGGTTCCAGTGCTGCTGCTGCTGCTGTACAGCTTTGTGTGAGGCCCTGCCTGCTTTCTCACAAGCAAGACCAGCATGAATATTAACTGCCTGAGGGCCTTTAAAATACATAGAAATAACTATTTTTTTTTAAATCCTTCATCAATAATTAGGAAGACAATGCTATCTCTTTTGTTCTTGTAGTACCTCTACTCCAGCCAGTGGATAAAAGATTATTCTTTATCTTGACTTTTACCTGGCAGCTCTGATAAATTAGATCTTTTTGCTAGGAAGCTTTTTTAAGCTATTAAATGTTTGTTTCGTTGCCCAAAAAGTGGTTGCCACTGGATACTCTCACCATAAGGAAAACAAGAGTGTCTCTGTTCAAAAGGCGTTTTCCCTCCTGTCAGTTTATGCACAGTCTGTCCCTTCAGCTGGAGGAGACAGTATTTTCCTTCTCAGTAAAAGGAAATAGTTTTCCACTGCTTGAAAATTAGAATTTAGCAAGGCTGTGGAAGTGCAGCCACCACAGGTTATCTCATAAAGGTTTATCTCCGTGCACTGCTTTGTTCCATGTTTTTACACACCCTGTTTGCTTTTCCTGCCAGCACATCCTTTCCCTGCCCTACTCTACCCTCTTGGCATGTAAATTCCTCCCACACCAGGTGACATTCCCTGGGCTGTGATGTGCTGAAGGTCAGACAGATGCTTCCAATAGTGCTGCCTGGCTTGGGAAATACACGGTGTCATTCTCTCCACTGCTCGTGTCCCTGTGCGGTTTGATCACGGTGTCTTGGGTTTAGCTCCAAGTGTGTGGCAGGTTTTTATAAACACACTTTTATCTCAATGTGTATATGCTCTGGGTGCATGTGGTTGCAATGAAAAAATCCTGCTGACTCCCTCAGAAATCGAGACTTGCTGACTGGTCTCTGCACAGAATTTATTTAAGCATCTAATCTAGTCTGAAAGACAAACGCAATTAGCAGGTGAGTAACAGAAGAAACATTGTTTTGCAGCACTGGTCTTCGTGTGCTGAAGCTTAGAGCGACTCCCAGACCCTCTCTGAAACCAAACTTCGTGATGAAAAGGCCTGTTGGGGCGAGGGATGGGGATTATGAGAATATTCATGACTCCAGAGAATCAGCAGGTGAGACCTAATGCACCATTTGCCCCTCAGCCCTTTCCCCAGCTCATCCCTTTGGCAAACAGCACATAAAGGCTGGGTTCCCAGAGTGACTGAACTCAGTTCCTCTTCTTTTTTTCCCCCTTCTTTTCTCCCCTCCGTTCTTTATAAAAAAGATTGCAGTGGTTTTGCCACTTGTCCCAAGCAGAAGCACAGGCTCTCCTTTTCATTTCTAAAGAGCAACTGTGTGGCCAAACCAGAAGTCTTGTGACATTACTTAAGAAAGCAGAATGGTATCTTAGCATCCAAGGACTCTTTTAAAACGTAAAGAAAAGCCTTTCTGGGAGCTTGCATAAGCTGGAGAGGAATCTCTGTGACATATGTGCATTGTCTTACAGGAGCATGGGTTGAAGCCAACTGATGGGGCTCTGCCTTTATTGTGCTGGGCATTCATCATGCCTGTTTTGGTGTGCCTGCTGGCTGGCAAACACCCAGCGTGTCGGGCCCGTGCAGTTAGGAGCAGTCACAGCATGTGATTGATGTTGCAGGAGAGAGTGGCAAGGGATGCTCTGTGAAAAGGAGATTCCTTGCCCAAGATGGGGAAAGGGAAACACCAAGGCACAGTCTGTAGCAGGTTTCACCTGTCAAGCTTTTGCAAAGGTGTCTCTTTCCCTGTAGAGTGGGCAAAGAGGCATTCTCGTGAGCGCTGCTCCTGTCCTGCTGCTGACAGGCTTCACCTGCAGGCGTGAAGCTGCGTGCCCAGCGTGGTGTCAGCTCTCCAGGCTCCTGGGAGTTATGAGCCCTTTGAGGCCTGAAACAGTGCCTGCAGTAAACCAAGCAGAACATGCTGGATTTTTTTCCTTTAACTCTGTGTTGTTGCATGCTTTTTCTCTGCAGAATTGTTCGTGTTGTTCGCTCTCTCCTATGATCTAGCACGAGCCCACACCAGTAGCTTGTCAGCCTTCCCAGCACAGCTGAGCCTCCCTGGCTGCTGTGACATGGGTGACTGACCAAACCCATGGTTTGGTACATATGTACCACTGTGCCAACTTTTCCTGTAGCCTAAAGCTTGCAGAACACCTGTCAATGAAGCCACAATGACCATTCTGCATTAAGGTGTGGGTAGCTGTTTTATTTTGAGGTTTTCAGCCTTTCCTGGAAGGATGTTTACAGCATTGTAAATCCCCCTTGGAATTTCAGTGTGTGAGAGTTCCTAGTGCCTGGCTCTGACAAAACTTTAGTTCACTTGGTTTGAAAGCCTCTCAACACGAGGATGTTTGTTTGTTGTATCCTGTGGCAGCATCTGAACCAGATTTCAGCAGTTTTCTTGTTAATCTGGACGTAACTTGATAGCACTTAGTTCTGGGGCTGGAATTTGGTCCCCAACAATTTAAACTGAACTGCTGTCTGCTCAATATAGTTTTTCTAGTCACTGATGCATCCAGGTCAACAAACTGACAGGCATTGCTCATTTTACTGCTTGGCAAATATTGAACTAAGGTCTTCAGCACTGTAACACTGTTGACAATTGCAGGATAATGGCATTGTCCTCTTTTGTCACCGTGAAGTGCATCTTTGCATCTGACTCTGGCATAACACACTCTGTAAACAACAAGGGATGTTGTGATCTGGAGTCCCAAGTGTTTGCTCTGACAATATGAACTCGCTGCCTGCTCTCTGAAACCAAACATCCCCTCTCTGCCATGGTTACTTCAAACCCGTGCTGAAACAAGCCACGCTCTTCCTGGAAACACTGGAGGGCGATGGCATGGCCGCTGAAGGAGCTCTTTTCTCTTTTGTCTGTACCACCCTCCTTTATTACACTGCAGGTCTGTGCTGAGGGGTCCAGACTAGGCTTCAGGAGGCAGAAAGTGAAGGATAATACTTGGCAGAAAAGAGGCAGGGGGGGAAAATCACCATGGATTAATAGTTAACAGTGATTCCTGTGGAAGGGAAATGCCAAGTTGTAAATCCCACTATCAGTTTTTACTTTTCCATGCAAGCACATCAAAGGAGACAGAATAGTTATGAGCCAAAACACAGATGACAATGGCATTGGGTACATCCTGTTATGTGGGCAGAGCACTGCTCCTTGCTCCTTCCTTGTCCTCTCCAAAATTAAACCTCCCGTGACTTCAGTGAAGGTCTCAGATTTGAGAAGTGTCTAGCTGCTCATCTGCAGTTATGATATTACAGATGAAACATTAACCCAAAAACTGTTAGGTGAGTCTGCAAGAGAAAGCCTTTACAGACAGTTGGACCCTGCTTCTCTAGACTTGGTGCCCACCAGCTCACAGGATTGATCCACTCCACGGATGTCTTCAACAGCTAATCCAGTTTTTGTATCTCCTCTGTGGACACACAAATAGGTGCAGCATGTGCTGCTTTTGTTATGTCGACCTTTTTGGATTGAGATAACAGTGCTTCCTTTCCCTTGGTGTCTCAACCCAGCAGCTTTGAGGTTACTGCAGTCACATGCTAAAAAGCAGCCTGAGGTCACAGAAAATGGAACAGACGTGGGTTTCACTGCCAGGCGCTGGGATGGGTCAAGTTCTGTGATACACTGTTCGCATTTTGCCATGTTGCAGACTTGTCATGGCTAATTCAGAGTTTAAGGGGGTAGGAGATGAGACTGCAATTGGGATCCTGACAAAAGGAGAAAAGTGAAGCCCCATGCTTCTAGAAAATACCACCAGACTTCTTCCTGTATTAGTTCAGAGTGGCTCGTTGATCATGAGGCTGGAAGCTTTTGTGGCTGATGTCAAGCGACTGCTTTTGGGGATGATTCGTCTATTGTCTGTTAGGTTCCTTTTATCAAAAAGCAGCTGATGAAGCCTCTATTTCCCCTAAACAAAACTGTCTTGAACTTCCAGCAGAGAACAAGGCCTTCACTGTGCTGGCCTTGACTGAAATCCTAGCCAGGGGGGAGAAGTCAGACCTGTTTCTTGCTTTTGCAAGAAATTCAAACATTTTGGGTTGGTGAGGGTTTTTGGTTTTGGCAGGTTTTTGTGTCGATTTTTTTTGTTTAGTACTAGCCATGAAATGGACAAACAAAGTCAGCAACCATCAGCCCTGTGAGAGAAAAGACTGCCCATCCCATAAAGGTGCAGTATTTTTCATAGAATCACTTGGCTTGGGAGAGACCTTTAGGATCATCGAGTCCAACCACAGCCTAAACCTGCCTAGTCCACCTCTAGACCATGCCCTTCAGCACCTCATCTACTCACCTTTTAAATCCCTCCAGGGATGGGGACTCCACCACTTCCCCCTGCAAATTGTGGATGGCCGAGCTGGTGGCTGTTGTGGCTGGGCCAGCCAAAGTTGTGTTTGATTTCCCAGCCACTCCCCAGTTTGGGTGTCCGGGTTGTTCACTTGTCCAAGGCTGATACTGTCCCTTTTTGTACAATAAGTTCATGTGACTTTTTCCCTTAGATGACATACATCTTCATGCACTCCATGCCAGCAAGGAGGCTTGCAAGTAACTTGCAGTCCTGGCTTCCCTTCTGATTGGCTGCTTGTAGTGACTGGTGACACGTTATTGTTATTGTTATTGTTATTGTTATTGTTATTGTTATTGTTATTGTTATTGTTATTATTGTTATATTTGAGAATTAGGCTTTTTATAAATATGAAGTCCAGCTCCTAAGTCAAAAAGCTCTAGAGAGTTTCAGCATTTTCAGTCTCTATTCAACAGCAACAAAGAAGCTATCAGGGATTAGCAAACTGGCATGAGAAATGTTGTCAGGAGCAGTTGTGTGTTGGTAATGTCTTTAACCAACAGACTGGCAATCAGGAATTTATAATGGAGAAGAACCATACAGTCTTTAGGCAGCCTCCATCAACTCCACTCCAGAGAAGGGGAAATGTCCTTAAAGCTGTAGTGACAATGTGCTGTAAACCTTCAGCTGGCAACTGCTGGCTGCTCTGCTTGTTACCTACGTGGTTGATTTTAAGATTAAAATGTAGCCAGGAATCCTAGAATAAGACCTTTTCTCTATCAAAAATGTTAATTTATGGACCTCCAAAATGTAAGGCAAGAGGGTTTTCCCAGAATTTGTCAGGTTCCTCAGGCCTGATAATTCTACACTAAACACTAATGTGAGAGTGGCCTTTTGCTTTGAGGAAATACTGAACAAAGGCCTCACCGTGCCCTTAACCAAGTATTTCCTGGAGTTTGCCAACACCTGATCCTGGATGTTACCAGAAAGCCTGCTCAAGTGTAGCAGAAGAAAGCCACAGCTCCTTCCCAACAGCCCGGGGAGACGCAGGTCTGCATGGAGCAGAAGAGCTGCCGTGGGCAGACAGACCTGTGGAGAGAGGAGAATAGGCATGGTATGCCACACTGCACACTTACACAGGGCTGTTCCGGACCTCAACAAAGCCCTGGAAGAAACTATTGTGTTTTAATTGTGCAAACTCACGTGGCTGATGAGAAATACAAGGGTGGTTTGTTTGGGATTCTAAGAGCAGCACGTTGGTATGGCCTTTTTTCTTTGAAAATGCCTCACTGCTGAAGCATGCACTGTCTGAAATCCCCTTTCTCTGAGTCCTGCTGGAAATAGCGTGCCTGTATGTAAGGCTTAATTTAGAGTCATGAGACAAAAGGATGCCCTTGGAATCACATCATGTTGAATGATCGAGGACTGAGGGGGTGTGCAAAGTCTAAGTCCGAAAGGTTTTCAAACATACCCAAATGTTTGTGGAACTGGGGTTTCCAGGTCCCCCAGAGTGTCATTGCTGTTATGTTTTGCCTGGTCATCTCTGATTGCACAGAGCTGTGGAGCTTGTTTGCAATCACTCAAGTGAAGATTTGGGGGTTGGTCTCTTTTCCCCAGTAACAGGAGACAGAACTCGAGGTAATGGCCTCCAGCTGCACCAGGGAAAATTTAGGTTGGATCTTAGGAAGAACTTCTTTACTGAGAGAGTCCTCAAGCATTGGAACAGGCTGCCCAGGGAGGGGGTTGAGTCCCCATCCCTGGAGGGGTTTAACAGACGGGGAGATGCGGTGCTTGAGGACATGGTCTAAGGGTAGACTTGGTGGCAGTGGGTTAATGGTTGGACTGGATGATCTTAGGGGTCATTTCCAGCCTTAATAATTCTATGATTCTAAGAATGAAGGCAGAATTAACTCAGAGAAGAGTGTCCCAGTCCAACACACACATGGAAAACTGAGGTGTTTAGGTGATAATGAAGAGAAAAGGGTTGACCATCTCACTGTATAACTTTTCAAGCAATATTTTCAACACAACAGTTTCATTAATGCTGAAAACAGATTCTATTGGGACTAAGATATGCCCAAGAGAGGTTGTTGCTTGGTCTACAGGGGAGAGATACTGAGGTATGATGCGTGCCAACGGCCATCTTGGCTTTTCTGTCAACTTTAATCTTCAAGGTTGCTTGTTATTGCTTGGGTGGGGGTCCTCTGAGTCAAGTGAAGTTTTTCCTGCTGTTTGTTTCCACTGGCTCTGGAAATCAAAGGAGTTCAGTGATCCTTGGTGTGAAGTATTTGACCCAGTCACAGTTCTTATTCTTTTTCTTGTTTGATTGTTTTTTACAAGGCCATTTTCTGGTGCAAGGTAATACATCATAAAGTATTTTTAGGTGTTAGTTTTCTTCTTTTATTATAACAGATTGTCTTGGGAAATTTAAAGATGCTGAGGAACAAATAAAAACCCCTTACCTGCTTGTAAGCAGTCTGTGAGAAGATATTCAGTTCTACTGCTTGGTATTTCTAGGTGGTAAGACCAGAATAGGTCACTGTGATCATCCACACCAAACTTTTACTTTCTGGTGGAGCTTAAAAAGACCCACAGTAGAGAAACATTGCAGGCTGATTTAATAATCCCCTGTGATGGAGGTAAGTTTGCTAAGCTTGTCACAGTCACTGATAAATGCTACCACCCTACTTTGACTAAGCTGGTGGTGTAGCTGCCAGCACTGAGATCTCGTTCTGTCTTTTAAATGTTGAATTAGGATCTGTCTTGAACTGGATGTGTTTCCCCAGAGTGTTAATTATGACTGGATGTTAAACTTGGAGGTTAAGAATTCTGTTCCCTCCTTGCCTGAGCAAAGGTATTGAAGCTGGGTTTCTAAGCTGACTCTCCCAGCTTCAGCCAGAGTACTTTGTGCTGCTGCTCAATGATGAAGAGTACTCTTTGCCCACAGAGATGATGCCCTGCTTTGATGATGGATACTAAGAGTGCCTGAATGAGACAAAGGTATAAAAGGAGCCCAGCAACCTTGGCTACTGCCATTCCACTACCTGACCCCAGCCCAAGATCCTGGTCTGGAACTGGATCGTGGTTTTACATCTGTATCTGGCCAGTTGCCATCCCTTGTGGGATAGACCTTACATGGACATTCCTGAAGGCTGAGGAGGTCTTTGGTGCAGTCCAAATAAAACCCTTGCTTAGAGCTAAAGATTCCTGAGTCCCACCCTTGTCATCTGAGGGTGATGGGCAGGTGCACCCCTTTCATCTTTGACTTTTTCAACCCAGCTTGCGTGGTCTGGCGGGACTTCAGATCACTTTGCTTTTCATTTGACATTAGCACACTTGAAGCAAGAAAGTTTATGCCTGGAAACAGTTGGTCAAGGTCTGGAAGTAAAAAAAAATATTAAATCCAGGCATGGAGAGTTTTTAAAAGATCAGGAATTTCATGGAAATAAAAACAGTCTAGTCCATTAAGTTCCTCTCATGGACTTTTATGAGGACAATTATTAATACTGTTGAAAATTATACTCGTGAAACGTGTGTTAATGGGAGCTGTGCTGGCTGCTGCCAGAAAAGCTGCAACCTTTACAGCTCATTTGGAGACAGAAATATTCGACAAAGTAGCCTACAGGGTGCAAAGGTTTGCATGGTGCAGGCTTAGACTAACTTAACATATGCCCTCTGCAGCCCTGGTATTGTCCCAACCCTAATGCCCATAATAAAAGAGAGAAAAATTGGACCCCGAGTGGCAAGGATTGTAAGCCCCTGGAATTCTCTTAATCAGAGATATTCAGCTATTTTTAGTTCATAATGTTTAGTCAAATAGCAACAATGATTTTTCTTCTTTTTTCCAACTCAGCTGCACGGTATGTTGGAGGGGGTCTTGATGGCCTGTGACCTTGCCTTTATCTGTCGGTCTGTCACCGCTGGTCTTCAAAGTGCAGCTTAAAGGATCTGAGGCTTCTGTGTGGCCTTGATGTGATCTGCTCTCCCGGTGAAGTTTTTCATTAACGGGTGCTTTTTTAAGCTGGCTGGAGCTTGCTCTGCTTGCTCTGTGGGATGCTCTGGGGCTCTCCTTACCCCCACAGCCAGGTTCAGTAACCCTGCGTGGGCTGTGTTTGCAAGCTTTGTGTGCCTGTTGCACGCTGCTGCTTCCTGCCCCCTCGAACGGCTCTCTCTTTTTTCCTCCTGCAGACAAATTCCCCATCAGAGGTTTTCCTCTCAAAAGAAGAAATACTCCTCTGAAGTACAGTTGGTTGGATACAGTGATGGAGCAACAAGCCCATCTATCTGCATGGTGCTTACCTGCCTGCCACTGGTACTGCCCTTCCCTCCAGCCCGGATCCCTGTTGCTGCTGTGTCAGCCACACCTTCCTTTTCCTCTGAATCTGGAGACAGAGAGCAGCCTAACAAAAGAGCAAGTCATGCTGCATCAGACCAGTGGTCTGGGTAGCCCAGTATCCTGTCTCCAACGTTTGCCAGCAGCACATGCCTGGGGTAGAGTGAAAAGCAGGACAAGCGCGCACGATGCTCCGGTGTGTTCTGCCAGCAACTCGTGGTTCGGGAGTGTTTCAAGCCAGAGCTGTTGTCTGTGCATTCAATATAACTTGCTGGAGTCCTCTTCTATGTCCAGAGGCTTTTATCCACCAGAATTTTAACCTCTCTCCTGTCCTCTGCATTTAAAAAAGGACAATAATCCATTCTAGGGATGTGTAGTTTGCCTGCGTGATCCCTGTGACCGAGTGGATCTTTGTGGACACCTGGACATAGTTGCAGGTGAGGCTGAAGAACCTGTCTGGGTCACGGACAATCAGCTCTTGGTTTGTACATCTGTGCCTAGAGCAAAGGAGTTTGGTGCCCCTGTGCAGAACAACTGGAAGGGCTGAGTGTGAAAGAAACCTGTCACAGCTGTGGCCAGGTCCCGGAGACACCCCAGTAGCAGATGCCACTGGGTAGTTCCCCTCCGAGGGTTACCACACCGTTCCCACCACGTGTCCCTGCAAAGAGACTTCCTCCACGCTGATCTTGCAGCGACCAGTCCTGTGCATTGTGTCCATCACTAAACACGTGGGACAGCAGGGCCCGATCGCCTGGTGACCCTGCTCAGCAGGCCCTGCAGGAAACAGGCTTCAGCGTCTTTGCTTGGGCTGTGTTCGGTCTCAGCCAGCTGGGGATCCCAGGGGGCACTTCTGGAGAAGTCCAGAGGGGTTTCTTGGGTCACTGTGGGGAGGTGCAGCTGCGATAGAGTATTCTAGGCCCCGCTTCGACGTTGCTGCCTGGTGACACAGTGTCTCTTTTCCCCCACTTCCAGCAGAAGGCCTGACAGGCACTAACTCTAAATCCAAGGGATGGGAAGAAGGACATCTCCAAAGTGTTGGCTTTGCTTTGGCGTGGTCCGTGAAGGGGCAGGCCAGAGCAATTACCCCCACACAACGAGCTGCCTGCTATGTTCACTGGGGTGTGTTGCTTTGCTACGTGTCAATACAAACCTAGAGCCATTTTTCAGAGTTTGCCAATGGCTATAATTGAAAAGGCATGAATTGCCCTCAAGAGATTCCCCACTGCTCTGCATTATTATCTGCTGGATGGCAGCTCTATAGGCCATGTATCATTTTTTTTCAAATAACCAGTTAATTACTAAATAAAACAACCCAGCTTTCAAGCTGATTAGCCTAGATTAATGACCAGCAGCATGTTTCACTCTCCTCAACAATTTATCATGGAAAAGAACTATGTCTTTAATGATTTAGGTACCTGGTCTATTGAGGCTTGCTCCAATCTGTACAGCCTCCAATTTGATTTAATTGCTCTTCTTAGTTTGTGACCTGGAAAAAACCAAGTGACAGCTCCCATTAGTGAAGCCCAGCTTGCAACTCGCTTGCAGTGTTACAAAGGCTCACTGGGTGTCTTTCTCTGCTGACTTCATTAAGAAGATATATAGAGGTCAAGTGTCACTTTGGCACAGAACAAGTACCACGCTGTTTATCAGCTGAAGCAGGTTGAATCAACCTGTGTATTTTATTTAAGTTTATATTCATCCTTTTTTTTTTTTAACTCTTGCTGTTTTTAAAAGATGTTTTTAGAAGCTCCGTGTTTTGTTTAAGATAAGATTGAACTTACAGACTGGTCTTCAAGGCATTAATTGCAGTTGGTTTATTGGTACTTTGGCATGAAAACTTTGGCATTGCACTCCTCTAGGGTTATTCAATAAAAGATCTTTTGTTATAAGGGCCTATTCAGGGCCCTTGAGTTTGCTTCCTAATTAATATTACACTTCCTCACAGTTGTGCTCTGGAGTACAAATGTTCACTTCCCAAGGATGTTGCTGCACAGGCACATTGAATGTGTCTCTAAGTGCATCCTGAATTACCGACTTATTATTGAGCAAATCCCCAACGTCTTCACTTGGCCAAAACTCCCACTTAAGACAATGGGCCCATGGGAGTTGTCTCATCATTAACTGAGCTCCAGCAGTTGTCTGGCACTCACTGAACTAAGTCATGGTCACTGCCCCTGAGGGTTTGCCATCTACCTTGGAGACAAAGACTAAACAGGGCTGAGAAGATAATGAGGCAGCGTGAGCTGGACTCCTGGACCCAGCATTGCGCTTCATTCTCGTGGTGTTTACGCTGGCAGCGATGATCACTGTAGGGGTGTTAAAGGCAGGTTTACAGTGGGGTGACCAAACCACATCAAGTCCCTGTTCTGTCCTCTCCTAAGGAGATCTGTAGTCCTCCTGGTCTGGGAGCTCCAGGAGGGGATTGCTTTGCACTGTCTTGTGGGTACTTTACTTGGGTAAAGGTTTGTGTGGTCCTAGGCAGTCCCGTGTCATCTCTGCAGGTCACCAGGAGTTCACCTGGGGAAAGCTCTCTCCTGAGGAACAGACACGGCCACTGTGGTGGTGGCTCTGGGTCAAGAGGCAGACACGCCTCCTGCCCCTGCTGACTCGGTGGTACTGGCACCCATGGGACACTGGTGAAGGGGAGAAGGGCTTGGAGGCAGCAGGAGCTGTAATTGTGCCCAAGGAAAGGCGAGGAGGGGGAGAGTTAAACATTTCCATAGGTAAATCATTACCTTACTGGGGAAGGGGGGGATTAAGCAGGCTCACAAGGCAGCCCACAGACCAGCTCCCCTTTTTTTGCCACCCATAACATGGCAGGCCCAGGAGGGGATGGTTGTGACTCCCTGACATACTCATACAGAGCTTGGGAAAATCCTTATTTTTTTGTTTCTTCCTTGCCACAGCCAACTGTTACTAGTAATCCTTTTCCAGGAAAGCAGATCTCAGGGAAAGATGGGTGGGATTGTCTGGTACCAGCATGAGCATTGTTATCAGCATCCTGAGACTGGTGTCAAACGTGCCATGACAATTTCTGCCAAAACTTCTAGAAAGTTCTAAAGGTCCACAGTCCCTTTCATAAAGCCTTATAAGGTGCATAAACCTCATTACTGCTGTGTCCCCTCCGTGCTGTCCTACATGGCCACGGAGGTCTCTCATTGCCAGTGCTGGAGAGGGGACTCTTATCCCTGTCAATAAAAAATTTAAAAAATCCTTGCAAAAAACCCCAAAACTATCTCGTTTCATGCAATCCTTACCAAACCACTCTCAAATACTCTACAAGGTACTAAGAAGAACAAGGGAAAGCCAGGGCCTGTGTAGCTGGTACCTCCCTGCAGCCAGCCTGGGAGCTGCTCTTGTGCCACGGATAGGTGCAGCCACATACCTTCCCAGGGTGGGGATGGAGAGGGGGTGCTAACCCCAGGGGCTGAATGCCCCTGGGGATGAAATGTACCATAATTGAGGGTTGCTGGGTTATTTGCTGAGCTTCCGCATGAAATATGGGGAAAACATGGTCAAGTTTTCCATGGATCTTTATTCCTGCAGATGGAGATCCAGATGTCCCTGTGGTGTGACCCAGTGCAGAAGGGCACAGGTCTGTTCCCACAGACAGACCTTGCCCACGGGGCAGGAACCTCTCCAGCAGCCCCCAGGGCTATGCAGGATGGGGACCTGGAGGAGAGGTGCTGGTGGCAGAGACTGAGCATGACTGCTTGGGGCTGGGTCTTTGTCTTAATCATCTTGCAGTGGTCACAAAGCTGTGTTCCCCTGAGCCCTTTCTTCCCCTTGTCCTTCCCCCGCTGTGAACTGTTTGATCGGTGCAGGGACCCAGCTGGGAGGGAATTTGAGCAGGCATCAAGCCCTTTCCAGCCGTGCACCTGGGCTCCTACGGTGCCCTTTGAACGTGTGCCTCAGACCTTCAGTTTGGTAGGTCAGAGCTGCTTCTCTCCTGTGCGAGCTGGGTGTCCTGTGGATGCTTTCTGGGTTTGCCTTAAGCAGCCTAAAATCACGGGGGGGGGGTGCTGTAGGAGGGCAACAAGCCGGCTAGAGACACTGTTGCTGCCTGCAAGCAGCTCTTGGTGCTGAGCAGTACAGACTTCTCCAGGGAGAAGGAGGAGAAGGGGAGGTCTCCCCCATTTCAAACCCTCTCCTGTTACTGATGGGGACAGGTCACAGCCATGGGAATAAGGCACGAGGCATTGATTCATTGAGCTTTTCCTTGTAATGCTGTAGATCTTCCTTAATGTTCCCAGTCGTGCTTTCTGCTGTGCCCAGTGGGGCTGCTTAATGACATAAAGAGCTTAATAAGGAGAAGCTGTGGTCACAGCTGAGGGGAAGGGTCTGGCTTGCTGCTGCCAAGGGTTGTGCTGTTTATCACCGGTAGTGTCAGCCTCTAAATGTTTCTCACCACGGGGACTGGGAGAAGAGCTTTGCAGAGAAGGTTATCCAGTAAATCTGGCAGGGCAGAAGCAGAGACCAAAAAGGGAGCATGTTGAAGGTCAGTACTGGCCACAAAGCTTCTGCAGGTAGCTGGAGGGGGCTGTTTGCCCCCTCCATAAGGCCCCATGCCCATAGCCAATGCAAAACCACAACTGTGGTTTTGCATTGGCTGTGGGCATGGGGCCTTATGAGCCTTGGAGCCTTATGAGCCATGGAGCTGGAGGTTTCTACTGGAGTGGTTTTCTGCCTGTTCCACTCTGTCTCCTGGGGGGATCTCAGGGGTCCAGACAAGGCATTTGCTGGTGCTGGCCCCAGTGCTATGGGGTTGGGGGAGGTACAGCCCTGGGAAGGTGGAGGAGCAAGCAGAGGGAGGAACCAGGTGCATCTGTGAGAGTAAGGAGCCACAGAGAAGAAAAGGCAACTTCCCATACTGTCCCTAGTGAAACCAACATGTTCAAATGTATTAAAGTTTATTGCTTCTACTTGCTGAGACCATCCCACAATACATCTTATTTTCAGGCACTCTTGAAATGTAACTGTATAAATGTATCTCGGACTCCACTCCAGCCCCAGCCCTTATCTGAAGTGACTTGGCTGCTGCCTTCCCAGTGCTTAAACACATTTGTTAAGCATCAACCTTTCCAGTAGTACTTCAGCTGGACTGGTTTACTCTCCAGCTGGAACTTGGACAGGTAGATTATCCCCAGGCAGGTTATGATGCTTCCAGATCCCCACATCTGTACTTCACTGGGAGAAAGCCATCGCGTGAAGTCACAGCTCAGATGCACGCTTCAGGGTCTTTCCCCCAGGATTCCATCCAAACACCCTTCCAGCAGACCTCCTCCAGCCTTTCCCACCATTCAGAGCACCTTCACTAGGATACTGGTGTGCAGGTGGACAAATGTGCAGGCCAGGGTAGCTCTGTCACGCTGAACGGCGCTGCAAGCCCGGCTTCCATCTTGGCGTGAATTGATGCTGAGCATTTAGCGCAGAGCAGGTGCTAATGGAAGGTCATCTGAGGCTTCTCTGCAGCTTATTTATGGGCCTATTTCAAGCTTTCTCCTTCGGTTTTAATGCAGATCAATGTCATAAATTGTCAAGAATCATGAAGTGAAAGTGTCTGCTAGGCTGCTGGACCACCTGCCTTCTAGAACTGCTTCTTGCATACTAAATTTAGAAATTCATCACCTGAGGCCCAAACTTCCGAGTGTTTGGAGTGCTTTCCGACACCAAAAGCATCACCAGAGGCCAAAGGTTGCCACTAGTGTAACAAGCACAAGGCTGGAGTTGCTGGTGGCTCCGCAGTGTGTCAGCCCTGCGTGGAGGCTAAGTGGGCTCATCTCCTGATGGACACTGTTTGTCATGGTGTTCCCTCTAGTCACCCGGCCCCTTCTCTTCGCCTGACACCTCTGAACACACAGACTGGAGCATCGTGCTCATCTAGTTTGGGGTGTGCTTAAATTGCTGTTCACTTCTCCCCCTTGCACAGCAGATCTGTCCCCTTGATGTAAAGAGTCAGATTGGCTTTAATACCCTCTTGCGGTATCAAGCTCTCATACCGACGAGCCCAACTTCCCTCCTGCCATTCATGCTCCCAACCAGCTTTCTTCACCCTTCTTGCCTTTATCTCCCCTGCAATTTAAAGGCACTTTATTTAGTGCCAAGAACTTTTTTTTGGAGTGGAAGAGGTGATTACAGGCTCATTGAAAGCTGCAGCTCTTACCTATGCGTTTCATCCTGGTTCTCAGGTGCAGCACCCAGACGATCTGTGCGCCCTGGGGTTTGCTGTGAGGGCAGCAGGACCAGGAGAGCTCTCTCTGCCTGCGACCGCCCCGCAGCAGCGGGGTGGTGATTGACTTCGCTGACAGACATGCGAGTTGCAGCACTGCACGCCGCAGCCCCGCTGCCTCCCTTCCCTTCCGCGCCGGGCACAAACCAATCACCCTCCCCCTACTCGGGTCGCCGCTCTGTTGTTGCTCCGATGTTTTTATCACAGGGAACAAAAGTAAGTTGGAGGGGAATTGTTTGTAAAATCAGGACTATCCCTTAGGCTTGCTGGGGCTCCTATCACAGGGATTCCCTTCGCTGGGGCAACCATCATTTTTCCGGGGTGGTGTTGCTATAGAGACGGTGTCCGATGCCTCTCTGTTAATATTGCCCCTTTGGAGGGACCCTGAATAGGCGCTGAGGTAGGTAAATGTATGCGGTGACACCGAGCGGGTGATTTTATTCTGACAAATTCCTGCAACGTTTGTTTCCAGGCTTGTCTGAGGGCCGGGACCCAGTGTTGGGCTTTTTGTCCCACGTGCTGCCCTCGCGGGGACGGAGTTAATGGAAGCCTTGTTCGGAGCCGCTGGGGCAGAAATTTTTTTTTGCTTGAGGGAGACAAAAGGCAAACGGGCCACCTCCGAGGTTGCTTTGGGAAGGCTGTCTCTTGTGGGCTCTCAAAGGAAATGGGAGATAACGCTCGGCCCAGGAGACTCCTCGTCCTCCCTGCCCTGATAGCCTGGGCTCGCACATCTGCCTCCTGCAGCATCTTTTCTGGGGTGCCAGGGAGGAGGTTTCTTCAGAAGATATTCATTAGAGTTGGGTTTTCCGAGCCTGGCAAGAGAATAATTGGCAGTGTTGTGAGACACAGGCCAGAGAAGCTGTTGGATTGGGGTGGCTGTGATGGGGCTGGTGGCAGAAAGCAGCAAAAGGAAAGGGCACAACATGCCTGTACGCAACTGTGGGGCTCTGCAGGCTGGTCCCAGCACAGTGGGGCTGTCTGGGTCTCTGCTCAGGTGTGATTGTACCAATAGGTACAACTGGGAGCTGAGCAGAGGCTGAACAGACAGTGCCTAGGGTTGCCAGCACCCAAAGCCACATGTCAGTGTTGCTGGAGGATCTGGATATTCATGTGTTTTCTGGGTGCTCATGTGTTCTCAGAAGGGCTGAAGCTCCTGGTTATGGCCAGTCTTCAGCTGCACCAGCTGGAGATCTATTCATGGGGGTCAAGAAACGTGCATACCATGAGGGCTCTGAGGTGCCCACTGGAGGTACCCCAGGATCACACCATGCAGAGGTGGCATCCCCACTGAGCTCCTTCTAGCCACAACCATGCTTAAGGCCCAGCTTCTGCTATTCCTCACCCTTGGGGTGGCAAGGCAGCAACAGTGAGGTCTATTAGAGTGGCTGAATGATGTCTCAAGGGTAGAGGCAGGTCTCTGGCGCAGAAGACTTCCAAGAGAGGGCTGGGCAAAGCACTTAAACCCCATATCAGGCTGGGAGTGCTCAGTGTCTGCTGCTCTGCTCTCTGGGGACAGCAACATTTTGGCAAAAGGGAAATGCATTCAGGATGAATTTATCAAAGAGCATGGGATCCTCAGAAGTGAGCAATGCTTTATCACTACAAAATATGGCCTTTCGATTCTAATGATTTATAAGAGAGGAAATAATTTCTAATGAATAAATTACTGGATTTAGTCTTTTTCTGCTCTGTGAGTACCCTAGTTTTTCAGATGTACTTTGCAAGTTTGGGGGGTTATTTGCTAGTCTGCCTAGGAGAGATGGTGTTTCGTGCTGAGTGGAATGCAAAATAACTTTTCCCCAAGTTTTCCTAATTAACAACACAGTCTGTCATATCACAGCTCTGGCTGGGACTGAGTGTCTCTTGTAGTACAAATAACCAGATCAATCTAATTGGATGTTGGCATTTTTAATGCAACATACTTGGGTATTACCTCGGTTGTAGGTATTGATGCAGAGATTATTAATCAAAGGCAGCCCATGGGCTCTGATCAATAGAAGGCTCCAGGCTGCTGGGTTTTCTCTTTTTTCTTTTTTTTTTTTTTTTTCCTCCTGGGAGTTTTTTTTTTTTTTCCCTCTCTTTCTTTCTCCTTAAGCTTTTCTCCCATGCAAAGCTGCCATATCGGTGCTTTTCTATGGAGAGGGGAACCAGTTCTTCCAAGAGACCAGCGTGTAAGTAGCTGTATTCACACAGGAATCGGGGTTTGCTCTGCAGGACAGATATGATGCTCCAGTGCTGGCTGTAGTGTCTGAAATGCTTTGAAGTGCATTAAGCACAATACCACAGAGGTGTAAAACATGGCTCTCCTTAGGATAATTGTTGTGTGGGGCAAGCAAGACCCTTCCTACTGTTGATACGAGAAATGGGGAAAACAGAAAAGGGGAAGGTCTCTGCTTCTGTGCTTGCAGGGGCTGCTGGTACAGCGTGGGGAACAAAGCCAGCTCGAGTGTCAGCTAATCTCTCCTTGGATGACAGTGTGTCAGCTGGACAGCGCTGTGGCAAGCACTTGTGTCTGTGGCATGGCACATACTCACGTGAGTCGTGCCATTGAGCAAAGGGAGGCTTCTCACGTGAGGAGGCTTGTGCGGAACCCAGACCCTAATCCAGGGACCTTCGTCAGGGTTGCTAATAACTTTCCTCCAGCCCAATGTTCTGTGTCTCCCTTAGTGTGCAAGCAGGTTTCTCCTACCTTGAGCCCTCTGATCCTGGTTTTCTTGCTCCTTTTGTCTTAGCAAAAGGGTTCGTTCTCTCTAAGTACATGTGTCACTTCCATTTGCTGTCCCCAGGCCCACAGAGGAGTGTGAGGCCTTGCTCCTGCTAGCTGGGTCCAAGTGCTAGAGGGGGTCAGAGTGCTAGCAGGGGTCAGAGTGCTAGCAGAGCTAGCAGAAGCACAGTTACAACTCCAGACCCAGATCTGATCCCTTCAGCCACACAGCTAAGCAAGAGGCCACTCCTGACAACACACAGCTGCACCGCCAGCCCCAGTAAATAGTCACAGGATTGTAGGGGTTGGAAGGGCCCTCTAGAGATCAAGTCCAACCCCCTGCCAAAGCAGGTTCCCTAGAGCAGGTCACACAGGTTGGTGTCCAGACAGATCTGGAATGTCTCCAGAGAAGGAGATGCCACAACCCCCTGGGCAGCCTGTTCCAGTGCTCTGTCAGCCTCACCGTGAAGAAGTTCTTCCTCACATCAGTGTGGAACCTCCTGTGGTCCAACTAGTGACTGTTGCCCCTTGTCCTGTCCCCACAGGCCACTGAGAAGAGGTTGCCCATCTCCCTTTGCCTCCCACACTTCAGATATTGATAAACATCGATCCCCAAAGCCGTACAGTACTCCTAAGAAGTAAATCTGGCTGAACAACATGGGGATACTGGGCTTGAGGAATGACACCAATTATTCTACAGCCTGGAAGTTTTCAGGTTGCTTAAAAAAAAAAAAAGCCTTCTAATATAATCCTGCCATTTAAGAGAAATCAGAACTGAAAAGCAGCTGTCAAACTTTAATTTCCTGGCTAATGAATGACCATGAATCCATTCTTTAATGATTCTTGACCCTAGAAACAAAATGTATTAGCACTCTCAGATTTTGCACAGTAGTGCTAAATGGGGCATGTAATGTACTAATTTAGTGCCTCTTTAGCATAATCACAACCTACATGCACAGCTACATTTCCTTGGCAGGCAGCTTTCACAGGACCTGCAAAGAACTTACGTAGGACATTTCACCCTATTATTCATTTCACTGATGCCTGGGAATCGATATATGTGATTTTTTTTTCCCTGTCTGTCCTTCTCCACAGAAAAGCATAAAATCATCCATCGATCTTCAGAGGGTGATTAAAATGCCAAGAAGTCTGTGCTTTTTTTCTAGCTGCAATGGGGAGATATCTGGTTTTACTGTGTGTTTAACCTGGGAATCTAAAAGCCCACAAAAACATTGCATTTGGGTATATTTCCTACTTTCTGGGAGAAATACAGGGTCAAACAGAATAAACTGCACTGGCCAGAGGTTATATTTAGCAAATTACCTTGAGCACACAACAAATATTCCTAGTAAATTGAAATTTTATTTTGAAAAAAAAAAAGTCTTCAAGACCATCACCCTAAAAGTTTAGCAGTGGCTTGGTCTGAATGTCCCATGCAGAGGGAAAGCAGTTGAGAGGTGGAAGCACTCTGCTTGAGGACTACCAGTTTCCTCTTTTTCGTTGCCCTTTGGTCCTTGTTTGGCTTTTGGGACACAGAAGAGCACAGCACCATTATCCTGTAACATTTGTAAGATAAGAACGTTTCACCTAAGTGTCCATTGCAGTACCAGTGGTTTGCCTCCTTCAGAAGCTTCTTCCAAGTCCTTGTGATGTCTTTATTCTCTATTAACTCTGATTTTAATCTCTACTCACAGAATTGTGGGACAGTGGAGGTTGGAGGTACTTCTGGAGATGGTATATTGCAATCCCCAGCCCAAAGTACTGTCAGCTCAGGCAGGTTGCCCAGGGCTTTGTCCAATTGGGTTTTTAATATCTCCAAGGATGGAGACTCCCCAACCTCTCTGGGTAACTTGCTCCACTGTTTGGCCACCATCACGATAAAAAAGCATTTTCTTATGTATAAGTGGGACCTGTGTTTCTCCTTGTGTAATTGCCTCTTGTCCTTTCACATGGCATTACTGAGAAGACCTTGGCTCTGCTGTCTTTCACCCTCCCAGCCACACATTGGTAAGATACCTCTGAGCTTTCTCTTTGACTTGTGGGACAGTCCCAGCTTCTTCAGTCCCTGGAAGTTCAAACAAACCATAGAGAGCAACTCTCATCATGAAAGAGCAACTTTGGGTCCTTCTTCATGCTGTTCCTACCCAAGGTTTTGTTCTCCTGTCATCTCCCCTCTCTACATTATTGCAATGGATGACCCCACTGGAGGGGACATCTCCAGAGCGCTTTCAGGAGATGTGGATCCTGATGGAGCCACAAACATCCAAAAGATCTTATGAACACCACAACAGGATCACTGGAACAGTTTGCCTGCTTCTCCCTAGTTTATGCAGATGCATGGGGATGTCTCCAAGGATTTAGTTACAAGATCAGGCTCCCCATTTCCACAACTCAATTAAGCTACTTGTTATTTATTATATTTGCATTTACTTGGTCTAAATGATGTGGGGGCCACTGTGAGGAGTTCTGCATACCTGTGTGGTCCACAGCAGGCAGAGGGCTGCACGTGCCGCGCTCCAGCACAGGGGTTGTCATGAAATCGATCCTTCCTAAACCTCCTTATCCCTCTGCGTGTGTGCGGCTCCATCCCCAGCCCGCAGGGACGGATACAGACCGGTAGAGGAGCCGGGGGACACAACACAGACACCAACACACCTAGCACTGGAAACACCATCTTTGCTGTTGCAGGAGAAGGTGTGAAGCTCCACACCTCTTCCCACTCCTTGAGCACCTCGGCACTGCTGGAGTGGTTCAGCCAGTTGCCGTGGCCGTTCCCCTTCTGGACTTTTTTATTTCCATGTGTAGGCTGCGCTTCAGAGAGAAACACCTGGAGTCACGCCAGGATCTTTCCAGAAGTTCAGGAAAAGGAAGTGGGATTGTTAAATAAAATAGACTACGCTGTAGGAGCTCCTCAAGCAGGCTGACAGCACCTGCCTCCACGCAGAGGCTCTGCTTGTAGGGCTGGGGTCCAGCCTAGCAGCTGTCACAGCAAGTGTAAGGTCTGCCTTAAGGTCCACACTCAGTTATTACTACGCTGGTGAGAACCCAGAGACAGGCCAGATCACTGCATTAACTCATTTCTGTCCTCGGAGCAGGTGCTTAGGCAGTGGTGTGGAATTCAAGGCAGCCTGTGCAATAAATTTGCCTTTGGTGAAAAACCAAGAGTCCTGCTGCTCTCTGAGATAAGGCTCTGACTTCTAGAGAGGGTCATCCATGCTCACGGCTCAGCATCTGATTGATATTCCTTCTCTGGGCTGGGTCAGTTGCCCCAGCTGTGTCTGTGCCTCCTTAGCCTGTAATTCCCACAGATACTCAGGGTGAAGTTGCTGGAGGCAGGAGTGTTCGTGGGCCTTGAAGGAAGCAATGCAGACTGTGCTTTAGGAGAGATCTTCTTTCCCAGGCTGCAGAAATGCAGCACACAGTTGCTACAGCTGAAACTCTTGAGAAGCCTTATTAACAAGACATTAACAAGCAATCGGGGGTTGGAGCTGCTACAGCTATTTTTAATAAAAAATATAGAGAAATTTTATCTCTCTGGAGATAATTGAAAAAGAGTTAAATTTATACTGAGCTGACCAGGTAATATTTTTTCTTTCATCTTTAACAATTATTGTTAAGACTTAATTATGAAGAAAGTTATAGACCATAAGGAAGATTTTTTGTGTGTGTGTGTGATAAATTAGTATTAAAATAATACTTATCTGTTGCTGCTTTGTGATGTGCACATGAGTTGCAGCTGACCATTGCTGCAGAGGTGGAAGCCAGCCACCCCTTAATGATTTTTGTTCTGCTCTGAATGGAGTCAAATCTGTCTACTCCAGTTCAAACCCTGTTTTCACATATTAAATTATAAGGTGATGGATCAGATCATCTGCAAGCTTTGAAATGCACCCAAGCCTGAGGACTCTCCAGGGGACACAGGTGTCTGTTCAGATGGGCTGGGCCCCTGTTAGCAGGTGTTTAAGGAACACAAGGTCCCTGGGGTAGAAGGACCTGGGCTCCACAAAGCCGGTCCACAACCTTGTGCCTGAGTGATGCCCAGGACCCTTGCCTAAGGGGAGCTTGCAGGCTGGTACAAAGATGTTGTCCCTTGAGAGGATGCAGTGGAGGTTGTGCTGTAAGCTGGATGGTCAGATGTGTCTTTTGGGACCACAGGCTGCAGAGCCCAAACTGTCAGTCTGTGGGCCAGGAACATAAAAAAGCCACAAGCCACACACTTAGGGTGAGGTTTTCTAGGCACCTTTTCCCCCTTGTTGTCCCCTGTGCTGGAGATTTCTATACCTTTGACAAAAACTGGCTCCACCTTTTGAGCAGCTGGACTCAGACTTGGCCCCATCACCCTAACCCAAACCACACTTGCCTGCCAGTCTTCTCCCTGCTCACAGAGCAGACAGCGGGACCAGCTCCAGCTGATGGTGCACAAGCGTACTGGGATGTGGGGGGACCAGGAAAGCACTCTGAAATCCTACAGCCCTTGTCTGTCCCTATAGCTGCTGGCCTGCCTTGCAGGGTGGAGGTGGGAAGGGGACAGAGCAGTGCTGGACTATGGGTGAGGTTCCCTGCTAGCAGCACTTAGAGCCTATCGAGTACTCAGTGCAATACTGGGCTGAGGCCAGGGAAGTCCTCAGAGCAGCCAGACTCCGTGCTGGAACAAGCTGGTGTTTCACATTGTGAGAAACACTCTGTGAACTGGGAGCTTTTCACCAAGCTGGGCAGCAGGGACTGAACCCTGCTCTCAGCAGAGATTACTCGGTGCCCCTGCATGTGTCGAGCCACCACACCTCACCTGCCACTATGTCACACTCCTTTTTTGAAGAAAAAGTGGATTCTTTTGCACATATACCATTGAGTTGGGAAACCTGGATGAGGGTGGTCGGACACTGGAGCAGCCTTCCCAGGAAAGTGGCCAATGGCTGTCAGTATTTTAGAGATATTTGGACAATGCCCTTAATATGATTTAGTGTTTGTTCAGCCCTGAATTGGTCAGGCGGTTGGGCTAGTTGGAAGAGACCTTCAAAGGTCCCCTAGCTCCCAACCCCCCTTGAATGATGGGACAATGGGACAATGAACAGGGACATCTTCAACTAGACCAGGCTGCCCAAAGCCCCATCCAGCCTGGCCTTGAAGACTTCCAGAGAGTGGCATCCACAGCTTCTCAGGGCCACCTGTGCCAGTGTTTCTGTGGTCACTGTAGGTCCCTTCCAACTGCAGTATTCTGTTCTGATAGAGATTCTACTCTGATAGGGAGCAGCTCTGTGGAAAAGGACTTGGGAGTGTTGGTGTGTGAAAAGCTGGACATGAGTCAACAGTGTGCACTCGCAGCCCAGAAGGCCAACCATATTCTGGGCTGCATCAGCAAAGCTGTGGCCAGCAGGTCAAGAGGGGTGATTCTGCCCCTTTACTCTACTCTCGTGAGACCCCACCTGGAGTACTGCGTCCAGCTCTGGAGTCCTCAGCAGAAGAAGGACATAGAACTATTGGAGAGGGTCCAGAGGAAGGCCACAAGGATGATACGAGGGCTGGAGCATCTCTCCTATGAAGACAGGCTGAGACAGTTGGGGCTGTTCAGTCTGGAGAAGAGAAGGCTGCAGGGAGACCTCATGGCGGCCTTCCAGTACCTGAAGGGGCTTACAGGAAAGCTGGGGAGGAACATTGCCAGGGCATGGCGATAGGACAAGGGGCAATGGTTTTAAATTAGAGTAAGACAGGTTTAGATTAGACATTTGGAAGAAGTTCTTCACCATGACAGTGGTGAGGCACAGGAACAGGTTGCCCAGAGAGGTGGTGGAGGCCCCATCTATGGAGACATTCAAGGCCAGGCTTAATAAGGCTCTGAGCAACCTGACCTAGTGCAGGATGTCCCTGCTCGCTGCAGGGGGGTGGTCTAGATGTCCTTTGAAGGTCCCTTCCAACCCTGTGATTCCATGATTCTCTTTCCGTGGGCAGATGTATCCCTGTGACTATCTAGGAGGGCAGGAACACCCCGGGATGCTCCGAGATCCCCTGGCTGATGCAGCAGTACCCTGAGGAGCTGAAGGAGAAGCAGCCATGCTTACTGTCCCTCCCAACACCTGCGTCCCAAAGAGCTGGGTGCCCTGCACCCCGGCCTGCGCCCCACGTCCCACTCGTGCTCCCGGCAGCTCCTATATATTTTTGTGACAACAGAGGGCACCAGCCGCCCTCGATAGTGCCGGGCTCTGCCCTGCCTGGCTCCCCGGGCACTCTCGGACCTGTGGGAGAGGCGAACCGGCCGAGCGACCCCCATCCTGCTCGCCGGGTGTGAGGGATGGGTGCGTCGGGGCCCGTTCCCACCCAGCCCGCGTGGGTGTCAGTGACAGCCGGGCTGGGCCTCTGCAGGGAGCCGTGGTTTGGCTGTGGCGGGTAACAGAGCGTGTCGGTGCCGCACACACGTGTGGCTGGGAACCAGGGAGGACTTGCACCCAGGAGGACACCTGTGAGCCTTTTGGTTCCTCAAATGGTCACTCCGCACCTCGAGTGCCGAGGGGCCCAGTCCCGCCCTCTGCACTCAAGCAGAAGCCACCAAAAGGTGGGAATTTGAGGCTAATCC
>VXBZ01002111.1:86978-106700 GCA_013399135.1 Heliornis fulica
CTGTGCTCAAACCTCAGCCCTCTCCATCTCTTGCAGAGTAAAGCCTCCCTTCCAAGGCTGTTTGGTGTGAATGTGTCCTCTTTAGACCGACCTGCAGGCAGGAGGAAGGCAGTTGCTCTCATAACTGCATGTAGGCAGCGCTTCTTCCAGGGGATGGAAAATGGATTTTCTGCTTCCAAGTCTATAGAAGGAGCTTGGAAATCACAGCATAGGTNAGCAGTGTCTGGTTACCCACCTCTTCAGGGCGGGAGGTCTGCCCTCCTGGGCGTCAGGAGACACTCGTCCAGGGAGGGTTTGACAGCGCAAATTTATGACAAGCCTGTTCTGACTCGTTTCAGGTTTGGGTAGCACTTGGGGAAAATGCTGTCAACAACTGAGTGCTGCTCCCCTGGGAAACCCCCGAGAGCCTCTGAGGGCTCAGCTCACCGCTGCTGCCAGCCGTTCCCTTGCAGCACGGGGCTGCCTGCACACAGCCCCGTGTCAGAGCTCAGGGTGGCTCCCCCTGAGGATCCCTGCCATGCCCCGAGGAGCTGCGACGCATTTCTGTCAGTGTGGCTTTGAGGTCACGGTGTGATGCTCAGCGGAGCAGTAAACGGAAGCAAGGTCCTTCCAACTTTGGATTACCGTGGGGTCTCTTGAGCAGTGCAGCGTGTTTATCTCGTAAGGCTAGTGCAGCCCTGGAGCTTGTCTCTCAGGTCCTCACGGGTGCCAAGCCTGGCTGGCACATCAGAACCAGCAGTCAGCCTGATGAGTTCATGCTCCCAACAAGAGGAAATGTGTTGATCCAGACTGCAAAGTCCACATTAGTCTCCGTTTGCATTTTCAGCCTGAGGAGAAGAGCCAGGGTCCCGGGCTGGGCAGAGGGGATTTAGGCTAAGCAGGGCTCCCAGATCTGCACCTTTGTCATCTTCTGCTTAAAATCACACACATCTGGGATGGCACTGGTGTCCCCTGCACTCTGGTGAACCAATAAAGCACACCCCAGCCCAGACAGCACAGGGCATAGCTGGGTTGGTTTGGGCAAGGAAAAACACCTCTGTCTGTTTCTCTGTCAGATGGCTCAGGAGAAGCTGAAGTAGGTGTAAACAATGGAGTAGTTTACAAGTGTGCAGCACTGAGAAGACAGCATGCACCCCAGGCACAAGACCTCATTCCCCCAGCCTTGTCACCCAACATGGTAGCGCTGGCAGGAACAGATGCTGCTGTGGATGGCTGTGCAGTCACCTTGGTCACCTTTTGCTGATGGGATGTACAGATGTCGGTGCTTCCCATGTAGTGGGGAACTCATGTTGCACAGCAGTCTGCAGGTTGTGGTGATTCATGGGGAACAGGCAAACCTAGCCTTATCTTCAGGGAGAGAACTGCTGAGCTTCAGGTTTCAAAGCCCTTGGTTCAGTGGAATTACAGGTCCAAATCCTGAGAGGGTCAAACAAGGTCTTTCTTCCTCTGAGACGAATGGAGTGTCAGGCAGTAAATTGCCTATGATTCTCTTTGCTAGATGCTGTGTTACTTTGAAAGCAGCATCGTGACAAATCTTGGCTCTCTGCAAAATAAATAACTGTGTCATTCATCAAAGGGGTTGCTTTCAAAAATGTCGCCACTCTTTCAAGGCATCGGAGACTCCTGGAAATGAAGGACACTAGAGGAACTCAAGGTGCCACGTTTCTTTTCTTACTCTGTGTTATTTGACATGTGGCTTTTTGCTTACTTGGAAAAGCCCAGGTGAGGCGTGATCCCTGGCTGTGACACCTCCCAGCAGACGGGTGGAGTGTGACAGTGAGGGACATGTGCTGCCTGACTGTCCCCCTGGGAGGTGGGGACCAACAGGTATGCTCGCTCCCCACACCCTCCCTGCTCGCATCACCCCTGTGCAGGAGGAGCTCTGAGATCCCCACGGCAGCAGTCGCCCAACAGGCCCATCCCCAGGTCTCTTGCAGTGGAAGACACTCTGCATGTGTCGTCTCACTGAAGCAGTGACAATGACCTGCACGGTCATTGTCACTGCTTTAGTGAGATGACACATGCCGAGCTCTGACAGCGGCTGGAGCTCGAGGTCCTGGGCTCGTTTCTCGCAGTCCATCGCTGCAGCGCAGCGCGCTCAGCTCCGCTCCACGCGTGCTGCTCCCACAAGGCACCTGTCAAACACAAACACTCTCAGAGGCAGGGTCATCCTCCAAGCTTCTACACGGAGAGCCACGTGAGAAAAACTCTGGCAAGGCAGAGAAACAGTTCTGGAACTTTTTATTTCTCTTCTTTTAAAGATTTCTCTGGTGTTCAACTATTTCCACATGCTTATTCCTCGTCCAGGATAGAACATAACGCTCCAGACGAAATGTCAGAAAGAGCAGCCACTGTCTTCAGCGTGGTCAAGAGTAATTTATTTTACAGCCTGTGCAACAGTATCTTATTTTGTGCTTGACACAGCAAACATTACTGATCCAGCCTTAGTAACCTTTTAAAAAGACAGATGAAGCAAGAAGCACTGGAAGCTGCTTTTAAGTTTTCCATGGGATGCCCTCGGTGCGTTGTAAATGCCCGGGAGCCCAAAGTAGCGGGCAGGAATTGGCATCCCCCGTTTACACGTGGGAAAACAGAATTAAAAGAGTTTATGGCTCCTGTTTCCAAAAGCCATCACTAGCTTTGGGTCTCTGTCTTCTTGGTGCCAAACTGTGAGAGTTTTTAATGTTCTGGCATGTGTGCAGAACAAAGAGCGACTGTTCGCTGGTTTGACTGGTTTGACTTGTACGTAGCTCTGCTGAAAAGGTACCTTAGTGTGAAGTCTGCTCAGTGCAGTGGAGGAGCAGATGTTGCCCCCATCCCTGTTACCCATCAGGTCTGGAGTTTAGAAGTGCCCCAGTCGAAGCCAACAGTGTTTGCAGTGTCCAGCGCCGCTGAGAGCTGGGCCAGGTGTTAGATCAAATGTCTGGAGCTGAGTGTGTAACATTTTTTCAGATGTGCTTCTCGGTGATTTTTTTCCAGACAGATGCGGGAAGTCTGTGGTGGAGCTGGGAACAGAGCTTGTTCCTGTGCTGCGAGAGGCTGCACGTCTGACAAGACACAGCCATGGCCCTACAAAGCAAATGCTGTGATTTCATGGCGGGAGCTGAGTGGCACCCGACGCTTGCACCGGGGGATTTTTTTTTTTCCAGATTCAGGAATTCAGGCTAAAGCCTCAGATCCTCTGAAATTCAACAGAACTTCGGTGCTTGCTTTTGGGTCAGCTGTGCCAGTGTGTCCTTGCACTTGTGTTTCTGTGTGTTCAGTTCAGTTACAGGATGGCCTGAATGGAGGATACCCAGGCAGGATGGCTCAGGGGGCTGGTGAGGTACAATGAAAAGCCTATCATAGTGCTAAGCTTGATACCAGCTTGCACAGAAGAGTATTTTAGACCAGGAGCAGTCTGTTGACTCCAATCACATGTAATAAGCTGCTTCTTGAGCTGGACAATGGAGTGAGGGCTGGGCTTATGCATGCTGTGACTTTGCTTGCTTGGTTGAGTTGTCCAGATGAATCATGCATTTAGGCTTGTAAGGGATGGCCTCACCACTGTGGCACTGACTGCCTGTGCAGCTCCCCACGGGTCTGTCTTTTCAGGGCTTGGATGAGTGCACCTGCACAGCACAGACTTTTCTGGCCTGCTGGTTGCACAAGTTCACGTTGAAAGCTTGCTTCCTCAAGCCATTCTCTGTTATTTGTTTAAAACGTGCTGTTTCCATAGGTTGCACCTGCCCTCAAAGATACTGCCCAAGGGTAAACATGGAGAAGGCACAAAACCAGCACCACAAGTGCAGTTTCCATGGGAAATGAGGTAGGTATACCTGTACATGGAGTAAAATGTGAGGCTCTGGGTGTCTGCTCCTTTTCACTCTGAGGGTGGTGAGGCCCTGGCCCAGGCTGAACCAGGGGAGATTTAGGTTGGAAAACAGGAAAAATTTCTTTACTAAAAGAGTTGTCAGGCATTGGAACAGGTTGCCCAGGGAAGTGGTGCATTCACCATCCCTGGAGGTATTTAAAAGGCAAATAGATGTGCTGAAGAACATGATCTAGAGGTGGACTAAGCAGGGTTAGGTTGTGGTTGGACTTAATGATCTTAGAGGTCTCTCCCAACTCAAGTGATTCTATGATTCTATGAGAAGCTGTGCTGTCCCCTCCCTGGCAGTGTTCAAGGCCAGGTTGGATGGTAGTTTGGGCAACCTGGGCTGGTGGACAGTGTGCCTGCCTGTGGCAGGGGGGAGGGAACTAGGTGGGCTTTATGATCCCTTCCAACCCAAACCTATCGATGGTTCTATGATTCCCCTGCTCTGGGATGCAGTGAGGAACACCCAGTCTCTGACAGCAGAGAGGGCCCTGGTCTCCAGAGCAGTGAGATGGCTTTTGCAGCTGAGCTCCATAAAAAGAACAGGTGAAACCACGTCCTAACTACCCCTCTGCCAGTGTGGGTCAGGAATTGTGGTTTTTCTTGCATGAAATTTCAGTCAGGCTTAATATTGTTTTCATTTCTGTTTCAGAAAACTCTAAACATTGAGCTGTCATTAGGCAAAAAGTATTGAGAGGAATTTCAGACTGAAGAGAAGGACTTGTTGTTTTCATTTAAAAGGGAAACTGGGACTTTTTTTCAGCAAAACCACTTCCATGGAAAAGGGTTGTTGAAGAATGTTCTGGTTGAAAGTATTTCGGCCATCTGCCATAAGGAGGTGAAAACCCCTCAGACCCTTTGCACTGTGAGTATGCAAGATTTTCTGCAGCAAAAGGCTGAATCTTTTACCTATGGAAGCCTCCTTTTTAAAAAAAATATCACTATCACTATCGCTGAAACATGTAAATGCAAAGAATTTGGGTGAAACTCTAGCTGATACAGCACAGGGAGCAATTGTGGGCTGGAATCAGTGACCTAATCAGCCATTTCCCTCTCTAATTGCTATGATTCTATGGCTTAAAGAATTACACAATGTGTATTTTAGTTGGAACAAGACACTATTATTGAGTAAAGTGCATAATAATTGTGTTTCAGGAGGTGAAATAAATGTCTATCACCAGGCACTTTAATCCATCATTGTACTTTGCTAAATTACTGAAATTGCACCACATTCAACACTAAAATTACTTGTAATAAAGTGATTGTCGAACTGACACTCACAGAAAGAGATCTAATACCTACATTTGTTTTCCTAATTGACAATTTTAGGCTTTGATCAAGGAAGGGAGGAGCATCCACAGCATTTTCCTCTTGATAGGAATGGAGGGCACGTAGATCCCTGCAGCAGAGTCTTTCAGTACCAAAGGATCCTTCCTGCATGAAGTACCTCTGATTTCCTATAGCTTCCAGGTCCTTGCTTAGGTCACTGGATAGATTCAATTCACCTACATTTACAGAAATTTTAGGTTTTGATAAAAGCCTTTCTCATAACTATGTACTGCTCTGAGATATCTTCCCTGGTTAATTAGTGCCATGCTTTGCAGAGTAGTATAAATTATTTGGCCAAGGATACACAGAATGAAGGAAAAAGCTGTGTTCCCTATCCTGGATCTCCAGTGGCACCTCAGAGGTGCCCATGACTTCTGTCACTTCTCCACCCCACAGCCACTCCACCCTGCAGGATTTTAGTTGGCAAAAAAGAAAACTGAAAACCAGAGCTCTTGGTTTCAGCTCCTGGATATGACATTTCAGTCAGGTCCACCTAGAAGAATCTTACTATTTGGTTCAGATAGTACTCCAAAGATGTTAACCAACTGTATAATTAAGTGCTGCTGAGTTAACTCTGTTGGTTTTTTAAAGTCTAGCTAATGTACATAGTCACATGCTTGGGAGAATACTCAGAAATCTTTTCCACGGGCTAAGCAATATGCTTTTGCAAAGGTGGGTGACTCCTTTCTCACGAGATTGATCAAACACTTGGGGAAATATCTGGTTTATACAGGGAAAAACAATTTGTGGTAATATGGAAATGATCATTCAATTACACTTTACAATGATTTTATTACTGACTCCTGTCCTTGGAAAATTGACTTGCTTTCTGAAGACCAAACCCTTCTTTTCTTCCTCGGGGGTTTTCCCAGCCCAGCTCGGAACAGATCTTTAAAACACTTAGTTACAACATGTTAGAATTTCTCTTTGAAAGGAAAACATGCTCTTCATCCAGGGAACACTGAATGTAAGTCCTCTCTTCATGTTTCCTTGGCCTCAGCCACAGGGATGAAACTTTTCTTCATGGCAGGAGACATAATCTGTAGGGTGTACGGACTCTCTTAACAACACATCAAACTCTTACATTTTTCTTTTTTGTTTTCCTTTGGAGGAAAAGGTGGGAATGTCTCTTGTAGCAGCAGTCACTACATATCATATTTGAATACCACAAGGTCTATTTAAAAGATTTCAATAAGTTAGGCAAATATGAGGAATTCTGATGGGAAGGAATTAAAGCAGTCCATTTTTTCCCTTCCAAAGTAAATATGCAAGTTAATCTGAAAAAATGAAGGGTGCCAAATATTCATCCTATGTGCTAAAGTGACTCATGGCGAAGGGAGACAGGTTTATAGTGCAATTTCTTTACTTGTGCTGGAAATGGATAGCTTCCAAGTGACACTTATGAAACAATTAGCTGCTCAAGGATAATCAGATTTGTATGAAAATGTAAAGATAAGCGATTTAGCTGTGATCTCAGCTGGAAAGTGCTTGAGGGTGGTGGGCCATACTCCACAGTAAAAATCCCTTTCCTTTTAGTAAATGGCACTTTTGCTGAAATGTGCTGGATTCAGGCAAGTAACGGCTCCCTTGACTTTCATTGCTGGGATGACACACGACTGATTTGCAACATCAGAGATCCTTGCTGATGGCCAAGCTGCTTTGCATATAAATGAGACCCAACCTGAACAGCTGTTCAACTGGTAGATGTGAAGGATTTACAGCGCTGGAGCAGGTCCCTGCTCATCGCCAGTCTCTGAGGGAACTCCACTCCGGACTGCTGGAAAACTTGTAGTGTTTCATACCTGCTTGCCTGGAGCTTGGGCAGGGGAAGAGGTTGGGTGCTCAGGTGGCCAAACCCTCGGTTTTTTTACATTTTTCATTTAAAATGCCTGCTTTTCAGTCTTGCCCTTTCATTTGAAATTAGCAGTGGTAGAGTGAGGTGTTTTCTTACTCTCCATGTGTTGCACAGACCTGTGTCAGTGCCTAGAGAGATGATGCTCTCTGCAAGAGATGAGCTACAGAGCCAGCCTACCTCCATCAGCCCAAAGCAGACAGGCTTTGACTGCCAGTACCCTGTGGCCTGATGGGTTTGCCATCCCATGCACAGCTCTGGCAATACATGCACATCCCTTATGCCCATACAATGCCAAGACAGTTGCATGGAGAGGGATAGTGCTGACAGTGAGGTAAAGGGTTGTCCTGCATCTTAAGGTGTTACCTGTGGCATCTCAGCAGAGCTCTTCTGCTACCTCCAGGGCCCTGTTCATCTCCAAATTGCCTCTGGTTGTGGGGGGAGGCAGTGGGAAGCCAGGAGAGCCTGCTGGGTCTCTGTCACTCCGGTGGTGTCTGTATCAGCCCACGGATAGTCCCAGCAGCATGTTAGATGTAGACTCCACTGGCATGTTTGGCCTTGTGTTCACTGGACCTCTTGGTGCTGTTGGCCATGGGATTGTGCTGCAAGTGTGCTCTAACAGCTGTGCCTTTGTAAATGCACTTTGTGAATGAAGCAGGAGAGAATGTGATGAGGACTTCCCGACCCCAGCCTCACTTGAGCTGTGTGGGGAGGCCCCTTAGGGAACCTTTGCTGTGATATTTTCAGCTTAGTTTCCAGATCCCCAGGGGCCTGGCTAAGGCTGGGAGGCAGCCAAGCCTGGAATGACTATTCATCTGCCTGAACCCTCCCTAAAGATTTGGCAGTCTGTGGAGCAAACCACATTGTCAGGAGCATTGTTAATGATGTGGATGCATCAGAGATAAGAGGAGCTCTCAGCCCCAAAACATCCAGAGAGCATGGAGACAGTTTGGATCCTCGGACAGAGCATTAGGGAGGCATATATCCCTGGAGGAGAGGTGGTGGTGTCCTAAAATCTAAGGACTAGAAAACAGCTGCACTCTGTTTAGTGTCAGAGATATCACTGCCAGTGGTCCCATTCAGAAAAACATTTAGAGGGCTTCTAAGAAAGCAGTTGAAGACCACAGTGTACAAGCCTGGGCAAGTGTTTGCAATGCACACAAAGCATCCTGGACTGGAAAGGATGCTTTAACACTGCTTGTTCCTCAGCTGAAGCTGGCAGAAAGGGGAATGAGAGCTGTGATCCTCTCAGCTGTCCTGAATCTGGAAAAAAAAATCCCCTGATGACATGAAGGCTCTGGGAGGAAATCAGGCACCTTGCACCTCTGCAGCAAGGGTTAAGCATGGAGCTAATGATGGCAAACTCCTTCAGATGTTGCTTATTCTGGAGGCAGAGCTCCACCTGCAACAAACACAACCTCCTTTCCTGAGTGAGGGTGGTTGGTTTTATCTCCAGGTAAAGAGGGTGTTCGGATCCCAGATGGAAGAGGAAACATTTTGGCTTCCAGAGCTTTGCTTACTTCTATAAGGCCTAACAAACATGGTTGTTAAGGCCCCCTAGGAGGTCTTTCTCATGAAGCTGGGGGGCTATTGGATTAGGCAAATGAGAGCCGGAGATTTGCCTAATAGCCTGACAGTCCATGAGGGATTAGAGTCTTACGGGTCGGTGTAAACTTATGGGACAGAGGTGCTGCGGTGTGGGTCTCCTCTTAGCCGTGGGTAAACGCCTTGTCAGTGTGGGTTAATCTTGTTTGCCTTGTCTTCCATAATGCTGCGTTGCAGGACACAACCTCCGTGGGTTTAATCACTCTTGGAACTGAATTGGAGGCTTTTGTTTCTACAGGAACCTCCCCCATTATGCGGCACTTTCTGAGTTACAGAGGTCGGTAATTACCAGTCATTTTAAACTCGAATTGCTTCAAGCCTGTGTGAGAGTTACTCCTTTGGGACCGAAGGTTCCACTGCGGCTGGCTGAAGGCTGTGCTGGGGACAGCACAGGAATGGCCATGGGATGTGCCTGAAGAGCACCTCAGAGAGCACCCACTGCTCCTTGGCACCCTCTGACACCTTTCATTTGGTTGAAAATGGGTGCCAGTGGTGACTGCTCTCAAAGACAACGAGCAGTGGGATTGATGTGTCAGGACTTTACAGAAAATAAGCATGGGATGTCTCTGCTCCTGGGTCTTTTTACCTTGGTCTGGTGGGTGGATGGCTGTCAGTGTCATTATGGCTGTTGCAGCACCTCACAGTTCTGCTCATGGCCAACCCAAAGAAGAGCAGCCACCTCTGCCACGCTAGGTTTGCTCCCAGGGCACAGGACATGTTTGTCTTGTTATGGTATAGGGACTGTCCCATACAGTCCTGGGTTTATCACACCTTTTTAGATGTCTTCACACTTCCTCACTCCTTACCTTCCCCTTGTCCCCCCTACAAGTACAGCAAGAGCCCCGCAGCACCGGGTCCAACACAGGAGCTGGGCTTCAAACCCCTGCAACCACAGAGGACACATAGCCCCGAGCCTCCTTGATGGACGCATGGAAAATTCACTGCAGCACGTCCCCGGGTGTGGAGGCAGCCTCCCCCAGAGCTGATTAGCATCTGCAAGGCACTGGAGGGGTCAGCCGTGGGAGGAAGAGCTCAAGACATTCCCTTTCGCCCCCCACAATGGGCGGCATCTTGCTCAGTTGTGCAAATCGCTCCTGCGCTCTGGGGGGGCCGTAAGCCCAAATTGCTCCTTAGAAAGCCCAGCCCCCCTGCCCAGGGCTTGCGTACCCCCCCAGCGCAGCCCCTCAGCCCTGCACGAGGGGGTGGCAGGCAGGGACAGCAGGTGACAGCTTCCTGTGGGCAGGGACAGGGGAAAGACTGCCCCGTGTGCGTGTGTTAATGGTACAAAACCCGCAGAGATGGTGGTGTGCAAAAGTGTGAGGTCTCGTCCCTGGCACCTTCCCTTGCCCCACAGAGAAAAGGGTTGTGAATAGAGACCTTGTGGGCTGGGCCTTCACTGAGGCACCCCCAAGACAGCATCCAGTCTTCCTGGGTGGATGGGAAGGGGTCCCTTGTGGGGACGCAGTGAGACCCTCACCAGCCACACAGAGAGCAGTCAGCTGGGCCACCATGGGGCACTGGGCCATGTCAGGGCCTGGGGCTTCCCAGCTGTCCCACTCCATGAAGCACCATCCACTCTCAGGGTCTTCCTTACCTTACAGGGAGTGGGAAGTTTTAAGTTCCCATGTGAGCACAGAGAGCAGAAGCTCTTTGGAGAGGGGTGCTTCCCCTCCGGTGGGCAGACCTTCATCACCTCCAAGGCTCTGGTCTCACTGCACCACAGTACCAAGCCCTGAGGGAGACCAAAAAGGGAACTGGCTCCAGTTCCTAGAGCCAGGTTCTGTCTGGGAACCAAAAGCTGGCTGGCACAGAGCCCAAAACACACCAGAGCATCCATGATCTTAACTCAGAAGAGCCTGTGGCATCTTATAAATTGCCTGTGGAGTGGGGCCTGTCAGAAAGAAGCCCCCTTGGAGGTGCAAAGGTTTGGGACTGAAGCAACGAGAGGTAAGATTCACCCTGCTGCCTACGTGCCTTTGAGCTGCAGCTTGGCAGTGTCTGACCCAGGCAGGCAGCTCTGGAGATCAGAGCCAGGAGACCAGGGCCATGCTGGCTGGGGTCAATTGTGCTTAGGGCAGAAAGGCTTCCTCTGGTTTGGGCCTCCTCTGCTGCCAGGCAAGCACTGTGCTCTGGCTGCAGGTCCAGATAAGAGCTGAGTGAGCCTCAGGCTGCACCTTGCACAGGCTGGCTCTGGAGGTGCAGAGGTGGTCTAACATGCTTTATTACTGCTCTTTATTATCAGACTGCACTAATTAATTCTACTCTTGTGCAAAACCCTGCATGACAAAGAAGCCCTTTGATCTTCTTCCATCCTGTCCGTCCTTCCTTCCTTCCTTCCTTCCTTCCTTCCTTCCTTCCTTCCTTCCTGCCTGCCTGCCTGCCTGCCTGCCTTCCCCTCCAACATGTCTTGCTGGATCTGAGGAGCCCCACCTGGGATAGCGAGCACGGCTCTGCAGATCCTCCTGAAGCTGAGCCTGGATCCCTCCTCTCCCAAGATCTCACTGCTGGTTCTTGGGTGGGGAGGAAACATTGCCCTGCACCAGGCCAGAAGCTAGTTTGCATTTTGGCCTGGAGCTTGATTTAAACCAAGTTTTCTGCTTTGCAAGGCAGTCTGGGAGGTTCCTGGGCAGAGCTGTGCATACCACTCTCACTCCTGCAACCATCATCCCTCAAACAGAGCTCCTGCCACCCTTCCTTCCCTAGCCCCAGGAGCCTCATGGAGCAGTGCTGTGACTAAATCTGACCCTGCAGGAAAAGAGGAGAAGGAATGAGAGGGGTTTTCTTGGCCTGGGCAGGGTGCTGGGCAGACCAGGGCACCTATCACCAAAAGAAATATGACAATATGCTCCCCCTTCCCTACCTGGCCTTTATTTCCCATAATGGTGCTCAAGTGATGGTGGTGGTATGGACACCTCTGGTTGGGACGGCTGCGTGATCTCAAAGTGAATTCAGAGAGGACAGACAGTGACACAACAGCTGAGGGCTACTTTGAACAATGTGCCCACCTAACCACAGTGCTGGTTGATGTCCAACTCAAGCCAAATTTGGAAGAAATTAGTATCTGTGGTCAGTATGCAAATATGGCTATTAGTTGAATCATCTACTCCCACAGAAGGTGAGTAGCCCATGAGTCCCTTGAGCTCTCCTGCATGGCAGAGGGCTGCACACCAGCATCTGCCCTTGAGCAGGGGCACCACTCAAGGTTACTCCTCCAGGTTGAGAGAATCCTTATTATGTAAGATAGTAAATTTATTAGGAATAAGGATGCTGAAACTTTGAAAATCTTAGCTAAGGGATACAAAGGATTGGTTGTGCACATATAAACCTTCAGACATAAACTGCCTGGGACAGGGATTGGATCCAGCCCCACCTAGATTCCTTTCTGAGAGGGAGTTCAGAAAGCAAGGGGGTCCTCTCTGAACCTCATGACTCGATGGGAGGGTCTGACCCTGTCCTCTATGCAGTGAATAATCCAGTGTGCCTTGCCATCCAATCTGTTGAACCACTCTCACACTTACTATCAAATTTGTTATTAATAAAATACAGTGCTGCTTCTCTGATGTGAGTGGAGTGCATCTCTAGCACTCCATCTGCCACAAGAAGTCAATGTTTTTTCGATCTGAGTGCTAGCTTTATAGGCAGAATAAAATATCTTGCAGCAGACTGCTTATGACTTTTCCATGTCTTAATTTAAGTTTACAAATGGCATAGTCCTGGGCTAGCCTAGGGCCAGCAGAGAGCTATTCAGTTCCCAGAAGGAATTTCTTTGGCCACCTCCATCTGTACTGCCCAAACGTCTGTAGAAGAAATACCCTGGGAAGAGAACCTGTCACACTGTCCATCACTGAATACAGTGGGCTCTTACCTCTTGCTGTGCCTTTAGAGACCACTTTGTTCTCTGATTCCTTTTCTTTAACTGGCTCTGTCTTTACTTGCTGGAGTCCTTGTACTTAGACAACATGCAAATTTTGCATAATAAAAGGGCTTCCTAATAGCTGGCAGTGCATCCTGCTGCTCTCCTGTTGCTGAAAATTAAACAGATGTAAAATTAGGAGTTGAATGTCTCTGCATCTGGGGGTCCTTGTGCATAGCTGGAGATGAGAGTTTAGGATGTGCCCTTTTCCCAGGAATAGCAATTGAACAGTTCAAGAAATAATAATCCCAAGCAAACCTCTTTCCAAAGAATTTTGCTGAAATCCTGTCAATCATGCTGGATGTGTACATTTTTGCTCATAGCTTTCCTTGCTTCTCTGGGCTGCACACTCCAGTGAAATCCCAGATCCTTCGCTGAGAAACGCTTTGAATGCTCCATCCCCACCTACTCTTTTGGACCCCTGAGGGGGACAAGCAAACAGAAGGAAAGGTTAACTCCAAGCAAAAATAGAATCAGCAATTTTCCTTCACCAGAGGAGACTTTATGCAATTTGGCATCTGCAGGTCCCAGCATTCTATTGTCTTGAGTTCCAAAGCATGGTGCAAGGCAGGACCAATTCCTGGTCCAAAGCAACGCACACCAGTGTTTTCATTTCTTGGCATGGCAAGCCAAGAATCTCTATGTCTTTACAACAGGCTTCTCAATTGCTTGGCTTCATCTTAGGGTGGCAATCACATAAAAGAGGCTGTAGAAGGAGAATTTAATTTGTCTCCTGGCTTAGCAGCAGACCCTCTTGGGTGAATGGCCAGAGCTTGTGTTTAAAAGCTCACTGCAAAAAGTTGTACCCAGGGCTGATTGAGCTCACGGTGTGTCCTGTAAATCTGCACTTCCCCACTGTATTTGAGAACACTGGGTGTTGGGAAACCTTGAGAACTGTAAGTGGAGAAGGAGCCCCATTAATTCCTGTCTAGACTGGCTTCTGAGTCCAGGTTCCAGAGATGAAAGGGCACTTTATTAAGACAGGGCATAAATCCACCCTGCCAACAAGTCCACACTCCTCTGGATTATTTACACCTCCCTCCCTCCCTCTGGTCATTGCCTGTCCCTATATAATCTACATTAGAGTTCTGACAGGATTAAGCCAATATATCTTAACCTCTAAATATCAGGCTCTGTGTGCTTTCATTTCCAGTGTGTTACAGAAAAACCTTCATGTTTTTACAGATAGGCTGGAAAAAAAATGTAGGTGTTGTAGGTGTCTAAGGAAAGGAGCTTGTTATCATGGAGAGATAAACCATGTGCTTAGAAGAGTTTATTACAAGTGTGGTCTTCACCACACCTCCAGCTCCTCCATGACACCTCTGGCTCTGTATGTCACTAAGGGCCAGCCAGGGGCTGTATGGACAGAGCCATCTGCCCTCTGAGCATCGCCCTTCAGGATGAGGGGTGACAACCCAGGGCCAGTCTGAGGCCCCTTTCTAATGTGCACCGATGTGCTCAGCTGCTAGGGAGGAGAGGTGCAGGGAGCATGGTGGTTTAGGACAGAGACCCTGAGGGGAGCAGCCATTTTTCCTTCAAAGATATTACAACTTTTCATTGTTTCTGTGGTTTTGCTCTCTAGTTTTCTGTCATTTGAAAGTTCCCATAGGTTGTCCGAGGGTTTGTTGGTGCTTATGGAGAGAGCACAGCGCTGTCTGAGTGGAGTAGATGCTGCCACCTCATGTTTGCATGAGCTGCCCCACTGTCCCTTGCAGCCAGGCAGTGGGGACCAAATGGTGCTTATGGAGAAGAGCCTCAAAGGGACTTGGGCACAAATGTGTTTTCAGGATGAAAATGTAAAATGTGCATTCGCTGTATGAGTATCTCTGCAACCCTGGGCTCCTTTCTGGTGGGGGTCCTGTCCAGCCACAGGGCTGAGGGCTGAGGGGGTGCTGTGCCCTGAAATGGGAGGCACAGAAGGTGTCTATAGCCAAAGCCAGCAACATTTCTGGATGGTGTGGAAGAGCTGCAGCCTGCAAGGTGACACCCAGGCACTACTGCCACGGTGGGGCTTGTGTTTCTCAGGCACATGAGTGTCCCAACAGCAGGAGACATCAATACTTTGACAAGAGTGATTAATACTGGGGATTAACTTGTTTGAAAGAAGAGTTCACAAGCTTCTCTGCTGCAGCAGTCCCCTCCTGTGCAGGCACCATGCATTTTCACTGGTACTTGACACATCCAGTATGGTAACCATACTCAGTGATAGAGTTGTGCAATACTCAGAGCCCTGTAACTTGAAAGACATGCTGCAGATTTCAGCTCACTGTAGCAATGACAGGCTAAGGAAACCATGAGTCCTGCTGAACAGACACCCTTGAATTTTTGTGCAGCCAGAGAGAGATCTCAACAGCATCAAAGTTGGCTCAGGTCTGCGTTTCTGCTGACTGCAGTACTTGCAATCCCTTTGCATTCATTTTCTGTGGCAGTTTTTAGCAAAGGCACTCACTAGCATGATCAGTTTGAAGTCATTAGCAAATGTTTACCTAAAGTGAGTTTAAAACCTAAAAAAAGGGCCGTGTGAAGTACTTCCAAGATTTGCAATGATTTGGCCAAAGAAATCACGACACCTGGCTTAGGTGTCCAATCCAACACAGCCAGACTGCTCCAATTTTGAGTAGCAACTGTTTGCACTGAGCTTGAAAAAAAAAATGTTTCCAAACCAAGGATCAGTCAGGCTATAGAAATATTTCAAATGGATACCCAAAAATAAAAAGCTGCTTTCTTGTTTATGGAACAATAACTCAATAACGTTTTCCAGCGGCATTAAAGGTCAATGTCATCTCCCCGTTAAACACCCAGCTTTGTGTGCTGTAACAGCTGATACTGCAGGTAACATACCTTGAGTTTTGCCTTTCCTGTCAAGTTTATTGTTATATGTTTATAATATTATATCTATATTTGGGGCCTCAGTAAACAACAGTTATTAGACAGTTTCTATCCCTTCCCTCCCAGCAGCTTTCTCGGAGCTGGAAGAGAGCAGTATAATCCCCACATCCTCTCCGCGCATACAGAAAGATTCCCAGAGCCTTGTCATCTTTTTCCATTCCCAGGACTGGATCAGGATGAGCAGAGGGCTCCATCGCTCCAGGACACAGCTGAGCACAAGCCTATGTAAGACAAGAGCCTTATTGAGCCTGCCCCAGCCAGGAGCCTGTTTCCCCCGTGCCCGCCGGGCACAAGCCAGCATCCTCTGTGTGGGGAGAGCACGTGGCGGCTGCTGGATGCAGGGACGGGGCATGCTGCGTTTGTGTAAGGACAGAGCTGGAGCAATAGGCTTTTGTGTAGCAAGAAATAGCCCACAGAGCCCCAGAATTACTTCCCACTGGCTTTCCTTTGGTTCAAGAGTTTCAGTATCTTGGTGGGTAGAGTCAGCAGTGTGTCTTTAAAAGCCATCTGTTATTCTGGCCGGGGAGAGAGGCTGAATACTCAAAAGTAAGCAGTGTAGGGAGAAAAGTGTCTAGAAAGTGTCATATATTCATTTTATGAAACATATTTTGACATTTCCACTAGTTTAAACTCACCAGGACTTTGAGCAAGAACAAGCCTGGTCTCTTGCTTGTCCAGCTTTTTACCCAGAGACTCTTAACAAACCCAAAAGTTGGTATTGATGTGTAGGGTCACTACTTACCTGCATGTCTTTAACCTGATTCACAGCGTCACTAGATCATTATGCTCCGTCCTACAGTGCACAGCTTGAGCGGGGGAGCTGCTGTAAGTGGGCTTGTCACCATGCCACAGAGCACAGCACAGCGCTGCCAAAACCACGGGACATAGTTACCAGGACAGATGGCCCAGGAGAACCTTCATCTGTCCCACACAACACCTGAGCTAGAGAGTTTCCCTGCATCGCCACGTAGTCGTGCAGTTGGCTTCACTGCTCTTCACTACTCTACCTCTACTCTGTGCAACTATTTTGGACTCTGTTCCCAAGCATGAAGAACAGAGTGTTAATTATGTAAGTGCTCAAATACTATCTCCCATGAGAGTGGTAGGTTGGCTAGTGTAGGTCACAGGAACAAAAAGCTTCCCCCACACCTCCCTCCACTGGATATTCCCTTGTTTTTCTTGCCTGTACCCAGAACAGCCCCTCCTTTCTGCAGGGCACAGCACTCCAGCTCCTTAGAAACCCAGGCAAGTGCTCAGGTACCTCTGTTCTGCAACAGCTGGGAAAATGGCATGAGGAGATGCAAAGTAATTTTTGGACAAACGAGGCTTTCAACAACAAACAGATTAAAAAGTAATACTTTCCCATGAAACAACATAAATGTTGTTTTCTAATCCACCATCCCTCATCAGATAGCACTGCTGAAGCAAGAGCTCCTGCCAGCTGGCACCTGTCCCATCTTTCATTTCCACTGGGAAGTGGAGAGAGAGAAGGAAGTGGCTGGGATCCTCCAGGACATGCTGACATGGAAAACCCCACCTCCTTCATACTGGGGAGGTGCTGCAGTCACCCCTTCTAAAGCAATGTTAGGAGCTGCAGAGAGTTATCCACAAGGCACAGAATTCTTGTAAACTTTTGCTGTCGAGCCAGGTGAGGAGATTTCTTTCTCTCTGCTTAACTTGCCTGTCATTTCCTCCTTCTGGCATTCATTAATCTGACTGGTTAACCATTGAGTCCAGCTTGGAAACAGATCACAAATCCTGTTCTCCACGGCAGGGTCAGAAAAGACTCTGGCTGAACAGATTCACTTCTCGGGTCTTCCCTCTGAAGGGCAGAACAAAAAGCGGGAGATAGATGTTCACCACGAAATCCACACTAAAGGTTTCCTGCAATGCAAGGGACACTGGGATTTCCATTTGTAGACCAGCTCTGTTTTGACAGAGCCCTTCAAGACTCATCAACAATTTGGGTGCTTCTGGCTATGCAGTATTCATCGCACCCATCCCACTCCTGATAAACAGATCTAGGAGCCCTAATCACAGGGGTAGTATATTCAGTAACTCTGTAATTGCTTCTGATCTTTATCTCTCTTTTTCCCTCAAGGGTTTTTTCCCTGTTGGAGAAACAGTGTTTCTCTTTGAACTGACTTTTCCTTTCAGCATTTATCACTCCCGACTGCTCAAGTGCTGTTTCAGTGCAGAAGCTGCTCGCAAGCTAATTGTAGCTATTTTGGGGAGTTTGCGGTGTGTGATCCCTCACCTAAAGCAGCCGACACTTCCTTTCCATTCCCACCATGCATGAAGCCTCTGCACCCCACAACAAGCTTCTGGGAGAGCTGGGGTTGACCCCAGAGGTCCTGCCTCCAGCTGTTTCACGTCTGAGGAGTATTTCCAGGAGGCTGCAGGGACACAAACCCCTTGATGTGAGCAGTGTGCTGAGTGCCTGGCGAGGCGTGATGTTCAGGTTGGGGACTGACACCAACTCCGGCAGGACTGTTTGCACCCCTGGGACTGACCTTTCAGCCTGGGAGCTTTGCAGAGAAATCCTCGGAGCACTTGGAAGGTGAAGGTGTGTTTGGGATAGAGGAACAAGTGAGAAATAGCGTGAGGCAGAAGGTAAAGCTGCAGAAGGCTTCATCTGCAGTTGTCATGTCCTACGGCTTCTGTGTGGGGCTTTGTAACGTGGGGATAATTACTGGATGGTTCTTCCCATTTGCATCTGATTATTAAAAGCAGTAAAGCATACATTGGCCTGAAAGTGATTTACACACCCAACATTCCCTGCATGTTGGTAGCTGACAGAGCTGCTTGTGTCTGAAAAACTGCAAAACCCTGTCTTGAGTCACCGCTGCTGTCTAACACGCTTTGTGGCTCCTGTTGTGTCATCTCCACCGGTCCCCACCTGAGCAGTTCCTGGAGAGACCCTTGCTGTGCATCCAGAGGCCCAGCCAGAGGGGTGCAGTCTCAGCACTGACTTTGCTGCAGCCTTTGGTGCACAGTGACGGTCTCTCCTCCTAAGATTTAGCCCATTGGCACAAGTGTCTTTGAAGCCATAAATTGCCCAACATGGATGGATTGAAAAGGGGGTGTCTTCTCAAGTAGAGGCATGTTATCAGCCCACACAGGTTACCAAGACCTGCGCCTTGGACTGCGTGCGGGGGTGTACTGGGTGACGACTGTAAATGGGACTTTTGCAGGGTGATCTCTGTCCACACTTCGTTTGCTTGCAATCTCCTCCTTCCTCCTGCACCCTGGCACAGCAACTGCAGGGGTCTCTTTCCTGATGCAGCTGTGCAGCCCTGCCCTCCCAGCCCTGGCATCAGTCAGGATGAAAACTTTCCATCCGCAGATGTTTGCTGTACGGGAAGGAGCTTTTTTGCACACCACGAAACTTTCCACTGTGTTCTTGATCCATTTGGAGTGAACTAATAATTCAAGGTCAAAAAAAAAACTGTCTGTGAGACCTCACTCCACAGTCACCAGCACCCTGGGGTATGTTGGAGCCAGGCCCGGGGACAGGAGTGCTGCCAGCAAGAGGTGGCACAGCCTGACCCTGCTCGCCTGACCCAGAGACACACTGCTCTGGGGAATGGGGCTATGCTGGCTCAGGCCATGTCAGCTGGAAAGGCAGGAGAGAGCCCAGAGATGGTCTGGCCTCCTTTCCCCCACAGGGAGTGGAAAGCTCACAGGTAGCAAGCAGGATTTCCTCCCTCACTGCCTGCCTGGTAATGGAAGGAGTTGGTATTTGGCAACCCCTGAGGTGCCGAAGGGCTGGGCGCTCATTTCCCAAGTGAATCCTGGTTCCTTGCAAATCCCTTTGCTCCTCCTGTGCTGTGCATCTGGCAGCTCTCCCCAAAGTCTCTCTCAGGATTTATAAGGCTGCTCGCTGAGAGGGCTGGTGTTCACTGCACTACCCCCTGCACGCTGAGCTGGAAGGCGGGCGCTCCCGAGGGAGGCGATAACGCGCTTCCCATTAGTGCAGAAACCGTGTTTGCACGCTGGGAGCGGGGGGAGCTCAATGCTAGAGGCACACAGTGATCTTGGTTCAGTCGGGGCTGAGAAAGCACAGGGTGAGGGCACGGATCTTGGTGGCCTTCGGCTGTGCCTGCTGTGTAAGGCTGCACTTAAACCAAGAGGAGGAACCGCCACTGGAAACACGGCCCGTTAGTGTGTTGTTACGTTCAGGGTAGCTGAGCTCACCTGAGGTGGGTGAGCTACCATCGGGCTCACTGCTGTGGAAGGGAGATGGGATGGGGATGGGGATGGGAATGGGAATGGGGA
>VXBZ01002111.1:111937-135669 GCA_013399135.1 Heliornis fulica
GAGGGAAGGGAAGGGAAGGGAAGGGAAGCAAGAAGATACTTTTTACTCAGCTCTCAGACATGAAGTCATCAGGTTATTTGGCTACCTGAGTCCAGCTTTCTTCACCTCGCTGGCAGCACAGTCTTGACAGACTGGACTTGCTGTTTCCTAAGCAGAGCACAATGCCCCTTTGTGTGGGGTTCCTGGACCGGCCAGGTTAGGTTTGGGTTGACAAAGCCTCTTGAAATTCCACTTTTTTCCCTTCATGGAGTTGTGAAGAAAATTCTTTCTTTCTTCCTTCATTCAAACCTTAGCCTTGAGTTTGCTCCAAATGGGACTGTGACCCCAGAGCTCAGCTTCAGGTTTGCAAATATACCTGTAACCCAGGCACCATGGGAGTTATGTCATAAATTCTGTGGACAGCAAACATGGTACAATTTCAAACCTAGAGAGAAGAGATGGGGCCAGGAAGTCAGAAAATTAATTTTTCCCCAGCATCTCCCACCAGCTTTGTGTAGAAATTACACCACTGCTCTGGGTGCTGTCTCCTCACGTGTCAAGTGGCACGAAGCAGCTGCAAGATGTCCTACAAGAACGGCGTAAACCTCTCCCCCTGTTCCAGAGTGCCTGAGGTCCTCTCATAAAGAGGATGAGAGAAGTGAGGGGGATGGAGGGAGTTTCCTCTGAAAAGGGGGTTCCAGAATGAGAAACACATTCAGTCGCTGCAGACAGCAAAAACACACGTGCTTTGATTCCAGGAGCCAGACCATGCGTGCCTCACATGTGCAGCTGCCCTGATTTATGGCCTGTTATCCTCCAAGGTGATTAATGCAGTACTGCATTCAGCTCTGGGGTCCCCAGAACAAGGAAGACATGGACCTGTTGGAGTGAGTCCAGAGGAGGCCATGAAGATGATCAGAGGGCTGGAGCACCTCCCCTACGAAGACAGGCTGAGGGAGCTGGGTTTGTTCAGCCTGGAGAGGAGAAGGCTTCAGGGAGACCTCGTAGCAGCCTTCTGGTACCTGGAGGGACTACAGGAACGCTGGAGAGGGTCTGTTTACAAGAGCATGGAGGGATGGTAATGGCCTTAAGTGGAAGGAGCGTAGATTTAGCTTAGATATTAAGCAGAAATCCTTCCCTGTGAGGGTGGGGAGGCCCTGGCACAGGATGACCACAGAACCTGTGGCTGCCCCCTCCCTGACAGTGTTCAAGGACAGGTTGGATGGGGCTTTGGGCAACCTGGGCTGGTGGAAGGTGTCCCTGGCAGTGGCAAGGGGTTAGCACTGGACAGTCTTTAATGTCTTTTCCATCCATTCTATGATTCTGCTGGGGTTTGTTAGGGGTATCTGCGTGAGCGATGCGGAGGTTGCCCACACAGGTTGGCCTTCTGAGAAATGACACGGTGCTCACTCCACCAGTGCTCACTGTGGCCAGGAGCATCTGTGCTGGAAATCCACCATGGAGGAAATCACAAGTTAGTGAGTCACTGAGATTGTTGCCAGCCTGTCAAGAGTCTCTCTATAGCTCAGCTTTCATGTGCCTCTGCTTCTGCTCTGAAGCAGGCTCAGATGCCACCTTGGTCAGCAGAATGGTTGCTGATAGTGAGGAAGGAGTGGGACAGACAGACCTGCTTTTTATTCTCCTTCCCCAAAGGGAGGTGAGCACTGTGGGGGGGAGCAGTGGCCCTGGCAGTGCTGAGCACCACCTCCCATGCAGCCTGCAATGCACCCCACACTCCCACTGAAGATCAGCCGGGGTGTTGCCCCATGTCCCTTCACACTGTCTGGGAAAGGTGCTCCTTGGGACATGGCCAGGAGCACACTGCTGCCAGGATCTTTTGACCCAGCTGCAAACTTCAATATTGAGGTCTTCCCAAAGCTGTTTATGGCTTGAGTCCATCTATAAGTTGAAATGGTTCAGGCTTTATCTTTGCACTGGGAGACCGTTCCCAGCTGCTCTGGCCCAAGACTGTACTGGTGTTAATGCAGCCCAGCCTTGGGCTGGGGTGCATTAACACCAGTTGCATCTGTGAGAACCAGGAGAGAGCTGCTGATGTGTGTTAAACAGGCCTTCAAGCAGAAGCTTTGTAGCATGAAGTGTGGGCTCGTTAAACCAGCCAGCAGAGAAAGGGCTTTCCTTTCCAAAGCAAGGGCTGTGCTGCCCACAGCCCCAGGGCAGAGGTGCCTTCTGCACTCACAGGAGGCTCCTGGACACCAGGCTGGAGCATGAACACCTGGGAGAAGACAGTAGTGTTGTGCTGTGGGATGCAGAGCTGGCAGGGATAGAGACACTGTCCCATAGCTGTGCTGCAGAGCTGGATGGCTTCCCCTGGGGCTGCCTGCAGCCTGTGCCCCTGAGACAGCCCCAGCTCAGCCCTCCAGCCCAGAGCTTCAAATGCCTCTGTTCTTTTATCCCAAACAAGTGAGGAGCTGGGTGCAGAGCAAACTGGCTCCAAATGCTTCGTTGGGGTGCTCTGGGCTGGATCTTGCTTCCCTTAAAGCTGGTGGCCACATCCAGAGCAGGCAGCGGGGCTGATGCTCCTTGGCTGATGATCCAAGGCTGTTTCCCTTGGAAGTGACAGGGGCTCTGTGAGGTGCAAGAGGGTGACCAAGTATTTCCAACATCAAAACAGACAGGAGAGTGAGAGGCATTTTCTGTGGAAGCATAGTTGGATGAAGCCTACATTTGGGGTTTGCACTCAGAAACACTTTCACCGCTTTCTTGTACAAACACCAAGCAATAATTCTTGTTTCAGGACTAGAAGCTTTTTGAGCAATAAAACTATTCCCAAACAGCCTCAGTTTTAAGGCAGTCCGTTCTGCACTCAGGTTTTGGCCAAGTTCTCCGAACACTTTTCAGCCAGGTCTGTGCCGCACATGTTCGCAGGCGCAGCAGCGAGTGGAGGGATCGCTGCGCCCGCCACCCAAGAGGCGAGGAGGGCTGGGTCATCTCTCCCTCCCAGCCTTCTCCAGTTTCAGACCTGCTTGTGCTCAACTCACCATCAGTGGGAGATCCTCTCCCCGCTCCGGCTCTTGGCTGGTGACAACTGCAGAAGGATCTGGAAGAGGTGCTGGGGAGGACACCTGACAGCAGGGTAAATCCCTGGCGAGGAGGTACACTGCCTTGTGGTTTTGCTCTTTGATCAACCACTATTTAAATTGATACTTGGACTTAACATGCTTTAATTTCCACATGCACACTGGCCTGAAGTAGACCAGTCCCTCAAACTGCTCAAGGCTTCCTCAAGATGAGCTTTGGTGAGCCTCGAGGAGACAAATTCTGTATTTCCTACCCACTCTGGCCACTCACAGAGGATGGGGGTGGGTGGTGAGGGTAGGTTGGTCTCTTCAGCTGCCCAAAACTCTACCCAGAATCCCACTTTGGGACCTTCAAGTTCACAAACTGTGGTGTCACCTTGGGCATGGCAGCGGGCAAACACCCCAGCAAGCATCAGAAATGGTACAGACTAGAAAACAACACCCCTTCTGAGCAGCAGCAGGAATGCCACCTGGCACCCTGAGCTGGTCCTCGATCCAGTGAGACAGCATGGCCAAACCTGAATGGATGGAGCCATTTTTGAAACAGGATCATATTCAGTGGGTAATCTGGAAGAAACAAAAACCCAGAGAATAAATGCAAAAAAGCCTCAAGCCTGAACTGGAACCCTTGCTGTTTTGAGTTGAGCTGCTGTTCCACAGTGAAAGGTGGCATTTACTGTTTCCTTTAAAAAGACAATGTAAGTGAAACACCTGGAAACAAGATCTTTCCTTCTGGGTTGAGGTAATGTTCTGTTTGACCAGGTGTGGTTGCGGTTTTCTTCCTCTAGTTTTGCTCTGTTTGCTGCCTTGTTTCGGAAAGGGGGTTAAAAGCCCCCACCTCTATGTTAGATTTACCCAAACAGAAAGCTTTCCAAGCTCCAAATCCAACCATTTCCTATCTATCCCTATTCTGGCCTTCTGGAGAGGCCCTTCACATGGCAGCCACCTCACAAGGGGTATCTGCACTCCCCCAGAAGATGCAGGGCTGTAGGACCCTCCCAGCTGCAGCCCTCTGCCCCAGGGCTCATGGCTGGGACACATGGCTGGAGGAAAGCCGCCATATGTCACCTCTGTGAAAGTCCCACCACAGGCCACATGAAGCCCAGAAACATCTCGTGGGTGGTGCGGCCCTGTGTAGCTGTAGCTACTATGTGCTCCACTCGCCTTTGAGTTGGCCACCTGCTTCTGAATTCTGCTTGCCCCGTTGCCCATCCCAGTAGATAGAGGCTCCCTCTCTGCTTGGCAGTTGATGCAGCAAGTGCCACTTTCTGTTCTGGGGTGGCTGCATGTCAACAGAGGTGACAACTGGAAACATACCCAGGGGCAGTCGGGTAAGATGAAAATTGGGTGTCCTGACACCAGGAGGCCACTTCCTACATGTCTGTAGTCAACAGTACAGGTGATGCTGGTTAAGCACATGACTTCTTGGTGTGAGTTAGTCTTGATCTTCTCACTGAATGCTTATACAGATGTCCTCTGGGTCTTGTGAACATGTGTTTTCAATTAATTCTCATCAGCAGGGCTCAAGTAAAACACTTTTCCAGTTGGAAATGAGATGCCTGGTATAGTCCAAGTGGCAGATTTTCAGGCCAGGTCTGCTCCAATTCAAACTCCTCAGGGAAAATTTTCCAGCATGCAGAGAGGCAGCAACAACTGGTGGGAGAGCTGTTGTGGAGCTGTTTGCACCCAATGCCCAAAGGGCAGAACAGTTTGGGTGATGTGAATCCCACTGGAGGATTACTCTCCCATAGTGTCATCTCCTGGTGACTGGCTCAACACAACTGTCTGAGAAGAAGGATTTCTCTCCAGAGTCCTGCACGGATGCAGACATCCATAGCTCTTTCTACAGCCACCACCCACAGAGGTGGTTTTAGCTTGGTGGGGTTTCTGCTGGCAAAAACAAGTTCAGTTGGGTGTTGGTGCCCAAGACATCAAAGCGTCCTCCTCTGTCCCCCGGAGCTGCCACGATGTCAGGGCAAAAGAAGAAGAAATCCTGTTTTCAGCCATGTAGACTTTAAACTGCTTGATCCTGAAAGGTGCCTTGAAGACATAAGCAGCAACATGTCTCACGGCTTCAGTGAGGCACTGACAGAAGTTCAAGTGGGGTCTGTGGGTGGTAAATTTCCTCACCTCCACATTTTGTGAGGGTTTCTTTCTCCTTCTGAAACACTCAGGTCTCAGAGAGGGACCTGCTGGCCTCACCTGCTTGGGAGATGTCTTGCAAGCAGCACGTAAAGCCCACAGTCCAGGAAGGAGTAGGTGTAGGAGTAAGACTGGACCATTGTCCCTACAGTGAAACTGCTTCTCAAAGAGAAGACAGGTCCAGGTCCTGTCCCTCTGGCTGGGGTCACCCCGTCTCGCTAAGGAAAGAGCTGGAGTGTGTTGGCAGTGTTTTGATGTTGGAGGTATGGGTCGAACTATATACCCCATACACCATGGTACCACTTCATATTTTTATTGGAAGTGCTGAATTCTGGAGGGATTTGCATCCTATGTCCTGCTCCCAGGCCATCTTTAGGATTTTGTCATTGTCCTACAAAGCAACTCCAACAGCCTTTAGAGACCACGATTTAGAGACTGTGGCAGGGGGTTGGAACTCGATGATCCCTGGGGTCCCTTCCAACCCAGACCAGTCTGAGATTCTGTGATTTAAACAGCAAGTCCAGAGAGACAAAGGACCCACGGGGAACCATTGGAAACATCAACAGCCAAACTCTCAGTCTCCCTGCAACATACCTAGAGACTGCGCCAGCAGCCAGCACACGAGAAATGTCCCCTTGTGGTCCCCAGCCTGCCTTGTACTGCTGAAAACTTCTGTGAGCAGTATGAGCAGGTTAGTGTTGCCTGCTAATGCTCTGACTTCGGATGGACATTCCCTACATCCAGGATTCCTGCAGCAGGGCAAACAGGAGGTCTGTCTCAGCGCGACATCGAGCCCAGCAGATGGTGTGCGGTGTGATCCCACCAAGCAGCCCAGCGTCACACAGCAGAGCACTCCCACCTGGCAAAGCCAAGATCAAAGCCAAGTCTTCTCCTTCATCACTTTTCTGTTACTTTTTTTTTTTCTCTCTTCTACTTTTTTTTTTTTTCTCTCCATAATCAGAGCTTTGGTTCCTTTTTCTTCCATATTCAGGCTCGAGATCAAACAGGCCAGACATATGCTTTGGTACTTTTTAAATCATTTTAATGATTTTATAATTTCTAGGGGAGAAGGAGAAGAGGGAATGAAATAAAACATGAAAATGATGACAAAGCCAAAAAACCAACGCTGTTCCCTTTATTCAGGCGCAGGCAGGAGTGTCTGTCTTCCCTCCTTTTTAATCTTGAGGAAATCATGATGGTGACTGTAGTTGATGAACGCTGGCAAAACAATGAAGTCGACACGTGCCTGAAAGCCTGAATCACATATATTTTCTTCTTTTAGGAAATATGTTATACTGATTAAGAGTTTTTCGTGTAAAAACGAAAAAAACACAGTTGCAAACACCTCATCCCCATGAGGCAGGTAGAGCATGTGTGCTGGATGGACAAACAAAGGTGGAAAGTTTGAGTAGCTTTCCTAGGGGGATGTGGGGAGCAACAAAAATATAATAAATCATACTCCTCTTCAAAGCTGGACCGTATTTTCCTGTTAAAATCATGAATTTATCTCAAGTGCATCTTATCTGGGGATGTATTTCTGCCTCCACAAGACAGGGTCTCATGCTAGACTCGCCATTCCTCTCTGACTTCTAGGAACATCCAACCTAGACCATTGACATCCTATCAGTTTAAATGAGTCCCCAGGCTGGGGCTGTGGGAGGAGAAGCGGGGCCGGGAGGTGCGCGGGGAACAGCCCCCGCACTGGGGAAGGAAGCGATGCCGCTGGCTTCACTCACATATCACCTCCGTGTCACGGGGGACCCTCGGCTCACCATGAGGTCTCATTTTTCACCCTATGTGACACCATTTGTGCTCTTGAAGTTGCAGGTGTCTTTTTGAGTTATGCATCAGCACCAAGACAAAAGCTTATGTGCAAACTCACCCACATGGCTCATTTTCGGAGAGAAGGCGCCCAGCCTGCCAGCCGTCTCTGGGAAGAGGTCTGTTTGTGAAGGGTGATGGATGGTGGGAATGCAGGATGTCATTCTGGTTCGCTTGCTGAAATTTAAATACACACTAAACGTTTCCTGATTATGGAGAGGTCACTTGGATGTGCTTCATACCGTCACACTGCTTCTCAATTTTGTGTAAAAGTTAAAAAAATAATAAAAGCAGAAAAGTCAATACAAACAGAGCATCCAAATGTGTAATGTATAATCCTCCTCTTGTCAGCACACCATTGCTCAAATGGTATTAATGTATATTTCATCTTTCATGGCTATGAGTTGCCCTGAGGACAATCAAGCACCAGCGGAAGGTAAGGTCGCTGATGCTGCTTCTCGCCCTCTCCCAGCCAGGCTGCTGGTTTCACTGCAGCCACAGTTATTATTCTCTCCCAGTTTCAGTGCTGTTTCTTTAAAGATTGCTTTTCCATATGGATAAAGTAAGTACACTTTTTTTAAAAGCTGTATGCTCTGGAGAAATGAGACTCACTACAAAGCTGGCAGACGTAGAGGTGATCCTATGAGTGAGGAATAGCACAGAGAAGTGAACCACCAAAGTCTCCTGAAAGGAGTGGAACTCCTATTCAAGTGCTCCTGTCTCTACCTTGCCTGTCCCTTAATCAAGTGATCATATTTGCTCCCTCGCTCCTTTCAATGGGGGAAAATTTGCAGACAAATTCCTGCCAGCAGGACGTTGGAGCTCTCCTGGGTGGCGGGATAAAGATACCTGTCACCTCCGGCCGGCTCACGCTGGGAGCACGGCTGGGGAGCCTGGTGCTGGCTGTGGGGCCGGTCATGTCCAAATCCCCGTCAGAAAGTGAAATAAGACCCAGCTCCCCAATGTCTCATCAGACCCATTGACCAAGGCAAACAAGTGTGTAAGTGGTCCCATATGCCGTAGGTACGTTAGAGGGATATAAATTGTGCTTTGTGCTCACGGTGGCCGCAGCTTCCCCTGCTGCGACATCGCGCTCGCCTTTTACTCACTGGGGGGCAGCTACTCCTCCCGAAAGATGTGTGAGTGGCACGGCAGCTCTGACAACGGGATCTTCCCCAGAGGATTAGCCCGGAGTGGGGGGGAATTTGTGAAGGAATGCAACTGCCAATGCATCGGGTGGCAAGCGGTACCGTCACGTGGTACCTGCCGGGCAGCAGCTCTCTCCTTCGCCCGTTGTCCCTCCACCGCTCCCTCATCACCAAACGAAGATTGCACGGGCAAGGATGAACAAAGAGCCTGTTCATACATGGGAAGTTTTGGGGGCAGAAAGGACTGAAAGGCTCAAGATACGGCAAGGCTTAATGCCATAAATCTGATTAATTTACCTTGTGACAATCGCAACAAAAAAGCGAAGGCTGGGAGCCGGGGCTGCGGGCTGACCTTTCGCTCGCGCTGAAAGGCAGCACAATAGGGGCTGGGGCTGGCCAGGGGAATGACCCTGCCTTTCACTGCTACCTGCTGCTTCCGACAATGCCCTCGGACACAGCTCTCGGGGTGATGAAAAACACCTTCCCGCCAAAAGGTCTTTTTTTTTATCCCCAAGCCCGGGACGGGGCCAGTCCAAGGGTGTTTGGCTTGGGCTGAGCCGGCTGTGCTTGGTGTGTGAATGGGCATCACTCACCAACGTTAATAAACACCAGGCAAAACTCCCCTGGGGACTTCAGGGTTGGATCCTGCCTGGCCACCCATGTAGCTGCTGCCTAAGGAAGAGGTATGGGGGTCTCTGGGCTGAGCTGCCTGGCAAACAGGGGCTTGAGGGCTTTGAGGGCTCTTGACCCACTGCTTCATGGTGCTGAGCTGAAACCCCAGCACTTGGAGTGGATGAGCCTGTGTGCACTGCTCCAGGGAGTGCCCAGGCCATATCTGAAGGCAGCAACTGCGGGAAAATGTCCATCTGTGCACGTCCTAGAGAGCATCTTCCTTGGGTGCCCTCTCACTGCCCGACAAGCATGGGATTTATTCCTCTCTTGTCCCTTGCTCACCATGCCCTAAGGCATGTGAGGAGGGCATTCACTATGCAGCAGCACCTACCAGCGGGAACATCTGTCCCAGAGGCATCCCAGAATAGTAAACAGGGTTAAGTTTTGTTCAACAGAAATGTATTTATCTGAGGAATTAACCTTTGTGGCCAACACTTGTTCTCTGGACTTGTCTTGGGCTCCGTCAGCCATTCCCACCAGGTACCACTTCTCTCTCAACTGAAGTGGGGCTGGAGAGACCTTCAGGTGGGGAGCAGAAGCTCTGTGTGTGCCCTGCACCCAGGGCAGTGCCCAGCTGTGACCAGCATCACCCCAGCCCCACTCCCTGGCAGGAAAGCGAGATGGAGTGGTCTGGGATCCCCTTCACATTTCAAGCTCTCCTCTTTAAACTGCGATGGTTTGGCTTAAGTTCTTCTTGCAAGGCTACAATAGCAAGGAAAGGTTGGGGGATTTCATGGTTTATTTTAGTTTTATCAGTAGGAAAAATAAAATTGAACACCTAAAAAGTAGGTGAAAAATAACTAAATCTTAATGAGACTGTATGCCAGTCAGGCAAAACCTGTTCTCTGCCTTTAAATGCATTGGCTGGTATCTCCTGATATGCTTCAAAAATAAATAGTTAATAAAGGTGTTTTGACTGCTGCAATTCTTGGTTGGGGAGGCTTAATTGCAGACTAGAGTATCAAACTTTCAGAAGGTTTGGGGACAGAGATTGATTGGGGTCACTGGGTTATTCAGAATAAAATCCCAACCCTTATCTCTGAACGCAGCGTCCAATTGATTTTCTCTGGACCATTACACAGCACATACTGCTGCAAAGCCCAGGAAAGGAGTGGCAGAACATCTCAATCCTCAAAATCCTTCAAAGCAAATTACTGTGGTGCTTCGTGGGCTCTTTTGGAGGTACCACTTTTCCCCTCAGGACTGAAGAATCAGTGTTGAAACCATCCTGACAAAAGCCCAGCCCTTCTCCAAACTGTATCCAGAGAGGAGTTGCCACCCCCAGGAGTGTGTTTTCAAAGCACCACCCAATGTGGTGGGCCCAGGCCATTAGAAGATGCCAACTGCTGTTCAGAAGGACCAAGTGTTCCCATACAGATTGCTGGACTCCATTGATTCCAGCACTTGAGCCTGCCAAACTGGGAAGAGTCTGTGGCCAGAGCTGTCAGAGATGGGGATACACGTGGTGCAATTTGCCTAACAGGAAAATACTTGAAGGTGAAAGACACCTCTTCACACCAAAGCTGTGGCTCATTATCTACCAACTCCCAGGCAGGTTGGATTTGCCAATCAAATCGTATTTAATCAAATTGCCATCCCCAGCTATCCTTTCCCACAGAGCATGAAGCTATGCTGCTCTGGGGAGAGCAGGCTCTGTCACCACAGCCAGCACCGTCCCCTTGCTGCTGGAGCTCGGCTTTCCTGGTACCCTCCTTTGGCTGATAAGTTGTTCTCCTTTTCCTCAGTCTTTATGGGAGCAGGCTGGGGGTGCAGACTCCCCGCTGATAGACAGGTTTGTGCAAGCCTGGGTGAAGTCCAAGCCCAGAGGGGTGGTGGGCAGGGGAGACCTGCTCCCTTGGAGACCTCCCGGCATGTTTTATTCTGCAGCCCCTAATCCTTTCTGGTGTGCTTCTTGCTTTGTGGTCCTCAGCATACTTCAGATTTGGGGAGAGCAGCTTTTCCTTGCACCTCCATTGATTTCCCAGCTCTGGGGTCCAGCAGTTGCCCTGGGTAATTGGCAGCAGTGGCATATTTGGGCTGAATTTTATTGTATGTGTTAGGAAAAGTCAGCAAACAGAGTTGAGTGCCGTGTCAAGTATTGCCTTTGACTTTCTATTGCAGCCATTTGGGGGCTGTTTTGTCCTTGGACTAAGAAAGCCTCTGTTCTGGTTAAGCCTTTGTCTAAGATGTTGGAGGTTAGTCTGAGGAGAGCCGTCTGAGAGACCCCGCTAATCCCTTTTTACTTTTTGAACAAGAAAGTCAAGTGTTTTTTATAATAATAATAATTTGAGCTAATAAGTAACATGCTGGCTGGAGCTGCAGCTGCCTGGGGTGGAGCAGATTTGTTTTCTCCATCTAATTAGAAAGCCTTAGCTAATGTCACACATGTCTTCATTTGCAGGTTTTTCCAGAGAGGTCCAGACCCTCACAGCTAAACCAGAGCACGCTTGGGGACCAAGCACCAACACAGGCTCCCCCCCACCCCAGAGCTTAGCCCCCTCCCTTCACTTATGCCAGTCAACCCCTGCTCCCCTCTTGCTCATGAGCACTTTCAGGAGGACCCCAGGCCCTGGTGTGGCCCCAAGGTGGGACACCACCCCTGAACCAGCCAGGGGTGCTTTTTGCAAGGGTAGGTTCCTCTTTCTGTGGGTAGAAATGTTTATTTTATTATTCCTTTAAACCCTCCACGCTGCGCTCCTGCCTCATCAAAAGGCATTAGCAAACTAAATCTTTGTCGGTGAGGGAGGTCTCGCTTCCTTTCAGGGATAGCAATTTTTTAAGTCTGTGGGAAGATTAAAAGTGCAGTACTAAGTAAAAAATCATACAGCTGGGGAAGGCAAACGCCTGGGACTGTGTTCATTAACAGTATTGTATATCATCTAAATGAAAGAAAGTTTAATGGTTTCCGTCTCACCGCTACGTGCCGCCTGATGCCAGCTCAGACAATGAAGACTAACCTGTTTTACCTCTGTCCTGCTTTGAGTATTGTTTGCAAACATTTTAAAAGTTTTCAAATACAAAAAAAAATAAAAATAAAAATTGATTTTTGGTGGGAGTCGAAGGGGAAAAGAACGTTTTTCTATTGAGTGATTTTCACAATAAGATTAACTTCACAAGACCTCAACTTTGGCCCTTGCTGGCCTTGACAATGCCTCCCTTTTAAGAAGGTGATGCAGCTATCTATAATTAGCCACGGCTAGTTAATAACTCATCTGTTAATGTCCAGGCTCACAAATGGAAGGTTTCAATGTACAAGGAACCAAGGTTAGGCCAACAGGGATGAAATCGTGTCTATTTTGATTTAATGAATAACATTTCCATTGTTGCTGTGGTTTGTTTGGACAGTCAGATGGATAGCTGGGCTCTGGGACCGCCTTCGGAAGGGTTATGTTTTCCTGCAGTGCAGGAGCTCAGGCTCCATCCACCAGCCTCTCTGCCCATAACTTCATTGCAGGTAAAGGTAAGAGCAATGTTCTCTGTTCTTCAAAGCTCAACTGCCAAGCTGTTCAAAGCTTTGGTGATGGTAGCATGTATGTTGTGTTACAGCTTTCAGTATCACCTGGGTTGGGCTCGGTGATCTCTCGAGGTCCCTTCCACCCCCTGCAATTCTGTGAAATAATGGAAGGAACGAGGCAGAGGTCTCTGACACTGGGGTGAGGTGTTGTCCCTTGCTGCCTGGTACAGGTCCTTACCCTGTGGTCAGAAGATAGAGTCTCCATGCTGCATCCCGCTTCAGGTAGGTGACCTGCAAGGACAGCAGCCAGGCTGTCAACCACAGTCCCTAACACTCCTCTGGAGGCTGGGGGCCTCGTTACTGCTTACTGCCTTTCAAACCAGAGAGAAAACCAAGGTCTTGGCATTAATGCACCTTGGCCTTGGCTGGGTGATGATTCTGAACCTTTGCTGAATACTCCTGGAGCTTTAAGGTGTTTGGTACAGGATACCTGAACTTAATGGTTTTGAGTAATTGTGACAATTAGCACCTAGCCTCATTCACACTGAAAACTAACACCTAAGCCAGGTAACGCTGACAAACACAACCCTGGCTCAGGCCAGCAGCGAGGCTTGGCAAGGTCCCTTGTCCTGGGAAAGACCATGATATTTATTTGCATGACAATCACCAAATGCCAGAAGTGTCTGTTTTCCCACGTAAAGAACAAAAATAGAAGTTACATGTAAATGGCACCATATTGGCCCTCTCTCTGCAAAGCTCTGCTTTGTCCTTCTGTTGAAAACTTCCCACCCAGCTCTAGTCATGGGAAAGAATTTTCCTCTCAACATTGTTTTGGTCAGAAAAAAATAAATCTTTGTTTGCATGACTAGGTCTCAGTCACGAAAAACCAACCCCAAAAAATGCTGCTGAGTTTCCCCCATAAAGACTCAAAATGGGGCACGCTATTTGAGATGACACATGCTTCAGCAGATTGGGGACCAGCAGGATTTGGGGGAGAAAAAAATCTGTTGGAAGCTCCGTGTTTCTTATTGAGAGTTTTCTTTAGTGCTGAGCACTTGAACCGAGGGAGATGCCGTGTCACATAAGGCAGCGTGTTCAAGCCTGCCCTTGTGACACTGTTCGTGAGGAGCTCTGGAAAACAAACCCTGGAGCTGCTCCTTCCCTCTGCTGGGAGCCAAGGCCATCTCAGGACAGGCGGTTTTGGGTCCTCTGCAAGGACCTTAGCCACGTGTCAACCCTACATGTTCCACATCCAGCCCGTCCATGAATCAGGCAGGCACTTATCGAGGTTTTGGATGACTCCTCTGTGTTCTCCAGACTTCTTGGGCTTGTAAAGCAAGACAGGAAATCTCCTAGAAATGGGTTTTCCTGCCTGAATTGCAGCCAGGCCTGTTTTGAGGACTACCTGGAAATAGCTGGAAGAGTGTCTTGGTGGAAAAAATTCCCACAGTTTGAGCCCTGGCTAGGGAATGGAAGCTGGGCAAAGTTTAAACATGGATTTTCTGAAGTCTTAGGAAGTCCTGGAATATGTAAGAGTGAGGATCTAAATGCTGGCATTCCCTGCTGCCTCAGGTTGGGCTCTCCAAAGGATGTGAGGATGTGACACACAAACTCAGGCCACCGGTGGTTCTGGGATGTGAGAGCTGAACTCCTCTGGAAATCCCCAGTGTCCCTGGGCAGAAAGGGGGCTTTCAAGTAGAGATTCCTGCCTTTCTTCCTCTGGAAACCAGATTAATTTCCTCCTGTAATTGTGCTTCTCCGGTCCTGGACTCGGGTTTTCCAACAGTGAGCTCATCATCTGCTTTGTATGGTCAGTGCCAGGAGAGCTTCCCTCTCTGTGCAGGATGGAAAGGTTGGTCTTTTCACCCAGCAAAGCCCCAGTAGCCTTCAGACTTGCTCCCAAACCTCCTGTCTATGGTCTGATGACACAAGTTAAATCCTGCTCTAAACCCAGTCAGCTCTGTGGATACTGGCAGTTGTTGCCGGTTTTCCCACTGGGAAATACCACTAATGGACACAAGTCTCAGAGGTGCTGGGCTCCCGTAGGGTTCTGAGCATTCATTTGATACTTTAAGTCCAACCTAAGTAAACTAAATTGCAGCTTCCATGAGGACTACTTGAAGCCACATGTAGGAAGGCAAAAACAACAGTTCAGACCGAAACAGTAAGTATCTGAACTTGAAAAACGCCCACCATTCAGCCTTCAAGAGCACTTCTCAAGCTGCCTGTAGAAAAAATAATTAAAGAGATGAAAGGTACAGTGACTGATAGCAATAAATCACATGTGGCTGTCTTTGCCCTCTCAGCAAACATAAATCACTTTTACCTTTAAAATATGGCAACAAGCATTCTTCCCAGATTGCTTTGAATTTATTAGACAAGGTCATTAGAAATGCATTAGGGCAAAATCTGAATTTATTAACTGAGTTACTTAATGGCTTAATTGTTCAGATAGTGATGGGTATGTGCTCTGTCTGGTTTTCGGGTGAGAAGGAAGAGAGGCAGGAGAGCAGGTTACTGTGCTGCTGTCCCCTAAGGCAGTCTGCTGGGGTCAGCAAGCAGGGGTGCAGCCCTCTGCCAGGTCATGGGCTCTGTGGTGGGCACAGGGTGTCTCCAGAGTATCAGGGAGGTGTGTTTATCTCCCTGGTGTTGGCTTTAAGTTGGTCAGGGTGTCCTTTGAGGAGGAAACCTGCTACAGGGCCTGCAGCTGGGCATAAGCAGGGCTTGGTTTAGGCTTTTTTGTGTGTGCTAGTTTGGAAGGGCACTTGGGAAGCTGCTGGGGGGATCAGATGAGTTCCCCTGCAGTCTCTGGTGGGACACATCCCTGCACCATGTGGAGTTGTCCCCTATAGACAGGTTTGAATTCAGCTGAATTTGTGTGTGCCTGTGCAGGAGGCTCTTCCAGCCTTGAGCTTTGAGACACTGAGGCTGAAACCACTGTGCACTGCCAGACTCATGTCCCTGCTTGCAGGACCCAAGGCACTTGGCTGAAGCAGCCAAACCCACCAGACTCACTTGCACGTGTGCTCCTCTTCCTCTGGGACACGATGGGGGAGCGAACACGCAGCAGGTCCGAGTCACAGGCACCGATGACACGCCTGAGGTTTTGGTTTGGCAGACACCAAAGGGTCGTCACCAGGGCTGCCATGAGAGCTGGGGTGTGCTCACTGGGAGCTGCTGGTGTTGGTGTGGGTTTGGCAGATACCAAAGGGCCGTCACCATGCTGCCATGAGAGCTGGGGTGTGCTCACTGGGAGCTGCTGGTGTCCGTGTGCAGCTCTGATCTGGGGCTGATAAATCAGCACAGAGCTCAGCCCCTCGAATAGAAGCAAGACTCCAAGTACCAGATTAAGCACAGCTTTCTGCTCGCTCAGAAGCTGCTACCACCTCAAGCGTCTGCAGCCTCCAACTGATTAAAAACTCATCAACTTTATCTTCTGCTTTTTCATTAGTCAAACATAGTTTTGTACTTGTTCAGCAGGCAAAGCCTGCACCGGACCTGTCAGCTGGGCCAGCATCTTCCTGCAGCTTAAGTGAGAAACACCAGTGAAGTGAAGACTTCCAGTGAGAATCGGTTCCTCCTGGGATGTTCGGTTCCACAACACAACATTTATTTAGGTTTACTCGATTTCCAGGTAGAATTTGAAGTCTCTTCATTCTCTCCATGCTCATTCTGCCTGCCCAGGAGAAGCCAGGTGCCCCAGGAGTTATACAAGAAAGCCCAGTAGATCACTCTCATTAAATCAGTGGGTGTTTTGCTTAGCAGCAGACATCACAATTAGAGCCCCACATTTCTTACCCTGACGTGTTTTCTCTCTCTCCCTGATGATGGGTAGCTCCAGAGTAGGGAAGAAGCTAAGAGGAGAAAACAGGAATTTAATGACTGCAATGACAAACTTTATTGCAGCAACTTTATGGGGGGAAAATGTCTCACAATCTTCACGGCGTAACAATGTCCCGACAGACATGATGTCATTGCGTCTTAAAAGGTGTTTCAGTTGGAAAAATCTTTTCAGCAGTGTTTTAAGGGGCTGTTTAAATGATTAATAAGGTTTACACGTGTGATTTATTATCTCAAAATAAAAATGTACAGAAGGTATAAAATGTATTTGAAAGGGATGGCTGTGTTTACTAATGTTACAGGTGTAATATTGCCAGACATGATCAAAATAAATGTGCTTAACTGCAGGAGAGAAATCTAGCATCTGGTCAGATTTTACATATCCATACATAATGTGCCCTGCAAACTTGTTTTAGAAGGAAGAATTAGCTGGGCCAAATGTAATTTTGGACCTTGTATCATCACATGACACAAACATGAGATTTCACCTGTTTTCCCCACTCACTAGCCACTCCTGGAGTATATCTGATGTGTATCTTGATTAGGTGCACCCACTGTAAGCTATTTAAGGGTGTTTGTTATGGCACATCTGAGACTATTTACCTAATGGATAGTATCTAAATTTACTCCAGACAGAACTTGTTGAAGTCAAGCTCTTACTCCCTGCTCCATGGCACAGGGAGGGACAGCTGCTGGGGTGAGAACAGCACACGAATGATACCAACATTAACCACGGTCGGCTGTTCTCAGCCTTCGACTGTCTCTTTAAAATCACTCTTTCCCTTGTGTAGTGTCTACCTGCAGGCAACTCTATAGTTCCAGCAAAAATCTTTCTGAGCCACAGTCCTAATTTTTATATTAAAAATTCAAAGAAAAACTGAGGCTGCCTTTATTTCCAGTGGAAGTTTTGCTTATAGGGAAGTTTTCCATGGCAAAATGGATTTGCATGAGCACAGCTTATTTTGTAGATCTCTGAATCAGAGGAAATTAGTTTAGATGATTAGAAACGAGGAGACATGGGATGTTCTCACCCACCAGCTGCATGATGACTCCTTACTCTCTCATTAACTCTCTGGAGGTTGCAAATGCCCATGCAGATATTCCCATGCTCCATTCAAACACTGGCCACTCCCTGTCACCGCCACCAGCCCGAGGGGCTCTGTCCTGCCTCGGTCCCTGATTGCCAGAAGCCAGGGCTGACTTCAGACAGATGCTTCCTCCTGGGTGAAACAGGGGCAAGTACTCCCTTGACCTGATGGCACTGAGATTAAGGGTCTAGGTGAGAAGCCCTGCTCCCTTCCCAGGGCTTCCCTTCTTTGAGCTCTCTCAGAGGACACTGGGATGCCTCCTGCCTTCCTGGCATCGCCAACCTCGGTGCCCTGGGAAGGGATGCTCCGGGTCCTGGTCCCAGCCCTTGGGCACCAACACCCAGCAGATGGCTGCTTGCACCCCAAAGGGCTGCACCCCCCTCCTGCTGTCCCATACCTGCTCTACCCCACACCGAGGAGGGCCCTGCTAATATTGCCAGCAATGCAATTTCAGCATCTCCTGGCATTTCTAACTTTTATTGAAAAAAAGGCCTAAATGGAAATTGCATTCTGCCTCCCCTGGGGTTTCCATGGAGCAGATCTAATTATCTTTCTTTAATAGCACTAATTGGTGGACTTAGAGCCCGGCTGTTCAGCCCACTCCTCGGTGCTCTCTTTATCCCTCGCACTGCCCCAGCCTCTCAGGCTGGATGGGGTTTAAGCACGGCCTGATAGTTTGTGAAACCACTTTGACTTCTTGCCCTCAATTCGCTCGTGCTACCTGAGCTCCTCGACCTGTTGACAGAGGAGCTTTCCTTTGTCTTTGCAAATTGACACAGCTGCACACTTAGCAAATAGACTCAGATGTTGAGCTTTGGGCTGAATGGATCCTCCAGATTAGCGTGGGGGAGAATTAGCTTTAAAAACGCTAAGCTGGAGCCAGCAGTGGGGGAATGGGGTGAAGCTCTTTATCAGGATTCCTTGCCATGGAAAGGGGCTGCCTGCTCTCACAGCAATATTTACTTCCCTTCGGGGAGGACATTCCTGGAGCCTGGATTATTCCTGGATAGCTCATCCTGACCCCGCACCAGCCGCCGGGAGTTAATTAGCCCACTGTATAATGGGGAGATTCACCCGGAGATTACATGTGGTGATCTCTCCCCACACACACTGTTTGCCCAGTGCTCTGGGGGCTCTTGGTGAGCACAAAAGCACAAAAACAAGCAGCAGAAAACGTGGTCCAGGAGGTTGTTGTGGCTGGGCTGGGGCTGAGCCCTGCTAACCCCGGGTCCTGCTCCCCTGCCCTGGGACACTGAGGGGGTTAGTCCTCGCTCAGCTCTTTCTGCTAATGGCAAGTGGGCCACAGAGGTGAATTTGCCAGAACCGGGAGAACAGGGAAAGGAGGAAGGTGATGGTCACCTCTGCCTTGGGCTGAAGCCGAAGGGTGAGCCCGGGGAAGGCATCTGCCTGCCCTGCTTTGTCCGGAGGCAAGGGGACAAGATCGGTAATTAACATGGAACAACTGGTTAATGATTTTATAGCAGGTTAAAGAAAATGCCTCAAATAAAACTACAGGAGACCTTCTATAACTCTACATGGCTGTAAATATGTATTAACTTAATTGCTATCAGCAATTACAGCTCGGTTTGGGAATGGCTAAAGTGGGTGCACACAACGAGGGATTATTACCCTTAGAAAATGAGCACAAAGACAAAAAGGGGATTTACTTCACATTAGCTAACGAGCAGAGGCACAGGATGGCGTGTGTGTGGTTCATGTCTGGTGTCCCCCCCAACCCACCTCCCCCCAACCCTTTATTACAGTGCTCATGAAGGGGACCGGAATAGTGTCCCAGGGCAAGTGAGATGGATGGAGGGGTGGCATTTCCCCCCCACCCTCCTGGAAGTGCCCGGCACCAAGGGAGGGGACAAGCCCACCAGTTACACCCTCCTGCTCATTTACTTCACTCTCAGCCACTTGTGGGGAGCCAGCCCCTGTCACCCACCCGTTGTGCTCTGGGGTGTTGTTTGCCTTGTCTTCTCTGGGTCTATGAGCTTGTATCGCTTACAGCTGCGGGAGCTGCTCGGGCTTGTTGGGGTGGAAGGTCTGGATTTCACAGGAATCACCTTTTTTTTTTGCCTGTGAATGCCTAAACTGAGCCCAGGAAGAGCCAGAAAAGCATCTCTCCTCTGACTAAGCCCATGTCCCTCCTTTCCTGGCTGGTCACGCTGGTTCCTAACCCTAAGCTCAAAAAATAAATGGCTGGTTACCTCTTAAATGTGCCCCAATTTCCTTTCCTGGGTTTGAGTCAGGTTATAATGTTCTCAATTAGCTGTGCTCTCTTTCCTCCTCCTATCAAGCCTTTTAGACACATAACCAAATTCTCATTTTTCAGGGTTGCACAAAAGCGGTCAAGCTCTTCAATTCTCACTCCAGATCACACATTTCTGCCTTCAAATAGTTTTTGTGATTCTTTTGGTACTTGCCAATGGTTTATCACACCGTTTGCAGTGTGAGCTCCAGAAGATGGTAAATACTTTCCCGTGATTGCTCCCTCCTACCTGTCCTCCTTGGAGTTTAGCCACAGCTGGAGTCAAATCCTTGCAAAGACCAGAAAGTCCTCAGTCCTCAACCTGAGCCCTCCATTACCTGCTGGACCCCTCTCCCTGCTGCAGCTCTCCATCCCTAGCAAGTAACATAGTCTGAAATACTCATCCCCTGCTTTCACTGGCACGTTTGAAAGCTGAATTCTCAATTAAATATGATTTTGTGTTTTAAAGGCCAATTTTTAGTCAAAAGCTATCAGAATACTTTACCCTCCACATCTGCTTCTGCTAAGCTGATGCCCTGAAGACACCAAGTAGAGGTTGCTAGCAGTGGATGGTGATGTACAGAGCATTTCCCCATCACAACCCTCGAGTCTGCCCAGCTGCCTGTGCCACATGTGGGATCCTGCCCCACAGCCTGGGTCTCAGACCCCCTTGCCGCAGCATTGCTGGAGTCTCCAGGGTGCCCTGGGCTGAGCCTGAAGCTGCTCCTGCTCTTTGAAGATGCAAAGTGCCCTTCCTCACAATCAGCGGCCTTTGAGACTGGGGAGCAGAGCTGGGAACCTGGTGAGATAAAGCTGCTTTGTGATAGCCGGTGCTTTTGTCATGCACCGAGGCTGCCAACACAATTGCAATATCCCTTATGAAGTGCTTAGCCCAACCTGCCTGCTGGGGCCAGAAGGCAGAAACTCAGCCTGGGAAAGTGTGGGAGGTGGGCAACATGCCTGAGGGAGGTGGGGTACTCCCTTAACAGATCTGTAGCCCTGAAAATGGAAAAACTAAAAGCAGGCAGGCTTCAAGAATGGGGGAAGAACAAGGGACTTCTGGACCTCCTGGGTTATCCTGACTTTCTAAACTTGGGTTCAGGCTGGCTGCCTGAGTGTAGGTGCTGCTGACCCTGGCTGCCACCCCAGGACCTGCCTTTTCCACCACCCCCAGCTGCCACTATCTGTGCTGTGAGCATCAGGACCCCACTCAGCACCCAGAGATTCCCACCCTGATGGAGTGAACGTACCAGCCCCTGTAAGTCAGGGACAGGAACGCAGCAAGCTGAGGTTCTCCAGTGTGAGCAGAGAAGTTCTTTTATTGATTTACCAAACACATTTATCCCTATAAAAAATTACTTTTGCATATACCATCTGCTTTTTGCTTCCTGATCTACATCTTCTAACCCGAGCTCAGAGCTCAGTTCACGTGTAAAAGATCACTGTTAATTATCCCTGCAAACAGCAACCGCTCCCAGAGGCTCCTGCCACCGTCTCCAGTAAGAAACCCATCTGAGCAGGAGCCCAGGTCTGGGCTCTGGAATGACATTTGGAGCAGTAGCAACGTTTGAACACAATGGTATTTCCTTCTGAGGGGAAAAAAAAAGAAAGAAAAAAGAAAAAAAGAGGAGCCTTCGACTTGTTTTCTCTCCCCCTGGCCCCCCTCCTGGAGGAGATACTCGCCAAGACTCACAGATGGGATCGTTTACAGTTTCCTTTTGAGCTGCCTTGGCCCTTTCAGGTTTTGTTTATTCGAGCTGGGCTCTCAAACAGGGGCGGGTGGGACAGGGAAGGCCTCTCTTCCATATTCCGATTTGGGTTGGGGTTGCTCAAGTTCCCCATCTGACAGAAGATGATTGATGAGAGCGATGCTGGCTGCAAACTTGGGAGGGTTTGGAGACGGGGCAGCTCTGCTCTTTGCAGGACCTTAAATCCCGGTTGTCAGAGCAATGCAGGGAATGGCATCCCGGGGTAATTACAAACCAACAACAGGAAAAGCCGTTGGAAATCGCAGTGGGATGGCTGGAGAGGTGGTGGGGTTGGTTTGGGATTGGGTTTTTTTTTTTTGTTTGCTTTGCTTGTGGAAACATGTACACGTGGTCACAAGCTGAGGTCAAAATGTGCTTACAAAAAGCAGGATCCAATGGGGATGGGGAGATGCACTGCAGAAAATCACCTGGAAGGCTGCTGGAAAAGCCAGAAAGGGCCCCAGAGAGAAGAAAGCCATTGCTACATGCAAAATCTTTGGCAATGATCCTGGCTGAAGTGGGATACATGTATATGTATCATGTAAGAGCATGAAACCAACTGGCCACAGTGTTGGTCCACAATGATGGCCCATGATGGCCCTTGTTGGCCACAGCTTCCCATAGCCACTCTTTTGTGAGCAGTTCTCCTTGTGCCAGCCTCAGTTTCCCCAAATTAAGGCTTGGAGGGAAAGGCCTCCAGGAGAGGAGGAAATGCTATTTGGCTCTTGGCCCCAGGCAAATACTTGCTCCAGGTACACAACCCAAACAGCAAAGGTCTGCAGGGGACATTTGTGGGGAAGCTAAATTTTCATCTGGCCTCATACATGTGCTGGAAGAGACTTCCAGCAAAAAAAGGATTCAGCAGCATCTTTTGTCATGCCTGATGCCAGCAGGTTGGTGCTCCCAAGCTACCAAGGAGTTGAGGTGTACCTGAGGGTTGTACAAGATGGACGTGCCTGTGCCCATGCTGGTAACTACCTCGCCAGGTACTGGGTCACCAGTTTGTCCTCTCCAAATGGGGGATGGCTGGCACAGCTTGGCACTGCTGTATTGCTGCCACTGCTGAACAGACTTGTCCTGGTGTTAGACTTGCTGAACTACAGGGTGTGTGACCTGGGATCAACCTGAAGCCTGGAAATTTAACAAAACCGGGAGAGCTGAGCTAGAATAAAGTGGCCGGGGTGAAACAAGGCCCTAAACTAGATGCACTTGGAGTAGCTGCTCCAGTTAGACTGGATGACTCCATGGGGCTGGGTTGGGAAAGAGGGGATTTCCCCTCCCTCCACCGGTGCTCCTGGTTTAAATCCAACCACAACTAAGGAGTAAATAGGAGTTACCACCCGGCAGCTGCCAGCTGACTTGTGCTTAGCGAGTCAGCGAGCTCTGGCCACACAGCCCCGCAGAGAGCAGCAGCAGAGGCAGCCTGGGCTGAACAGGGCATTTTCTTTGGGAATCTGCTCTCATTTGTGTGATCCCTACACACCAGCGCTGCAGCTGCATCCTGGGATGCAGTGATGCTCCACACCAGCGCTGCAGCTGCATCCCAGGATGCATCTCTGCCACCCAGTGCCACAGCCAGTGTCTGCGTGTTGCAGCTCAGCAGTGAGGATGTGTGGGGGCCAGCAGCAGAGCAGCACCCGTGGGACTGGGTAATGGTCAGCTGTGGTTGAAGGGGAGCTGGTGCCTTGTAACGCTGCTGGGTTACATTCATGACTGCCTCAGTGACTGTGGGGCTACTCATGTGGGGCAAGGCAAATGTTCAAATACAGGGAGGATGCTAAATATCTGAGAGTTCCCCAGTGTCTCATGAACCCAACAAACACAGGGGAATTTGAGGAGACAATTGAAGGACAGAGTCGATTTTTTATATGAAACTTCCTCTCCTGGGCAGATGGGACAAAAGGGGATAAAGCCAAGCAAAACCACATGGCTGCTTATTTACAGCTTACATTCAGGAGAGCTGAGCCATACATACCTCCCACTGTGCAGGGGTTGCACAAACACACGACAAGGCTCAGGTCCTGCCCCAGACTTTCCAGTCTAAGATGAGGAATTAAAAAAACCAACCCAAACTCGGAGGAGTAGCAGCTCTGAAATCTCTCTGCAGATCTCCATCTGGTAAAAGAAGTGTGGAGAGGGGCATGTTCTCTCCACATCAGCTGCACAGCAAGAGCGGCTTAGATGAACTCTCCTGGCTGGTAATAAAATGATTTTACATATGTAGGAAGCAGGATGTGCAAAGCCCAGGAGTCTGATCTTGTTTCTGAGATCAAACAGAGTCTTATTGTACAGGGGTGTGGAGCTGATGTAACTGTCTAGTGTGCTGGACACAATCGCCGTGGTTACGCAGCTGGACCGGAATAAAGCAAGTCTGTATCTGAACTCATTAATTTTTACAACCAACTGAACCGCTCTGCCTTTTTCTTTCGCCTTCTCGGTGGCAGAGGACCATCACGCCGCAGCAGAGGGACCCTCCCGCCAGCCGCCAGCCCCTGTGGCCGGCCAGCGCTCAGCGGGGAGCGGCCAGACCCGGGCAATCCCCCCACCCCCC
>VXBZ01002111.1:142421-157257 GCA_013399135.1 Heliornis fulica
GGTGCCCAGTGTGCATGGCGCAGTACCCGGTGCCCAGTGCAGGGTGCGCACGGTGTGGTGCCTGGCATGCGCAGCACAGTGCCTGGTGCCCAGCGCAGGATGCACATGGCGTGGTGCCCGGCGTGCGCGGCACAGTGCCCGGTGTGCGGCGGGCAGCGTGCGAGGCGCTGTGCAGGCTCTGTGGTGCGCAGCACGCAGCGTGCTGACCTCTCGCTGCCTCTGGCCCTGTGCGGGGGCCAGGAAGGGAAGTGCTGCCGGTCCCGCTGCTCTCGTTGGGAGACGTGGAGCGCCGAAGCCTGCCCAGATCCTAATCAGTGTGGGAAAGCAACGGCAGGGCCTGCTCTCGCCCTGGCCTGCCGGAGACGCCTTTTATTTTCATAAACTTTATCGCAGCCCGCAGCCCCTGATAAACCACCGTAAATAAACGGAGGGGAGCGTGGCGGCCAGCCAGGGCCGCTCGCAGTCGCACGCGCTCGCTGCCGCCCCGCTCCCCGGGGGGACACCCCGTCACATGCCAACTTTCAAAGCCTTCTTTTTATTCCCCCGCTGCCGCCCAGCGCGGGGAAACCACATGGCCTCGTTGTTGGGGGACCAGCCCGGCAGCCAGCGCCCGCCGGCAAATTCCTGCTATGCCCCAGACACCCCCCTGCCATGACCCCAGCCTGTCGCCAAAATGGGGTCCCGCTCCCAGCACCCAGCATGAGCACTCATGGGACCAAGGAGGCTAAGGGTGCAGCTAGACCCCACCCCAGGACTCGGGGAAGAGACTTTAGGGATGGTCACATCCTCCCTGGTCAGTGGGAAGGGGGTCATGTCCCGCCCGGGGGGGGGCCAAGCGACCAGTAGGTCCCAGTGCCTCCCCCAGGGCTTCTCAGTTACTGAATTCAAAGATTGCTGGGCTCTGCCACAAAGTAACATTTTGTGCTGGGTTGTTTTTTTTTTGCTTTTTTTTTTCCTTTGCTAAAAAGTTTGGATTTTGTCTAAATAGATTTACATTCTTCTGGGAGCATGGAAAAACAGGACCCAGGGGGTTGTTTTCACGCTGGCTCTGCAGCCTGACAAAGACAAAAGTTAACCCTTTTCCATTTCTGTTTGGAGATGCAGCGGGTGAAAGGCATCCCTGCCCAGGCTGGTTCCCAGTCACAGCATGCCCAGCTTACAGAGAATCACAGTCACCAGGTTGGAAAAGGCCATTAAGATCGAGTCCACTGTACCTGTTCTCTCCTAAACCATCTCCCTGAGCACCTCATCTACACATCTGTTGAATACACCCAGGGATGGTGACTCAACCCCCTCCCTGGGCAGCCTGTTCCACACCCTGACAGATCTTTGGGGGAAGAATTCCTTCCTGACATCTCATATGCACCTGCACTGGCGCAGCTTGAGCCCATTCCCCTTGTCCTGTCCCCTGTCACTTAGCAGAAGAGACCATGACCCACCTCTCTACAACCTCCTGTCAGATCATTGTAGGCAGGGAGAAGGTCTCCCCTCAGCCTCCTCTTCGCCAGAGTAACCCTCCCCGCCAGCTCCCTCAGCCACTCCTCAGAAGGTTTGTTCTCCAGACCCTTCCCCAGCCTGGTTGCCCTCCTCTGGACCTGCTCCAGGACCTCCATGTCCTTCTTGTAGTGAGGGCCCCAGAACTGGATACAGCACCCAAGGGGTGGCCTTACCAGTGCCGAGTACAGGGGTACAATCGCTTCTCCAGACCTGCTGGCCACATTGGTTCTGATACCAGCCTCATGTGCCCATCAGCATCCTCCTCCTCACGCAGGCAGGGTCTGGGGGAAGCACAACTGTTTGTGTTCCATTGTGACCATTACTCAGGGTAGCTACTGTGAAGCTGTACCTTACCCCACCCAGCATCCGTAGAGAGCAGCTCGCTGCGGTTGGGTTGGGTACCAGGCTTTGTATGTACCCGTGCCCCCTCTCGCTGCAGAGACTATCTGCCTGCACCAGTGCAGGAGGGTTTCCATTACTGCCAGCTTGGCCCCTGCCTCAGCTGCCATTTGTGAGGGAGGCTGCTCAGCGGGTGCTGACAGCTTCTGCTCTTCAACCCGTTCAATTCAATCCAGAAACAGCCCAGACCGCAGCGCCGTGCAGTGAAGGTCTATCCACTGTGCGCCACGACACGCGTGCCAGAGCTTTGGCTGAGTGCAGCTCGTTCAGGGACCTCCAACCACGATGGGGTGGATGTCAAGGGGTGACTGTCACCTGCATTTGCCCAGGCAGGCACCGTGGAGCTGCACAGGAACCTCTTCTGCCTGCATCTGCCCGGTCAGCAGCATCTCTAGGGGCTCCCTCTGTAGCTCCAGGGCTGTGGGCAGCAACTCCAGGGGACACCTTCCCCTGCCCTCGTCCCTCCTCTCAGGAGCACGCCACAGCACCCTCCCTCCCCTTCCTCAGCCTTCTCCCAGCTTTTCACCCCATTTCTCCAGTTTGGCACAATCCTCTTTCTGTGTGCGGCCCCGGCCCTGCGTGGCATGCGAATGCAATAAATACTCTCTCTGTTTCTCCACGCTGGCCGTTAATGGGAGTGCTCAATAGCAGCTTTCCAGCCCCACAGTGAGCCATTGAGAGCTGCCCTGGCCATACCGTCCCCTCGCTCCCTCCGCACGCAGCCTGCGGCACCGCGCCCGGCCCTGCTCCTCCACCACCCTACGGGCAGGGCAGGCAGAGCACCCGGCGCCTGCCCGCAGCTCCCGTCCCACAGCCACCGTCACTCCCCCGGCTCGTTATACCCCGCTGCTGAAGGAAATTAACTTGGCCTGACGTGTCTCATTCTTGACAAAGCTATGTCAGATATTACTCATCTCCGTGCCGACTTCCAGATGCTCACGGAACTGCCTGGGATCATCCACGGCAGCGCCTCTCTGGGCTGGGAAGCGCGGTGGCTGGACTGTAGCCCCCCCACACTCCACAAGAGATGCTCTACTCTACTGTGGTTGCTGGTCTTGGGGTATCAAGAGCATCTCCTGGTGCTCTCACTGTTAATCAGGGATGGCTCTGAGATCCCAGCAGGGAGTTTGAGCCTAGTTTGAGCCTCAGAGGGATCCGGCTCAGCCAGTCTGAGAACACTAAATACACAGCGTATCGTTTTGTAGGAACAAATATCAAGGGGTAGCTTCTCCCGCTTCCACGCTACTTTTGCCTCTGGTGAAGAGACATGTGGTGGAGGGGCTGAACCCTCCACTATTACAAATGAGAACTACTTTATTTTCCAGACTCCCCAGAAGTTTGCAAAGACAAACACACTGATTTTCTGCAACTGTTCCCACTCTTGGAAGAACATCCCCTTCTGTCAGCAGGAACACTTTCCTGTTGGATGTTCTAGTTACGCTCCATATAATCTTTCAGGCAAGGATCTCTAGATGCTCTGCTTCTCCTTGTGTAATATCTTGGCTCTGGGTCTTGGCTCTGTTAACAGCAAAGGAGTCTGAGGGCTTTTGGGGGCTTGGAGGATTGGGCCCATGGGACAGAAGTGGAAAATATCCAGAATTAAGACTGTATTTATGAGACTTCTTAGGAGGGACACTCCAAGTCCACTGGTTTCTCACTCAAGAGTCCTCCTGGGAGGGTGGGCAGCACGGGGTTCTGGTCTCCCTTGCGGTGATGATGCACACCAAGGTAGCATCAACAGCATGAGCCACCTCCACATCCCCACCTTGGCTCCTGAGGGGCTGGAGCTCCTTCTGGAGGACTCCAGTCATGAGACAAGGCAAGTCCCATCTCTGGTGTCCTGCCTGTCCAGGAGCTTCCAAGGACACTCTGTCAGGACATCAGCCACATGACCAAGAGGCATCCTTGAACTTTCCTCCATGCGGTTTTATTCTTTAAGGTGCTGGCAATGAGAAAATCCTCTCCGTGCCCTCCCCCCACCTCAAAGCATCCTTTATAAAAATAAAGTGCCCAAAATAGCCCTAGACAGTGCTTGACATTTGCCAGACAGCTGCTCTCCAGAGTGCTACAAAGGTTATGGATTGCTCTCTGCTTCCCTCCTCCTCCTGCCCCACCACCCGCGTGAACCTTGGAGCAGGGCCAGGTTTCATGGGAGTCTCGTGGTTTGAAGAAACCAGCTTTGGGAGGAAGCCGGGAGGCAGGGAGGTGTTTGTGGGTCTCTGCCTCCCATCCTGGCTGGGCAGCTCGGAGCAGAGCCAGGGTGACCTCTGTGAGGGAAGGTGCAAAGCCTTACGTGAGCTCTGCCCGCGCCTGGAGCTGGCAGGATGCTGCTGCAGGAGCCCAGTTGCCACGGTGTAGGGCTGTCCCCACCTGTGAGGCATCCTCCACCTTTGGCTGGTGTTCCAGGTGTGTGGAAGCGTGGGCAGAGGGGCTGCCCTGTGGTGTGCACCTCACCCCATGCAGCCAGGAATGGGGTCACGCCTGGGTGCGGGGCCACAGCAGAAGGTCGAAAAGCACCAGCAAAAGTCAAGGGGTATTTTCCTTCCAGGGTGACACTGAGCCAATGCATCTTCCCTGGGAGCAGCCAAGAAGAGTTGTAGTCTGTGGACAAGGGGGAATCTGAACTTGCTCCAAAAGTCCCTTTCCTGTGGAGCCTGGCCAGTACATCTCGTACTAGGGCACAGTCTCATCATGGAGCTGGAGGGCACCTTCTGTGGGGCCAGCATTTTATACAGTGATCAGGGAGTCACAATCTGGGCCTGAAAAGTGAAAGATAGAGGCAATCACTTTTAAATTCAATATGTGAAGAAATACCTGAAATCCTTGGTCTTACCCAGAATAAGACAGCAGCAGCAGCCATCAGAGAGCACTTCTCAGAGAGCAGCTTCGCCAGGCTGGTGAGACAAGGCAGGGAAAGAGGCCAGGGTCACAGTCAGCTCCATCCATGCCCTTACCAAGTTTGGGAGATACCAAGTATTGGGAGGTCTTCAGGTGTGGGTTTGGTTTCCCTTATCAGAACCACAGGTCTCGTTCCTGTGCCGGGCAGGGCTGTCCCCGCTCCGAGTGCAGCCCTCGGGACTCTGCTGTGGCTGAGAGATGAGGATGGGGGGATGCTAGAGAAGTTGTTGGGGGGCGGTTGGTGGGCCTGGTGGAGATGAGGGGCCCAGAGGAGCCTCACAGACACCTGACTAGCTTGGCTTTTGGGTTTGTTTGTTTTTTTTTCCTCCTGCTTCTATATTTACACATTAAATTAAGCTTTCCAAGGAAGTGCTGGTACCGGCTGAGGCTGTGCTGCCAGTTTTCCGCAGGTTCTGTCTCGTTTCCTGGGACATGAGACTATTTTAAGGACTCTTCAGATCTCCAAGAAAAGTCACTTTTAAGATGTTTTACCGTGACTGTTTCTCCAGCCTGAGCACTGATTTGTCCCTGCAGCTTCACCACCCAACAACTTTGATGTCTGCGAGGCCGCCACACTCACCTCAGAAGCATTTCCCATCACATGTCTGGCTGTTTATACCTTCGAGGCACGCAGCCACCCTTTTCTGTTTAAGGACTGTCTTGACCACATCAGTAGAGTGAGAACTTCTAAAAATAGATGAACTGGCAAACTTCACAATCTGGAAAATGACATGCTTTTGAAACCTCTGGAAAAGAATGGATTCCTTAAAAGTATAGTTTACAAATACTGATTTCATTATTTATGGTAGCTGTAAAGCACGGTACGTTCGGAAAGCATCGTCCCGTTGAAGAAGTGTGTTACTCATTACCACGGCTTTAGCGTTCCAGCATGTTCCTCAACTGAAATTTAGCCAAGAGAACAAGCTGGGGGCATGAACGGGGGCGGCCTGGGGGGAAGCTGCTTCTCATTTTGTCTTGGAAAGGGGTGATGAAAAGGAGAAGGGAAGAGTCAGGGGGGACTGCAGGAGCCTCTGCTGGAGTCTCTTGCAGCACCAGAACAAGAGGACAATGCAAAGAAGCAAAAAAAGTAGCAAATTCACAGCTGGAAAGAGAATGAAATAGGTTTTCATGGAGTGAGCACTCAGTCCAAGACACCTGGTGGGCAGAGGATGGAGCTGGGTATCAGAGTGGCGGGACACTTCTCTGGCTAAGGTGCTGGTGGCTGAAGGTTAGGCACAAAACCCATGAGTTTTGGGAAGAAACACCCATGTGTGAGGCATCCAGAAGATCTCCAATCAATGGTTTTCCTCCAAAGATCTCAGTTGAACGGTTTTCCTCCACCTTGCGCACTCGGTGCCCTTTCCTCCCGTCCCTCCTTGGTACACCCAACAATTTACATAGTCTTTGTTGGTTTTCCTTCAACATTTTGCTCAAGTGCAGCTACCCATGACGTGTATTCCTCACATGCTGTCCCAGATAGAGCCTAGCTCTCCTCCAAGCCTCTTGAAAAGCAGTTTGCCCGTGAATCTTTCTCGGGATCCCAGGATTTAAATTTCTCTAGGACCACTGGTTTTGCCCCTGCCACTCTGTTGTCCCTCCCTCACTCCACTTTTTTCATTCCTAAAGTCACTGGTAGCCAAGGGAACATGCTCCTTTTTATGCCAGCTGTCCTGGTCTTATTGTTTCTTTTAAAAGATTTAGTGCATCGTTGCTCTCCGCTCCTCTCGTTATTTCCACTAGTGTATTTGGAGACGTGGGCAAGTATTGCAAGACCGCCTGCACCTGTTCCTCCAAGTCCTCCTTCTCCTCTGCATCTTGCCCTTCTGTGAGTCCCTCCTGCAGGAATTCCTTGCCCAGGGTTGTGTTTCACGCTGGAGCAGTACCTTCGGAGCGCCGTGACCGTGCTCTGAAGTCTTGGCGCTGCAGAAGCGAGAGGTTTCTCAGGAATGTTCTGTAAGGATTTNGGAAATTCTAGCATCCCACCACTATAGCAAGCGTTTGGAGGGAAACTTCTCAGCACTGAAGGCATTGTCCCCAACCCCTCTGCCAATGCTGGTCCTCTGCAGGACCCCTGCCCTGACTGCAGCTCCTGAGCACCCGCACGGCTCCTTGCTTTGTGAACGCTGCCTTGGTTTGGTACCGAGGGAATGCTGAGCCTGCCATGTCTTTGTCCAGGTGGCTGTGCCAGTGCTGTTTGCACCATGGCAGCTGAAATGGGGACCTTCAGGACCTTTCCTTTTCCTCCTTCAGTGCATGTTCCCTGGGAGGTGTGTGAACCCACCCATCCATGGTGCTCTGCTGCACAGCAGAGAAGAGCCCGTTCCTCCCACACATTGAGAAAACCCCAGACATTAGAACAGGCTCCCCCAAACCACACAGGCTGTGTCCCCATCCGCTGCCTCCCGTGGTCAGCACCCCCAGGCACGTGTCTGCCCTTGACTCTCCCCTAGCTAATGGCACCACAGGGCACTGCCTGTCCTTCAACACAGCAACATGCTCAGATATCCCGCCCGTGAGATCCAGCACTGGGCAGGTCTGAAACCCACTGGGCACACCACCCCCCTGCCAAACACCCACTGGCAGCAGATCAGCACCCACCAGCGAGGGGACTTGGCACATTTGGGGCCTCCTTGGGTTGCTCTGGGCTCACCCCTCAGCGCTGGGAGCTGCCCCGGGAGGTAAGCAGCACTCGCTGTAATTATTCGCTCTCTGATGTATTTATAACTTTTACATCTATCTGACATTTTATGGCCAGGCAACATTACAAGGGACAACTGCTTTCCATTACTCACTGCCATGAGCTCTCATTCATGGCTTTTTCACTTCCCTATGACATCATATTTTCATTTCAGGGCGGGGAGCGTTGCTGGCCCCAACTGACACAACCCAAGGTGCCCCAGGTGCTGATCATGTTGCACAGAGACGGACCTCAGCTCCAGCCAGCCCCTGGATGAAGGGCTGTTGCTTTCCCATCATGGACTATAGGTACTGCTTCTCCAGCAGTATCCTCCCCATAAAGGTGACAATAATTCCCATGCTAGAGTGGCCTATTGCTGCAGCAGTCAGTCCTATGCCAGGCTGCACAGAAAGAGGAAAAAAAAAAAGAATTAAATAGGAGGACAAAAGCACCTTCTGTGGCCCATTTGTGAGAAAGAAGTGACCTGGGTTAAAATTTCCATGCGAGGGGGTATCTCCCTAAAAGCTCCCTCAAGCAGGAGACATGCACATGACACCCCCCAGCCTGCCCTCCCTTGCACGTGGCCCTGCAGCTGCCCCGGCTTCAGTGTCAGCCGGCGCGTTGGCATCCCCATCCCATGCCTCAGCTGACACGGTGACAGCAAGGACTTTGCACCATCTGGGCATGGGGAAAACATGACCAAGGGACAAATGTCACCCATATGCTGATGGCACCAGACCTTGAGCACGCAGACGGCTCCTCTGGCAGCCCTGGCGTGCCTGCGGAGGGGCGGTGACACTGGCCCGCTGCCGACAACCCCAGGCACCAACCCTCCCTTCTTCCTCCTCCTGACTGAAATTTTCCAACCTGTGGGTCTGGGGGCCCAGCCTTTCTCCCCCACCCCATGGCCAGGGGCATCTCACTTCAGCTGCTCCCTGCAGAACACTGGAGCAGGAACATTCCTGCTCTGCTTCCAGGCAGGACTACCCAAAGCCAGACCCATCTGCAACACCTCCCTGGCACCCTCCAAGCCTGCAGAAGGTTTTACAGGTCAACTGCACATGGTGTGAAGGTGTGCCTGGCAATCAGTGGCTTGGAGATGTCAGGCTCCAGCCACTCTCAGTCCTGCTTGGCTGCTTCACCTCCTTCCCAAGCATCCCCCCCTTCCCTCTCCCATCTCTGCTATTTCTCAAATGCCACCCTCACTCCTGGATGCCTCAGAGACTCCAGCTCACCCTGTCTAGATCAGATCTTTGCCCATGTTTGAGCTGATGTCTATCATTTCTCTCCAGTCTGCCATCACCACAACGTGAGGGCACTGTCTTGTGGCCAAGGCAGTTTGCACCTTCCTTCCTCTCCTGTTCCCTTATCCAAAGGGTGCTGGGGGTCTCCAGCACCCCCTGTCTCCTGAGCTGCTCTGGGAGCAGCGGGCTTTGGCTCCCTAGAGGTTTCTCCCTGCAGCTTTTGGGATCCAGACCTGTGGCCAACAGAGAAAAGGGGTGTGGATTAACTTTTCTCTTTGGAGCAAAGGCTCCTGATGGGTGATTAATGGCGGTGGTGGCCAGACCTCTGTGCTTGTGCCATCTGATAAGAGGCCTCCTGACAAAACAGACCTGTTGCTGGGGAATTCATCATGCCTCACTCAGCAGCCATCAGATAAGAGCCGGGTCCCATTCATCCTCTTCATTCCCACTTCTCCACCCTCTCCTTTCACCCTGTTTGCCAGAGCGTTTCATGCTCAGAAGTGAACTCCTAAGGTGCAGGGATGCTGTGCCATGTGTGGGGAGAAAGGGCCATGGATGACCCTCTTTTAGGGTGTAGAGGTGTTTGTGTGGGGGGTGTCCAGTATTTTGCTTTAACTTTAACCCTTCTTAGGTCTTGTACCCTTTGTTTCTCTCCTGCCCTGAAAATAATCTGGTTTTAAACCAAGGAGTCGGGTTTTTAGGGAGGGGCATCTCTGGGGCTGGCAATGTCTGGTCATGGGTAATACACCTTTCATGTGTGAAACGGTGCCCAGTGACAGCGAGAACTGGTTGTGGGTCAAACCCAGCCCATCCCACAGCTCTCAGCCAAAACCCAAACTTGCCACCCTTTAATTAGAGACTACTTTCTCAGCTCATATGGGAGGAGGGGGGTTTGGGGGAGCTGGAATGCTGAGACCACAGCTACCACCACGCTCCCCACTGGCACCAGTCTCTGCTGCAGGGCTGCTGGCTGTGTGTGCACGTGTACCTGTGCCAGCCAGGCCTCCCCGTGGGGACAGATGCCACCCCAGCCCAACAGCGTTGGGAAAAAAACCTCGAAACTCTCACTCAGCAGGTCCTTGGAGGGGGTCCCCCATAAATTGCCCTGTGCTGGTACCCAGGAAGTTCTTAGGAGACCCAGAAGGAGTAGGGAGGGGGCCAGTGGGGCTGGGGAGCTGCTGCTGGGCTCTGGTAACACTTCACAGCCCTCTCGGGCTCTGCTCTTCCTCTGCTCAGAACCCCTCAGGCACCCTGCTCTTCCTCCCAGGCCACCAGAACGACCCCCATTTCCAGGAAACCTCGTCCTGCAGACACCTATGTATATACATACACGTGTCTAGCTGGGACATGAGGGCAGGCAGGCACTACATCCCCACCCTTTGTGCATGTCCGGGGGAAGATGGGTGGGTTCAGCTGCCCCCCAAGGCCGGCAGAGGTGTGAGCACACACTCCTCCTCTTCACAAAGAGTTAACTCCCCTGCAGCTGGATCTAAACCACTCTTCTCACGGGACTGATCACGAAACAGGGGCACTTGATGAAACTGGGGATCTCCAGCAACCCCCGGGAGCACATTTTCCCCCCTTGCCCCATGGCGAGCGGGGAGCGGACCCCAGCCAGGGTGAGCACTGCCATGGAGCACGCACCAGCCCCACGCAGGGGTGCTTCCCATCGCTCCTCTTCAAAAAGGCTTTTGCAAGCAATGTCCTGGAGCAGATTGAATTAAAGCCTAATAAAGAAGTGGTAATTTGCAAACTGGAAATGCTCCAGAGCGCCCAGGACTAATTCATTACAGTCTTCCTCCTCCCCTCCCTTCCCCTGGAGGTATCTGGTTGAAGGTAGTGAGCTTAACCCTGCCGTCCTGGTTTTCCTCCCTCACCCCAGCTCCTTGCTGTGCCCTCACATCTTTGGTTTCCTCCTGCAAATGGCTTGTTGAAACGCCTTCAGATTAAAGATAGGACCGAAGGATGAACAAAACAGGAATTTAGCACCGAAGGACTGGTTTTGGTGGAAAACTTTGGTATTACAGAAAGCATTTTGTTTTAGCATAAAGCTTTCAAGCTTTCAAAGTTTATACTTTTCATCACACCAGTACTTGAGTTTAAAAAGGGATTCTTATAAAAGACAAAACGTTGAGAGGTTTTTTTTTTAATAAATTAGAAACAAGAGTAATAATTTATTTATTGTAAATTCAAAACTTTTGCCTAAAATGGTTATTTTGACCCATTCAGCCAATATCCCTCCTTTTCCAAAGAGGCAAGAGCTCCCAGAGCTTGGCAGGTCCTTGTCACAGCATCCTGCTCCTCCCTTGCCACAGTGGGAGAGTGATGGTGACCCCCAGACCTCTCCCAGGGTCAGCAGCAACAGGCAGCTCACAGTGACACACCGCTGACACCAGAGAACCCTGGGGGGCTGTGGGGTTAGTCCAGGGGCATAGACATGCCCCTTGGGGACACCAATCCAGGGTGGGGGCTGCAGGACAAGGTGGCACCTCTGCCCCTGTGTGAAGGAGCCCTGCTCCTATCAGAGCACCCTTGGGTGTCTCACCAAGCACCTGATTTGTGCAGTCTTGGGGTACCAAGGGTCTGTGGGACCTGCTGCCCTGCCTGCCACCCCTTGCACTCCCTGTGCAGTGCATGGGGGTTCAGGAACTACTAGCAGGTGGGTCGAGCCCAGTGCTGGGGGTTCAAACTGCACAGCCCCTGGGCCAGGTTTCCCAAGCTGCCTTATAGCAGCAGGTGCCTTGAATTTGAGCCCTGGGCCGGGGCAGGCATCGAGACTTTGGGCTGGCTCTGCCATCCCAGCAATGTGCCCTCTAAGCAGGGATCAGCAGCGAGGAGAAACGTTATCCTGACGGGTTCCCCTCCACTCAGCAGCTGAAGGCAGAGTGGAGGGGAAGCTGCCGGACCCCTCAGTCCACCAGTGATGCCCTGCCAGCACTTTTGTTGCCCTGCTGCCTCCCAGTTGGCTGGAGGGGAGGGAGCCGTGGGGACATGCTCTGTGTGGCTGTGCCTTTGGCGGCAGGGCCACACCATGTGGTGACCTGCAGCAGCTGGGTGAGGGGCTCAGTCCCTGGCATCAAGGGAGGGAGGGCTCATCCTCCCCCAGCTCCACCCATGGAGGAGGTGGCCAGGAGCACCCACACTGGTGTGCACCCTGGCACCAGGCAATGGAGGGGAGCGATGGCAGGGAGACACACTGCGGCGGGAGTCCTCACAGTGCTGTGCTAATGCCAGCGAGGGACAGTGCAGAGTGGGGGACTTGGGGCAGGCTGCAGGGTCACTTGGTGAGAAATCTAGGGTGAAAAAAGGGCTCACACACACAGAGCTTGCAGCTCCACCACATATCTGTGCTGTAGCTCAGCCCTTGCATGAACAAGGCACAGTTTCTTAGCTCTCTGTAGGGTGGGGGTATTTAGTTACTGCTTAGCAAGCACTTCCATGTCCCCTGGTAGGAAATTCTGAAAAGTGGTTAATTCATCTTTAGAGCTACTGACAACCCCCAGCACCCCAAACTCCTGAGTGATGAAATTACAAACTGTCCATCAGCCACCTTCTCCTTGTCACTAATTTCTGAACCTTCAGCCAACATCACAGGCTGCGCTCTGCAGACACAAGGACACAGCCAATGCCTCTCTCATGAGACCCTCCTGACCCTGATGATGGTTGGTGATGACCCTGGATGCTGCCAGGCTCCTCCACAAACTCAGGGGAGGTTTGAGCAAGTTAATTCACTCTTCCCATCTTCACATCCCATCAAATACACCCGGTATGTAAACACGGTCATTAGCACTTGTGTGCATGCATGTGTGCATGCTCCAGTGAGTCACTGAGGGGCTGCAGAGCAGGCAGAGAAGGGCAGTCCTGCCTGCCTTTAAAAGGAGCTGCCCCAGCACTGAGGGCATGATGATGTGCTGCCGGAGCAGGAGGCTGCTTAAACCTCACACTTCACTTTTCTTCCTCCTTCCAGCGCGACCAGACCTCTGAAAAGTGTCAATAAGGCCCATGCTCTCTTGAAACCAAGCCTCCAAGTCTTGGAAAGATTTGGATGATCCTTCATGATTATTTGATTGGTGTGTTTGGAAAGTGTAACAAAACCCGAATCAGGGAAGGGCTGCGGGAGCTGTTTGCTTTTCTTGCTCAATTCTGGCAAGGAGAAACTGCTGACCCCGAGCTTCCAAGTTCAGTTCCTCCTCGTGGAGCTGCCCTGCTTCAAGGGCAAGGAGTTTAGGTCTACGCCTAGCACCACCAGCAAACGTTTTCTCTGCTTAAGAGGCTGTGTGGGATACTTGCAGGCAAGCAGCAGAGTGGCAGGTGGTGCTTGCAAGCAGGGTCTGTCTCCGCTTTGAGAGCAGGGACAGCTCGGCTCTGCAGCAGGTGACAGGTCTGATGTCCTCACGGTGAGAAAGCCTGCAAGCCATAGCAGTTGTGGCCAAGCAGTGCAAAAGGTGCTGGCAGGATGCTGAAGCCCCAGATTTTCCCACTGAGCTGGAAATCATCCACAGCCAAGGTCCAGAGAGACTTTGGTTTGCCGAGATAAGCTCGAAACACCCTGCTCAGCTGGTGCTTGGGTCAGAGTTTTCCCAGAGCCTGGGAGGGTTCGCATCCAATGTTGGGCTTGGCCCATGGTCTCTAGCACCCCGTGGCCTTGTTTTGTACCCACTAATATCATCATCTGTCTGACTGCAGCAGACTCACGATTTGCATGGATGCAATCCAGGAAAGACTCCAAACTAACCTCATTAGAGCTTTGGTTTGTTTGGGTTTGGTCAGTAGGTTCAAAGGTGGCTGAAAGCCCAAGCTCTGCTCTGCCTGACCTTCTGATTCTGTGTAGCTCCAACCGAGTAGTTAGCAGAGCTCCACAAAGGTTTCTGGAATTGCAAAGGACTGGAGTGATGAAGAAGTTGACAGCAGGGCAGATTCGGGGATGCTCCAGCCCTGCACTGGCTGCTGGGCATCCAGGGCACTTTTTGGCAGAAAAAAATAAGTGACTGCCTATCTTATCACACCCATAAAACTATAATTGGCAAAGGATCCACCACCACAAGGTCACAGGAGCAGGCTCTGCCTCCCAAGCCGCTCACACTTTATGGGGACCAGATGGGAGGTGTCGCTGGGGAGCTGCAGGGCTGAACTCAGCAATGGAGCCGGTAAGGAGCACTGCAGCCAGCTGTGCTAGCAGGGGCTGAGGGCACGTCAGCCTCGCTTGGACAAGGTGTCTAAAAAGCCAATTGGAATTCTGGACTGCAACAATCCCACTCTGCTCATGCCTTTAGGAACACCTCAGCTGCCCTGATGGCAGCTGTGGCTTCCTGTGGAAGGTGCTCTCAGTAAGAGCAGGGAGGGCACCCGGTCACTGGTGGGCAAGGAGCTATGGCGAGATGGACCTGGGGCTGCAGCACACCTCCAGGACGTGCTGTGGGTTGGGGATGGGCACGCTCTTTCTAGGTCTAGGTTGTGGACAGGAGAGCAGGGCAATGCTGCAGCAAAGCAGGGGGTAGAGAAGCTAAGGAGCTTTATTTTAATTGATCCAAGTTCACTGAGCCTGCCAAGTTAATGAGTCCCCAGCAAGCAGCTTTAACGAGAGCCTGTGGCAGGCTTAGGAGGAGAAGATGAAAATGAGGGCAGAAATAGATGCTTGTCTGCAGAGCCTGATCGGCAGGGCCAGTGTGGCAAGGAGGAGCCAGGAAGGACTGGCAGCAGACACGGGGGGCACCAGCCAGCCACCAAATATGCTGCTTCAGCACTTTGCCTGCTGCCCCCCTGCCAAGCTCCTACCCCATTCTCCCACCCCCCCCAGGCTGGCAATTAATCCCCTGGCAGGGAGCTGGGGTGAAAAAGGAGATGGGCTGTTCCCCACCCTCTATTCCGCTTGGTCTTGCTTTTATTTGACTATAGAGCTGCCGGCATGGGCCCCTGTAGCGAGGCAGCCAACCCCCCTCACCGAGCTGGGGGCTATGCTGGGCATCCAGCACTGAGTTCCTACGGGAGATGCCATGCTGACAGTGCCCAAAAGGGCTGTGGCATGCTGGAGAAAAAGAAGGGGATGGCTGCTCCCCCAGAAGCTTTGGGGTGGGCTGCAGGAGCACCCCCACACAGCAACCAGCACCTCCTGTCCCCTGCC
>VXBZ01002111.1:163565-178820 GCA_013399135.1 Heliornis fulica
AAAAAAAAAAAAAAAAAGGGAAAAAAAAAAAAAAAAAAAAAAAAAAAAGAAAAAGAAAGAAAAGAGCCGCTCCAGCCCAATAGGTTGTTGGTTTTAAAGCCAGTGAAACACGCCAGCAAGCCCACAGATCCCAGGCGACGCACACACCAGGAAGGATTTGCATCCCTCCGTCACTGCCCACTGCTTTGTGCCACGCTGGCAATGCCTGTCAGCTGGGCTCCCCGCAGAGCTCAGGCTGGCCCAAGCATGGCTTGGGAGCTGAATGGAGCCCTCCCAGCTCAGCAGCCCTGGAGAGGCAGGCAGATGCCCTGGGGAGGAGAGCTGGGGGTTCCAGGGCTCTAGATGTACCCCAAGATGGGGGTCTTTGGTAGCCCACAGCAGGCATGTCCCAGGGGAGTGCTCACTCACAGCATGGCCAAGCCAGGGGACGTCCTGCCACAGGAAAGCACCGGTCCTGGGAGGATGGGAGCAGGTGGTGGCAGAGGAGCACAGCCATGTTTCGGATGTTAAGCAGTGAGGGTACAAGGGCTATACTCCCCTGACTCCAAGGAGGAGGTCATGCCTTGCCAAATTCATGCTCCCCGGGGTTTGGCCCTCCGCTGCAGTACGAGGAGCAGGGGCTGGGAGACACCAGCCTCTGCCCTGGTACCATCTGGCAGCTCCTGCACTGGCAGCTGCCTTTGGAGCCGTGAAGGTGCACGTGGGAATTACCCACAGACAGGGCCCGGGCTGGTGATGAGCATCCTTCGCTCCTCCGGGCTCTCCACCGCAGTGCCGCTCAACACACCCGGGATGCTCCCAGCCGCTCGGCCGCCGGCTCCCATCCTGCCACGGCTGGCGGCGGAGCCCGGCACGGCTGTTTGTAATTTGTCAGGGTGCTTTGCCTTCCTTCCCCCCGCCTCCCCCCGTGAGTACACTGGTTTTCTTCACAGCTAAATGAGGCTTTAAACCAGGGGATAATACAGCTTTAACACGGAGAGGCTTAAAAAGCAAAAGTGAATCATTCCTCAGTTCTCCTTCCCGTAATCTCTCCCGGTAACATTAATTATGAGTTTGCGCAGAGTGCCCCAAGGCAAGCGCTGCTTTCCCAGGACAATTAAAGTTACTTAATTATTAAAAACCGTGTGTGCTGTTCCTGTGCGTTCCCCAAAGCACCGTGAGGCAGGCGGGCCGCCTCGGCTCACACACTTTCTCAGAGCAGCAATTGAAGCGTCTGTGGGAAAGTCTGCTCCTTTGTAATTCCTCCGGCATAATCTCCGCAAATCCCACCCCTGGCCCGCACCCCGAAAGGGCGAGCAATGCCGGCGGCCGGGACTCTGCCCCCGGCCCTCGCGTGCGGGGCGGCGGTGGAGGGCGGCAGCCAGAGAGGGTGGTGGGGTGCTGAGGGCGGCCACCGCCCAGGCTGCCTGCTGAGGGCAGGAGGAGGCCAAGGGGGATGCCCACAGCTGGGCACTGGGGGGTCTGGGGCCGGTGTGGAGCTGCGGAGGATGCTGAGCTCTGCTGCTGGTGCTCTGGGTTCAGAGCAGGGCTGGCCAGCCTGGGAGGCAGCAAATGGCTTTGCACCAAAATATCCTGACTCAACATATTAATCCATTTGCTAGAGAAAACCTTGGTCAAGCCATGCTCATAAAAGCCAAGGAGGGGTGAAGGCGCTGTGCAGCGCGGACACCAGCAGCAGGTGGAGGGGGGTTTCTGCCCAGCACCCAGGAACCTGAGTGGGGCACATGGGGAGCAGAGCACCAGGGCACAGCTCCCCGATGGACTCTGCACCTCAGAAGGTATCTCTGTTTGCTCAGCTTGGCCCTGTGGTCTGGTATTCAGGTTCCTTCACCCCTTTCGCAGGCTGAGGCTCTGCAGCTCGTGGCACACCACAAGTGTGAGCCCATCGGGCTGAGTGAGAGCATCAGTGGGTGCAGCTTTGCCCATGCTCATGTGCTTCTGTACGCCACAACGGGCTGTGGCAGAGGGGTTTGCAGCTGAGCAGTGCCTGGTGAAGGCAAGGGCTTCCTCCTCCTTATCTGGGACTCATTCTGCAAACTCATTGTTCCCAGTTTGAGGCCAGCTCTTCCTCCACCTGCCACTCTGGCTCCTGGCACCTCTGTTGTCTCGCCTTCAGCTTTTCCAAGCTTATGTGACCTGGACATCTGACCTTTCCTCACCTAACCATCCTTCCTTCCCAGCCATGCCCCTGAACTCTACTCTGCAGCATCCTTAAGGCCATTTTTCATACTCCCTTATTCCTGCTACATCCTTTTTGGAGGAAAAAAAAAAGTTGTGTATAATATTCAAGAGGAAGATCTATGTAAGTTGTTCTCTCTTCCTTTCTCAATGACACTTCACACTTGCTGTCCTGACTGTCACCCAGCTTTTCTGAACAGGTTGCCAGAGTTTTGCATGGATAACTAGGGCTGCTTTTCTGTCGCCTTGCCTTTGTCGGTATCGAATTGCATCTGCCAGTTTAACCAGCCTGAAGCTTAATATTGAGATCCTGCTCAGCAGTTACCTTTACATTTGGAGATACCAAGTCATTTAACCAGAAATTTTCTCGCAAAGGTCCCTCTATTTCATTGACTTTCCCAGAGCTTTTTGGAGGTGCCGAGGGAAAACCGTTTTGGAAGTACTGCTGACTCACAACCAGCACATCACTCCACTCCCCACACCCAGCATCCTGGTTCATTCATGAGGCATGGCTTCCTCCTGCAAGGAGGGTTGAGTCTTCCCCAAGAGCTGTATTGACCCAGACTGTTACCGATGACTTCTCCCAAACAGCCCATGACATCCCCCTGAGCCTCTCTGGCTACACTTCACATCGCCTTGCCCACCCCCTACCCCAGACTGGTAGGAGCAGCCGGGTACCAACACCATCATCTCGTCCCAGACATGTGCTGCTCTGCAGATCCTTGTTTTGCTGGAAGATGTCTCTGGCACACCCCTGCCATGGGACAGGCACAGCCCTGCAAGAAGGCTGCTGTGGGGGCACTGCATGAGCATCCTCCCCGGTCTTGAACCCACCACTCATCTCTCCTGCTGAGGCTTTGCCTTCCCTGGGTGCTCTCTCCGTGCCTCCTTCCGCTCTTTTCTGTTTCCCACGTTACAGCAACATGTCTGCTTCTGAAGGCTCTCAGTAGCTTCTCCTTACAACCACTGGGCTGCTTTCAGGCCCTGCTTGAGTCACAGAGAGGGCTGGGGGCTGCACGAGCCCCAGCTGCTGCCCAAAGTGACTGGCAGAACAGGGCATATGGCCTGGGGGAGCCCTCCTCCCCCCAGACACCTGGCCACCCCCTGACTTTTGCCCCACGTACAGTAGAGGCTCTTTCACCCCCCTGCTGCACACCCAGGCACTTCTTTCCTTCCCATGACAAAGCCAAACCCGAAACAAAGCTTCTCTCCGGCGCTGCCGGCAGCGGGTTTGACTCCCTGAAGTAACCGCTGTAACTGACCCTTGCAGGCGCTGAGCTCCGAAGGAGCGGGGCTGTTCCTCACGCTGACGGGGTGTGAACACCATCATCAACTCTGGCTGTGCTGGGCTGTCAGCAAACCCTGCAGCTGTCCTCACCTCACAGCCCCCGCTCCCGGTTCTGGGGGGGGCTGGATGGGTCCTTGGGGTGCACGTGGGGGATCACCCTCGCAGGGCATCCCCATGGCGCATGGGGAGCAGGGCTGGAGCGCCTTCACAAGCAGCCTGCTTTCACCCAAACCCTGCTGTGCATGGGTCAGCATCTCCCTCAGCCCCCAGGGCACAGGGACAGACCCAGCTCAGCACTGTGGCTCTGCACAACTGATGGCTGTGCATCGTCCCTTCGGTACAACCGGCACCCCGATCCAGGGCTGCTGCTGTTCTCCATCCAGGGTAAGCAGCCTGCAAAATGGCCTTTCATTCGGCAAGGGACATCTTCAAAGCACAGAGCTGGTGTCAGAGGTGACAAGAGCGACACATAGGCCAGTGACAAACCCTGCTGTGCTGGCTGTGTTGTCCCTACACAAGTGGTGGTGAATGAGGCTGTGGAGACATGATGAAGGGGTCGCCTGTCCCTCGCCAGCCCACACGAGCTTGTCCCTCTCACACGTGGCTCAGGATCCTGTGAGCGATGAGGTTATTTTCTGGCTGCTGCTGCTGCTTCCGTCAGAAGCTGCTCCAGACCGTTCCCAGCCAGGGGACAATTTCAGCCCCATTTATCTTCCTGGCAGTTTTGTGGTTCCCTTCAGCGGTTTTAGTCCTTTGACTCAGCCGCGTGAGGGTAGTGAGCATGTTGCCCAGCCACCCGTCCTTGCGGTCAGCACTGAGACACTGAGCAGCGGCTCCTGGACCCATGACTGCCTCCATGCCTCACTTTCCTGGCTGGGGAAATGCATTTTGCAAGTATATGCTCCTTTTTTGTGTCCAAGTCTCTGGTGAAAAGATTAGAGCCATCAGTGTCCTACCTGAGCCCCACACATGCTCTCCAAGCACAACTGGCCACCATCCCTTGCTCCAGTCCCTTCCCATGCTGCAGCTCCTGTGTGAATTACCCCTCCCCTTGTCAAAGAGAATCTTCCCACGGCACAGCCAGCTCTTCCATCACAGGGACTCCAACCAAGGAGCATTGGTCTAAAAGCAGTGTCTTCAAGAAGCAGGTTAGCCATGACAGAACCCTCTAGCTCTGCCTGCCCTTCAATCCTACTTTCCATTTACACCTCCCTAACCACCTTTCTTCCAAAAGGCACTGAACATGTTCCACATGTGTGAGTGTAATTTAAAGGACCAGCACACTGTGTGCTGGGATTTCATGGGATTATAGCTTCCTCCCTGTATCTTCTAGAGACACAGGATTTGGGATCCCTGGTGGCTCAGGGAAGCCTGCGGGAGGAATGGGTCTATGTGGGACCTGACCTGGTTGTCCTGCGGGTGCATCTCTTCCCACGACATCACCAGAAAACCTGATTAGTGGGGCCAGACTGGGCACTTTGGTGCCCAATCTCCCCTGCTCATGGTTGTGAACCTTGTGCAGAAGTCCAAGGCTTTGCCAGGATCTGTCTCAGAGCCATGGGAGGGACAAGCATGCCATGCATCCCACTGACTGGGGTAGAGAGATGGGGAGAGGGGTGGGCAGAGCGATGTGAGGACTTCATGAACCTCAGCAAACCTTGTCGTGTCCTGGTTCCCCCATGTTGGAGGTGCCTGGCTGCAGTGCCATGCTTGGTACCCAGCATCCAAACGTAGATGCCTGTGAGTTTCCCCTGGCTGCCAGCCACTGGAGAGAGGATGCTGTGCACCAGGGGTGCCTGTCTTGTCCTTTGCTGTGACCCCAGGACAGATCTGTTCCCTCCATCCTCCAGAGGCCGTTTGCTTTACGATCTGTGAACATCAGGAAGAAATGAAATAGCAGTGGAGAATTCCCTTCAGCAAAGCTTTGATGGTGAAAAATGTGCTGTTGGGTTGTCTGTTCTACAGAATTCATGGGAAAAAAACGACGAGGAGAAGAAGGAGGAAAGAAAGAGAGAAACCATCTGCTTTTTGCAGAGGTTCCTTACCCACACACTCCATCGCTGCTGCTCAGAAACGCCTTTTCTCCTCTCCCCTTCAGTCCTGTGCAATCAGATAGTCCCCAAACTGCCCCAGGTTAATTGAAGCCAGAAGCTGCTGTCACTTCCAAGTGTTATGAGCACAGGGACCAGGAGGAGCTCAGGTATTTTGGAACAGATGATGTCAGTAGGGTCTGTGATGAAAGGCTTGCTGACAGACTGTGAGGCAATGCCACAGGAATGGCTGTGGGAGGGGGCTCAGCCCCTCTGTAGGTACCACCAGCTCTGGTACGTCACCCGCCACAGCCATGTGCTGTGACCAAGGAGCCCACACCGCCAGGTGCCACACAGCAGCCACAGCAGGGATGGACACAAGCTCAGGGACTTTGCCCCATCCACACCCCACACTCACCCTGTGATTTTTAGGAAAAATCTGAATTTTTTGAAGAAGCCCAGGTTGGGAAGAACCGTTCCCAGCAGGGGATAGCTGGTGAGGGTGTGTGCAAGTGGTTAATCTTGTCTCAAAACACCAGCAAAGTGTCAGGGTAACCAGTGGGCATCCATGCTTTAACGGCACTGGCAGAGCCCCGGTGAGGTCCAGGGGTTATCGTGGCTGCACCCTATTCCCATGGGAAAGGTGGGTGCCTCCCTCCTTCAGGTACACATCCGACGGCTGTCAGGTGCCGTGGGGCACGCAGAGCTGCAGCTCCACATGGGTTATTAATGGGCTCTCTGCTGCCTGCAGCCACCCCTCCTGGGGATCCCACCTGCCCATGCCAGGAGGGGACAGGACAGACGGGACAGGACACTTTGCTCGCCGGCAGGCAGCGTAAATCTCAGCTTCCCAGGCGGGGCAGCTCTCTAAACCGCAGCAGCTTCACCGCTGGGTTTATACTCTTACATTTACAACAGGCAAATTGACAGATTACGCTGTGTACACAGATTGTGTAAACTGCTGCCGGGTGCTGCCCCGTGCCCCTCCACGGGCGCTGACGGGTGCCCGAGCCTCTCGGCGGGGACAGGAGGGAGATGGGGGAGGCCTGCCGGGGTCACAGGCTGTGCCGGGCCCGCCACACTCCCACGTACCAGTCCCTCAGCCTCAAGGGCAGGCCCGGAGGAGGGGAGGGGGGGGGCACGTTGATTTAAGATGTGAGAAGGTCAAAAGTTTTCTCGAGCGGAGTTGCTATCATGATGCCGAACACTTCATCCCCCTTTTTATCTGCTTCAGTATTTATTGTCCATGAGCAAATACTTGTGTTTTTATAAATTCCTTTAGAGTGAATCACCCTCCTCCTGTTTAAACCAGCAAAGACCACATCAAACAGTATCACCCCATCTAGAATTAATCATTAATTTGAAGTATTTGACAATATTTTGCCAGCATTATTTCTTACTCTCCCTAATTAATAAAGGTTAAGCCTCGGTACCAGCACTTTAGCAGGACACCGTGCACACGGTGGTGTCACTGGGAGCTCACCAGCTCCAAACCAGCACAGACATGGAGATGCCGGTCTGGGCCTGGCTCACAGGCAGGTGGAAGCTGCTGCCTGAGCATGATGTGGAGCGGGTGGGTGAACCACCGCACTGCCCAGAGCAGCCCCAGGACCCTCCATCCTGCACCAGGGAGCTAATGCACACAGGGAAGCACAGAAAAGCTGCTCTGGTCTAGAGGTCTGTAAGAGGAGACAGAACCTTCCTCTGCCTGCTCCCGCTGCAGCTTCTGCAAGCGGAGTTTCAAGTCAGGCCAAAATCTGATCTCAGATGGATGCATGTGGCTTCTATTCACTTGAGACAGAATCCAGCCTTTAAACGCCACATTTTGTACTTTGGTTTTGTTTTATGTCTCAGACATGTGTTTTGCTAGGACACTGCATTTCATTTAAAAATTATTTTTGACAAGGCCTTATGGCTCATGAATTCCTGCACGCCAGGTCCTGCAACACGCATCCCAGAGCTGCTGGCCTCTTCAGAGGCACCAAATCGGGGTGGTTTTGCTTCCCACTCACAGACAAGCCATGAAACGTCCCTGATTTTTCCAATATCTTTATGTCAGGGCATTTTCCCAACACTTCTCTGCCATTGTACAGCCGCCTTCAGATGGTTTGCAATCTAGCCTGCTTAGATGTTTTGCTATTTAGAGAACTCGGCTGGCTGCTTAAGTCATGTGGCATTGCTTCTTGCTTTCAAACAGATGGGCAAAAATGTATAAACACCCAAGGGCACATGATGAAGGCAGAATACAGCCTGCTGTCCAAAGATAACACACGGGAGAAGGAAGGCGTGGGCAAGGTGAGCTGCCCGTGCCAACACCACCCAGGCAGGCTCAATGAGCTCTGGGTCTCTGGCAATTCATATGCACGTTTGGCTATTAACCTGGTGCTTGAGTGACTTAGAGGCAGACTTCGGACTGTTTGGCGTGGTTTCCATGTTGCAACACTCCACGAGGTCCCCTCCAGCTCACCTTGCTGAAACCTGCTTTACTCCAGGTGCCCACAGCAGACGTGCCCCAAATCCACAGATACCTTTGCCTCTGAGGAGAAAGCAGGGATGAGCTCTTAGCTCTTCCCTCATCCTCTACTGCCTGCAGCATCCAGGCTGCTCATGTCATCGGGTTGCGATCCTGGCTGGGGCTTGTGCTCCTCAGGTTATTTTCTTGAGTGTTATTTTCTTGCCTCTCTCCTACAGTAGGATTGAAAAGGCTGGCTCATCCACAGCAAAGCCAGCAGCAAGGGTGACTGCTTGCCTTGGTGGAAATCACTTGCCAAACTCTCCCCTGATTAACACCAGAAGAACCCCATTTCACTGCAGGGCGGTCACAGAGAGAACAGGACAAAGCGCCCCGTAACAACGGACCAGGCCCTGTCACATCCCTGCAGTGAGCATCCCTGCCCACTCTGGCTGCTGGCATTTCTCCACCGGGTTTATCACTGTATCAGACACGTGAATACACCTTTTTTTATGGCATGAGCCTTTCAGTGGACTTTCTGAAAGACAATGATGTGCCTTTGAAGGTTTGGCTGATCCTGTTTCCTGTATGCTCCTGAGCCTTGTACACATTTAAATTCAACTTGTTAACTTTATAAGGATACTTCAGACTTGTATTGTGCTGAAATTGGCTGGGATCTCAGTATCTCCCTTATTCCCACGTACTTTTTTCTTAGAAATGCTTTGTAGTCTTGTTATTGCTGTTGGGAGGTTTAGCTTTAACAGCCTCCAATAAAGATATGAGCCTGCGAAAGGACACCAGTAGCCCAACATCATTCAACAAGAGCAACCGAAGAGCAGGTGCCTGCACGGCAGCGGGCAGGCTGTGGGCAAGGCTCCTCACACCCTGCAGAATGGGACCTGCCCGTGACGGGCGCAAAGTCCCACGGCCTCCGAAGTCCCACGGCTTTCTGCAGAGTGAGGGGAGGCTGTCAGGCACACAGGACAGCAGTGGGCTAACACCCACCCCCCTGCCCTTTGCTGGGTTTATTTGCTGCTGCTTCTGTTTGCGTCCCAGCTAACGCTCACTTGAAGCCTCCCAGCCCACCACAGACATCTCTGATTTTTGTCTTTATATTCTCTCCTTGCATTTTGCAGCATTAAAAAATTGCACCCACACGGACCCAGGTCTGGTCCCTGCTCCCTGTGTCGCTCCTGGAGGATTGCTGCCATCCCCCGTGTTCCCAGGCAGCCTGAACGCACTTCTAAGGCAGCTGATGAAAACACTGCCCTTCGTGGCAGGGAAGGAAGGACAAGGCCCTTGAAATCTCATTTCAGGATATTTAATCATTTGGATTATACGTGAAAATAAATGTCATTTCATACGACATTCCGGATCACTTATCAAATCATGATATGGCTCTTAATGCCTAGACTGCTGGAATCTGTGCAAATTAAATGTACTTGCAAATGTATTTATTCATTACACTTAGCAATTAACTCGTGATTTAAGCAACTGAGCTGTAAATTATCCCCTTGTTTATAAAATAACAACATCCTCTGAGGGATAATATTTTCTATTACAGCAATTAGTAGCATATCAATTCTTGCCTAGCACGTAAAAGATCTCTCCTTTTTTTCTTGTCAATTAGCCAGTATGAGGAACACTCTCCTCTGGTGGGATCTTCATGCACACAGCTCCACGGGAAGCGACAGGCGGGTCTGTTAGGAGAACTCCTAAGAGAAGCACCTTCCACGCTGCTTTTTTCAGGTGTGAAGCCCTGAGACAGAGCTGATTATTAGCCAGTGACCTTAGGTCTACTGAGATGCGACTTGCTTCCCTTCAACCCTTCTTGCAGCCACCTCCTACATCAGGTCTGAGTGCAAATCCACCCTCCCCACATCCCCCTGGCACGCCACCTCAGACCGCCTCACCTGCTGCCGCCACGCACCTCCGGTGTAATTCCGGTGGCTCCCCGGGACTGCTGCAGGCAGGAGGCAGGGCAGGGTCTGGCTGGGAAGGTGCTGAGGGTGCGCTGCCACGCAGCTTAGCACCATGCCCTGCCGCCCTGCCCACGTGTGTGAAGACACGCGTCTTCATGAGGTCACTAATCCTCGTAACATATGATCATCCTGATAGTCTTGGTATAGCTAAAGGACTAATTTTAGCTCGTCTGTCGCCTTGAAAAATTAATATTGGTTGTAAGAGGGCAGCATTCAAGTTACATCTACATTAAAATATTAGTGAGATAGGCTAATTCCCCCCATCGGGCTGCCAAGCTAAAACAAACCTGAAGATGCTGGGGAGATCAGGCACCAAGTGCAAATGATTCATCACACCCCCAGATTTTTCAGAGTCCATCTACTTACCACTTCAGGAAAGATGCTGGTTGTGCAAGGCTCTATTCTGCAGTAGCAAAGCATTGCACCCTGAAGTACCCTGTGTTTTCTTGAATAAACTGATACAAGAACAATGGAAATGGGAGTGCTGGAAAGCTGTGACTGATCCCATATGCCAAGGGGCAATGCCTGGTGTGCCAAGGTCTACAGGACCAGGTCAGACCAAGGGGACTGAGCCCTCTGTCCTTGCCCTCAGCAGGGCACACAGCCCCTGTGATGCCCCACAGCTGAGCTTCCCAGTGTGAGGCAGGGCTGCGTGCCTCAGCACCTCCCAAAGGTCCCAAATATTTTCTTGCTGCATCTCTGTGGTTGCCAGGGTTTTAGGGATGACGTGCAGTTTACACAACCGCTCTCCCCACTGTCAGCTCATGGCACCAAGAATAAGAGATGACGATCGGCCGGTGAATTTAACAGAAAGCTCCAGAGCAGTGGTCAGTCCAGGCTCCTTTCTTGGACTGATTAATGCCAAGGAGAAGGAATCCTGTTGGAAAATGTGATCGATCACTCTGCAAAAGAGCACAGATGCTGCGGTCAAGGGCTGGCCCTGGGGGATTCATGAGCCTGCAGTCGGTGAAGGTTGAGTCCCCAGGGTGACACGTGCCGTGGCTCCTGCTCGCTGTCTGCTGCGGGTGCCAGCAGAGCCAGGGGAAGAGGGCAGAGAGCACACAGAAGGTCTCATGTTCTGGGATTTGGAGGGCACGCTGGTGCACCCGGGCGCCGTTGCGCTGCGCCGAAGTCGGCTGGCGAGGCTCCCACCTCGCCACACTCCCGTCTGCGTCTTCCCGCCCACCAGCCGCGTCGATCCAGCTGCGCACAGCTGGGCTGCAAACCGCACTGCTGGTCTGATCTGACTTAAAAGCCATGTTCTGGAAAAGCCTGCGGGGCTTCCTACAGCCACGGCATGCCAGAGATCACACACGGCTCAGCACACAAGTGCGGCAGCAGCGCGGCTGGGGTCTGGACTCAATGGACGTGGAGCCGATGCGCATCCACCTTTGCCCGGAGGCTCTCGAGAGGGAGCACATTGTTCGGTGTCTGGGGCAGGGACATTTTTGGTGCTACTGAGCCCTGTGTGCCTACCCCAGCCCCACCACTGAGTCACAGTATTTTCATGTGCGTGCCCAGGCTCTGCTGCTTGCAGGGTGTCCCTGTGCCCTGCGAGCACGCAGGCAGCACAGCTCCGGCACAGAGACAGCAGCCTCAGGCAGTAACACAAGTGGGATTTTAATAAATAAATAACTCGTCTCTCACTGCCAACACCTCCCACAACACATGGAGAGGATGACAGCCAAGAGACGCTCCTTCTCCTCTCCAGAGTGCAGCAGTGACTGCGCATTTATTTCTGGTTCTCAGAGGGATGCAGGATCCCTGTATTTACCTCTGCCTGGAGCTGCTGGATCTTGCAAAAGATACTGCCCGCTGTGCTGGAGCAGGACAGCGCTGTCACGGCAAACCTGTGGTCTGGTGAACTCAGGACATGTCACACGGAAAGCACATTATGGAGGGAAAGGTATAAGGCAGCTCCCAGCCTCTGGCTGGCAGTGGCAGGGTCCAAGCCCTGAAAACAATTTTGGGATGCTCCCAGTGCTTGTGCAGAGCTGCAGTGTCTGCCAGTGCTCAGCCCTTGCGGCCAGTGGAAGACCAGGCTGGGGCTGGGGCTCTGCAAAGGTGCAAAGGGGCAAGCTGGGGCTGGGCCACCTCATGCCCATCAGTGCACACAGCTGCTCCAGCCCCACCAGCCATCCCTAAGTAACACCGTGGGTATCTGTGCAGGAAGCGAATTCCCACCCACAGGGGTGGCATTTCACAGTTGCCAGAACACCCTCCCGCCAGCTCCCCGGCAGCGTTTCCTTGGTTCAGCAGGACAGGAGCCTGCCAAGAGGAATTGGCTTAGCAGGAGAGCCAGGTACCCTGGCTCTTGTCCCAGAGCCCTCCTCGGTGCTCCAGCCTGGGATGGGGAGATGAAAATGGCTCTTCAACGCCCGCTCTTAGCAACACTGGAGTATCATGGAGTGACACTTTGCCACTCCAGCAAAGCCTCGGCTGCTTCATCCCACAGCTTCCTCCGTTGTTCCCAGGGCTGCCTGCCTAGTCATGTGAGCAATAAAAGAGAGGGTACCAGTTCCCAGAGCACATAGATGCCTCCCCCGCCCCAATACATGGGGTGTCACCGCAGAATAGATGGATCTCCCCCATACCCAGCCTGACTCATGCAGCAAGAAGTAAAATGAATAAACACTCCAGGCTCTTCTCTGCAGCAGCAGAGAGGGCAGGATCTGCTGCAGAACCAGGCTGCCACCCTACCCAGCACACTGCTCCTGCCATTGGGAGTGCTGGGCAGTGACACAACTAACGCGTGAAAGACGGTCTGCCCTCTTCACCATGAAGTCCTGGTGTGTAGGTAACAGCTAGGCAAGCTTTGTCAGGAAGTCAGTTTCAAAGTGACCTTGTCCCAAAGATCAGGCAAACATTTATGGAGGGGAAATAAACCCAGACACCTGCGCCCAAAGCTTCAGAGATCACACCTCCCTGGGGAGCCGGCTGGGTATGGATTGCACAACAGCTTCTGGGCTGGGGACCACGAGTGGAGACGTGTGCAGGGCTGCCCAGAGGAGACATCTGTGCCAGGGACATGTCCCTGAGACACAGCACTTGTTTTCCAACCTTCAGGGTGGTGACAACTTTGAGCTGCAGCCAGGGTAAGGTTTCAGTCCGTGACCCAAAGAGGAAAGGCTCAGGGTGCCATTCCTGGGCTCCAGCTCGTACCCCAACTCTTACAAGAAACTTGTAAGAGTTTCCTATTTTCCTATTTTTCTCCTATTTTTCTGTATTTCTTAGGATCCTGCAAGCTTTGGATATCTTAAGGCTTTTAGGTCTCTAGAAGCCCGTTTTCCTCATCTTGGCTTCTTCCTAAAGGACAGGACAGCAGGCACAGCCAGCCCTGCCACCTCCTCACCTCCTGTGTGCCACACCAGCAGCAGCATCCTGTTTTATTCCACCTTCCCACCCCTGGGCCTGTGCCCAGGGCTAGTCTAAATTTTCTTGCCAACACATTTTTCCTCCAAGATGTTCTGCCAGACAGTAATGCCCTAATGTGCCATCTAAAGGTTCTTCCCAGATCTGTTTTGGACAGTTCCCAATTTGTAACCTAAGATTACTGCCTGAGCAAAGAAAAAACCTCTGCTGGAGGACTACAGGACAAGGGACACCCCACTTACTGGGGCAACCCCCTTATCCTGAGGCTTATCTCCCCTTGACACCTCTTTCGAAAGCAAAGACAGGGCTGGAGAAGCCCAGAGGATCTCTTTCAGGTCTCCCCCACCCCCAGTTACAAACCCCTTCACCACCTCCTTCCAACCTAAACTTAGCTTGAGCCACTACGTTTCCCGGGAAACATCCTTCCATGTAAATCCCCCCCCTTCCTCTCCTGATCCCCGGGGAATTCACACGAACCCGTGCTTCCACTTGGGGATCGCAGCCCTCGCATACATAAGGCACTTCCCAGCAGCAGGCAGGAGGAGGAGGAGACACGGAGGAGACACATGCCACCCCACTGCCCCATGCAGCGCTCAGCCAGGGCTCTCCAGGAAGCCTTCACAGAAGCCGAGGCTTTCCCAGGCCCACTGCCCCACAACCTGGTTCCCTGCACACCCCAAAACCTTCCCCTTGGGCTGGGGAGCAAGGGGAGCTGTTGCCAGGCACTTCCCAGGTGCCAGGCGTGGGTGAGCCCCTAATGACAGCCGGTCCTCACCGCCTGCCCCGCTCTGGTTCCCCCAGAGACACAGACCTGTTGCCGGTAATTAGAGACAGCCAGAAGCTCCGCGGCTGCCATAAACATGGACATAATTACAGCCAGCCCAGAGGGACCTGGCTGCCCAGCTCCACATTTCCTGAGATTCCCACAGGAGGGAAAACACCAGCTCAGTAATTGTGACAACCTGCTTTTTCCACACACACACCCCCACCCAAAAAAAAAAAATTAAAATATCCAAATATCAGCACTGGAAAAAATACTGCTCCACTGGAGAACTTTTTAGGCTCTCCAATTCAGTTTTCATGCTCATCAGTCATCTCTGATTTCCCCATAAAGGTGACTGAGAAAAGGCTTTTCGGTAATGACTTCCCCAGCGCCGCTCCGAGCTTTTCCTCGCTCGAGTTTGTCCGAATGTCTAGATAATTGAGGCTTACGTCAAATATTGCTCATCCGAAGTTAAATCTAACACGCTGAAGGCTGCTCTTTGTTTTTAAATCAAAAGGCTTGTGGCTCCATCAAGGAGCTGAAAGAAAGCCTGGATTTGTACTTTCCTGCAGTTTTAAACATGACACTCTCCCTTTTATTTATTTTCGTTTTTTTTTTTTAAGCTGGGAGGGCTGAGCAGGCAAGCCTCTGCAGAGACAGAGCTTTGCACCGGTGAGGTCGGCAAACATGTCTCTTCTTTCTCGAACTTTATTTTTCTCACGGTCTCTGAAAGGGGCGAGATCAGGTGATACGTGTGGGATTGGCCCTGTACAGGTGCAGATCAGGTACTGGAGGGGGTGGAAAAACATTACTGTGTATACAAAAAAAAAAAAAAAAGAAAGAAAAAAGGAAAGAAAAGAAAGGGAGAAGGGGAGAGAAAGAGCGAGCGGGTGAGCGCACTTGTGAATAGGCCAGGTCTAGTTCTTGGCAGGATGACTCAGGCTTAGCTGGCAGGCTATGGGAACAGGAGTGTGAGAAAGTCAGTCAAGCAGAGGGGGGTGGGGGGATGGACACGACTCCCCAGGCAAAATGGCCTTTTTTTGTCTCTCTCCTTGTTATTTAAGTAACCCCAAACTGTCCGATCCGGCCGGCACCACGCTGCGGTTTCGCACCCGCCCCACACGCCCCACCGATCCGCGGCCGCGCCGGCGGCGAGGCGTGCGAGCACCGGGGACCGCAGCCCACGCCCG